>CM060700.1:43242720-43842720 GCA_030686995.1 Artemisia argyi
CTTGCATAATGTTCATGATGTAGTACTTTAGTATAATGTGTAAGTCCTTGAATATAAGTGGTTTATGAAACATGTATAAGTTGTATATCTCTTACTACCGTTCGGGCCGACATAATTCAGAAGTCATGGAGTAAACGTTCGAGGAGCCAGGACACTTTAACTCGTAAATCCACAACTCGTCTCGACGGCTTACTCAATGAACTCCTCACATGAGGCTCCCTACTATTGTAGTATTTGATAACATATATATATATATATATATATATATATATATATATATATATATATATATATATATATATATATATATATATATATATATATAAGCTTTTTGATCTTTAATAGTTATATGGTCTTTAGCCGTGACTTTGCCGTGACCTTGGTCATTGTTACCATGGTCTTGAGACTCAACCTTGGCTTTAGCCATGGTTGTGGTCTTGGCTTTAGGTCATTAGACCTCTTGGTCTCATCTAATTATAATGATTATATAGTAACTTTGGTCTAAAAATGGGCTGTTAAGAATTTGAAGAAATTTATCACTCAGAAAGCGTTTTCAGGGCTCGAGCTTCTTTGCTCTTGAAAGAAAACGTCGTTCCGGACAACTTTCGTGTTTTAACTTTTTGATGAATCGGACCAGAAGTGGGACTTTCAAATTGGCAGAATGCAAACAGTAAGGTATTGGCAGTTTCGGCGTTTTGGTGTCGCTAACTTCTTATGGTCATAACTTTTGACTCGTGTACTCGTTTTGGGTGATTCAAATTGCTATGTTTTCCTTTTGAAGTCCTTTATAACAGTAAGTAAGTGTCAAGTATCATAGTTATACTATTTTGGTCGTGGTTCTCCATAAAAATCACTAGTTTGCTTGTTTACTTGTCATAAGTTAACATATGTATACCAATACTTGTTTTATCCATTTTTAAACATCATGAACACAATACAAAGACCATATATAGCATGAAAGAAACATAATAAGCATGAATTGATATTGAGCAAGAAAGTGTATAAGGGTTTGCTTACAACTTTTGGCTTTCTAAAGAAAGGAAGTCAAGTATAGAACTAGGACACTAAACCTAAGCTTGTAAACCCTTCACCATAACTCTTGTAACCCTTGCTAGCCTTGATCTAACCCTTGTGAAAACCATTTAACTTCAGCCCTAGTAACCTTGTGTAGCTCCTAATTCAACCATGGAATCACCAAACAAACTTAAGAACTAGGTAGAGAATACTAAGACCTTGAACTTTGTAGTGTAACTTGTATATTGAAGATCAAAGGATCATGGTGCTATGATATAAGGGTGTGGCGTTTTTGTGGTGAAGAAAGGAAGCAAATGAGCTCTCTATTTATTGTAAGAATGAGGAGGTTAGGAAGCTTGCTAGGAAAGTGCTATAACTTGGTGACAAAGTTGTAATTAAGTAAGATCTAATGGCTAAAGTCAAGATTTAACCACACATGGTGACTTCCCCCCCTCCTAAGTCGTTTTTCCAAGGATAAGGGTGACTAGATGAGTAGTCATGGTCTTTGGATGATAATATCCTAAGTATGTAGCTAGTTTTGACTCCGTAAATCGCTAACCGTAAATGATTAAGCCTCAAAACGTAAAACCGGGTATCGTAAAAATATGAAACTTGAAAGTATTGTTAAACATGTCAATATAGTCCATAATAAAATATAAAATGAGTGGTAGGTTCTATCGGGTGCTAAAACCCTGCTAAAAACTGGAAACACTGGTCTAAAACGCGCAATTCGCGTAAAACGCTGAACTGAAAAACGTAAAATTCCGAAACTTTTGGAATTGTCATAAAATGATAGAAAATCATATTTCTATTGTTTATAATGTTTTATGGATATATCGGGATGCTGGAAGGACGTTTAAACCTAAAAGTAAATCTCGGACACGGCTTTGTGATTTTTGCAGAAATGATCTGACGAGCGTCAAACTCTCGGATTATCGTTAAAATAGTTTAACTTACGAGAATATGAAATAAAAATTTCTGAGATGAATAGTGAAAAGTGAATAGTAAAAAGTGAATAGTAAAAAGTGAATAGTGAAATTTTCGGGAATAAAAGTTAACCTGAAATTGCGAATTGTTACATACCCCTCCTTCTCCGCCCGTCGACTATAAGCGTTTCTACTCTCCTTACTGGCGCAGTTTGTGGTCTTCTCCTGACATGACCGAACCACCTCAACCTTCCTTCTCTCATCTTCGAAATAATAGATTCTACTTCCAATACAGATCTAAACACCCCGTTCGGAATCATGTCAGACATAGTTTTACCACAGGTCCACCTCATCATTCTCAGTTCCGCTACTTCCACCCTGTTTGCTTGAGCTTTTGTGATAGGCCAGCACTCTGACCCGTACAACATAGCAGGTCTAATAGCCACTCTATAAAATTTCCCCTTTAACTTAAAGGGTACTTTCTTGTCACACAAAACTCCTGACGCCGCTCTCCATTTCGCCCAGCCTCTTCCAATACGGTGGGTTACGTCGTCGTCTATCCTCCCTGAGTTGTGGATCACCGAACCCAAATATCTAAAAGACTCCTTAGGTGAGAGTATCTGGTCTCCGATACAAACTTCCGTTTCTTCGTTGTGCCCGATCTCGCTCCTACCAAAAATACATCTCATATATTCTGTCTTCTCCCTGCTTACTCGAAGGCCATTGGCTTCAAGGACCTCCCTCCAGTGCTCAAGCCTGTTGTTTAACCCGTCCGCAGACTCTGCCACCAGCACAATATCGTCAGCAAATATCATGCTCCAAGGGATGCCCTCTTGGATCCCTCGTGATAGCTCATCAAGAATCAAGGTAAATAGACACGCGACATTGAGAGATCCAAAAAAAGTTAATAGTACAATTATTGACAGCCATGTCGTTTTTACCCAATCATTGTGGCCCACCTGTCATTTGCCATCCAACCTTCCAAACAAAAACATTTTATTTTATGTTTAAAAATAAAATAAAATAAATAAATAAATTACACCCATCACTTCCTTAATCTCTTTTAGGACTAAATTCACATGGTTTGTAAAAGAATCACATGCTAGCTAGTAGGTATATATAGTTATATGTAGCATATATACTAACAACGTATGATATGTCTATATTATATCTTGTTTAGGTAAGGTAATAATGTATTTAATAGTTGAATCAATTTGTTCATTTGTTATGATTTGGCAAACTTATTGCTAAAATAACCTTTTTTTTCTAGACAAAACTTGTTGCAATATACAAATTACAAAATTGTATAAGTCATTACCATTATAAATATTTTTTTTTAAAGAAAACACTTCTTGTACTATTTTGCATAAACGACATAAATAATTTGCTTGAAATGAATGAACTTTTAAATATATAGTTGTTATGTACTTATGTTCATGATATGCATTTGTTACCTATAACTTAGATTTTTTTCCCTATCTCTTTTTGTCTGAATTTGACTATCACATCTTATTGTTAAGAAAATGCTTGAGTGAAACGCCCACAAATATTCTAATTTATTGTATTTTTTTTTTATATAACTTTGGCTATAAGTCGTATAGGGTTTGCCCCTATACGTCGTATAGGCACCTGATGCGCTAACATCATTTTCCGGAGACACCATCTCTACTTCCCATAATTTCATAAATATCTGGAATCATACTTCATATGTTATGAATATCATTTCTGAACAAAGGTTTCATAAAAACAAATATGCAAAAGTGTAAAATATATGGGATGCGAGTGTTAACCCAAACACCCCTTTTTTTTGACCCATTACACAAAACTTGATCATAAACATCTATTTAAACCATGATTGAATATAATCTGTTTTAACATCTAAGATATTGTTCCAGAGTTTGTTAGGTGCGTAAACAAGCTGATAACAAATAAGTAGGGATGAGATGTTTGTCACATATGAACACGAGCATTGTCGTTCCCTTAATTTACCATCTTCTATCTGCAAGCCCTAAATCCTTCTTAGACTTACCTACATAAAAACATAAATGAGAACCCTAAGTTCTAATGACTTAGTGAGTCAAGAATGCTGGAGCTAAAACATATACAGTAACATGCTATAATCATAATTGCTATGTAATTGTATCCTCATTGAACCCTTTACTGAATGTTCATTGCTAAACTTTAACTAAAGCTAACTTGGAACTGCGTTCTCATTACTCTGACGTGAGCTAATAACTGTACTAAAATTGAAGCTGAATCTATGATCTAACATTGATTTTGTGCTATACTACATCTAAGTTGATAACTGAGTTATATTGAATCTGAACTTATTACTATATTATGCTTAGTCTGAATTGATAACTGAGTTGTACTACTACTGAGCTAAGTGCATTAAACATGGTACTAAATGTAGGGCTGAGTGGTGTGTATTAATTTACACACCTTTTATTCGACCAAATACCGGACCAAACGACCAAAAACCGACCTAATTATGCCAAATATGTTGTGTTTTTGCGTTTTTAAATGTGCATGTACGGATATTGTAGAAAAGGACAAAAACCGAGCCAAAAATGATAAACACGAGCACGGGAAATGGAAAAGAGATCGTAAGCTGGAGCCGGGGAAGAAATTTTCAAGAAAAGATCATAATTGTGCTCATATATCAGATTTGGTCTTTGGATAATCATTACTTGGCAAGATTAGCCCTTGGATATCATTTTTAAAGTATGGCAGAACTAGTCCTTGGATTTCATAAAAATACATAATTGGTCCTTATAAGTTTTTAAAACCAAAACTAATACTTCATATAACCAAACCAGATTTTAAATCTAATCCTAGACTCTAGCCCAAAGTTTCCACCACTCCACTAAAGCCCAATCCATAACACCACCCAATCACCAATACTTATCTCAACCCGGATCCATACCCAATTTACCCAACCCGTAAGTCAAAATCCCTTACCCCCAATTCCCAGAGTCAAACTTTAATATTAAAACCCCAAATCACCCCGCCATTCACTGTATATCTCCCTCACCCATACCCTGTAATTCCATCCGTACCCTTGATCCAAGCTTAGTACTTAGAATCTCCAGCGTGGCAAGGTGTGTAGTAGCTCAGGATCGCCAAGGTGGACAAATCCTTGCTCATGATTGGTCCTCACACCTCATCAAAGTTAATCAAACGGCTGCAATTGATGGAATAATGATTAGATTGATCGTATGGTTGTGATTAACGCATCTAGGAGCTTCCAAGGGTCTTATCCACACACCTCTCCTCAGCTATAAAAGGCACTCCTCATCCACGATTTGAAGCTGTTAGATAATAGTTAGTCATTTAGGAGTAGGAGTAGTTATAGTGTAGTTTTAGCTTAATCAATCAGCTTATTGTATTTCATTTACTAAAAAGCTTGTACTCGGTTTACATTTTAATGAGAGTTTGATTTTTCAGTTTATAATTGGTCACTATAAATTTCAAATGCAATTTACTCTTTCAATTTTTGTTATAAGCATTTATAAAATCATTTACAAGCTCATTCCAAGCTTAAGTGAGTTTATAGATTGGGATAAATGACATGTTCATTCACTTTTCTTCTGGTCAACAATAGTCAAACGAGGTTCATGATGATGATTTTTGGGTTACTGATAGTAGAATCATGGTTTCTGGTATTAATTTGAACCTATCTAAAGATAGGTTTTGATCAAATGATCACTTCTGTTCAGCTGAGGTGATGTAGTAAGTTTCATCTCACCTTCTAGTTCATTGCATAACTGCTATCTGCTAATTAGATACTTAGTTGTGCTTTTGTTCTGTGTTATCCATGCTTGCTTAGTTACTTGAGATGAATAGTTGTTTAGTTCTCTCTTTAGATTAGAATTGTACTTACATCATCATATTCACGTAATCCATTTCAGTTTATTGTTGTGCTTTATCTTCATTCAATTTAGTTTTAATATGTTACATTTAGCTTAGATAATCACTCTGCATTATTTGAATAGCATAATTTAGCTTAGATCTATAGTTAATTAAAGCAGTTTCATAGTTTAAGGTGTGTTTGGGACAACCTGTCCTTGTGAGTTTTGGTAAAATTTAGTTCATGAATTGATTAGTTGCAGTTTCACTTAAATAATTTGGATCGTTTAGAAGTTAGTTTCAGCATATTCCACAAGCTTAGTAGGATTTTTCAAGTTTATATTTTCAGATACTGTTTTTGCAACCTAGATGAGATTCTATAGTATTTAGGAGTTGTAATTAATTGTGGTGTTATCGTTCAATTTACATGTCTCTAAGTTCTGTACGCAAAACTTGTTAATCAAAGTCAGTTTTACTTATTTTCACTCAATGAACACTACTGCTTCAGCAACTCTTTGAGTTTTAAGCAGTGTTATAAAAATCGGCCATGGCGGCCGATTAATTGCTAGGCGGGGATTAACCGCCACGATTTTCACTAATCGGCCTTATTAATCGGTTTGGTCAAATATCGGTCAACGTACCGATTAATCGGATAAAAATCGGCCATGTCGGGCATAAATTGGCCAAATCGGCCAAAAATCGGATAAAACGGCCAACTCGGTTACGGATAGAAATCGGTCAGATCAAGGATAAATCGGCCAAATCGGAAAAAAAAAAATCGGCTAGATCGGCTAAATCGAGCATATAGTTTTAAAAATTTTTAATTTTATATATAAAAAATCCAATCCGATTAATCCTCGATTAATCCCCGCCTAACCGATTAATCACTAGGCGGTACTCGACCGCCACGCTACCGCCTAGCAATTTTTGCAACCTTGGTTTTAAGTATGCATCTTTTTGGATCTATATCTGCTTAATCTGTTGTGATTATGGATTGTATTTAGGTTTACTAGTAGTAAGTAGTTTAAGGCTTTAGGATTCTGAGTTCATATTTCATTTTAGAGCTTGTTAGTTTAGCTTAATTCTGTTTACAATTAGGTCCTTTAGACTTTGTTTTCCTCAGTAACCTGAACCAATCAACTGTCCTATTTGATCTCTAAATACGTGGATTTGGTGTTTGATTTTGAGTTAGCTAGTAGTTGATAGTATAATTTTCACTTGTTTTAGTTTATATTGTGTTTTGATCTCAGTTTACTTGTTGATTTTGGCTTGCAATATCACCATTTCACATCAGATGGTGCCTTGTTTAGTCTTGTTTAGCCTAACACTTGTCCATATGTACCCATTTAAAAGACTTTCATACCCTTTTCTAGCTTTTTATTTGTTCAATTTTTATCTGAATTTCTGTTTACATGTTGTTTGGTGCTTGATCGTTATTGTTTTACAGCTTGTAGATGATTTAAGTAGCTTTTATTTTAGCTTGTAGTTGCCTTGGTGACTGTTTCTGCTTGAGTAGAATGTTGTTCCGAATAGCCCTTGTACCTGATTTGTGTGCCCTGCTCACCATTGGCCCCAAGGCTATTCTTGCCTTCTTTTGATCATCTTTGCATTAGCTTCTGTTAAGCTCGTTATAGGATGAAACTCGGTACTTTTACTTTTTTTTTTGTGTTAATCTCAACCTTTAGCTGGTACTTTTGATCACTGTGCATTAGCTTCTTTTAATCCCTTCCCTAGCTGTTTGCCCTGCACACCAGTTATAAGTTTCAGCAACCTTGTATCTATAGTAGCCACTTCCTAGCTTATTACCTGCTTACTCATAGGTTAGATTAGGTTGGGTCTTGGTGTCTGTGAAGTTTGTTAGTTGCCCTTGCTAGTTCTGAGCTTATTTGAGGTTTTATAGCTTATTTGATTGAATCACCCAGGCCTGCATGTTTGCTTTTAGACTATTCATTCTGTGTTTGAGTATGTAATCTGAGTAGTTTTGAGCGTGCATAAGTACTTTTAATGATTCGTGAGTCTCTGGCTTATTTTGTAGTCTATCTGCTTATTCATTAGCTTATCAATACTGCTTATTACATGATTTCTAGTGTTTCTGTGTCACTTTGGTTCTTAGATTGATGTTTTAGTAAACTTTGTTCATTATACTTCTGTGGTTTCAAGTTTCACATAGTTTTGATACAAGTGCTTATTAATAAGCACTTATATTAAGCTGTTTCTGTCCAAATAAGCACTTCTGCTTAATATTTTCTTTTCAAAATTTTTCTGCAAACTTTTCATAATATTTTAGATTTTTTGTAATTTTTTCATATTTTTCTGAATTGATTTACTATTTTTCTTAAATTTTCTTCATTTATAATCATTTTTAAGTCCTTTTTAATATTCAAAAATCAATAAAAAAATCAGAAAAAGCCTTTAAAAATACAAAAATATTTTATAAAATTCTTTTATAATATTCTAGATTTTTCATAATAAATTTTACATTTTTCTCATTAATTTTTACATTTTCTTTTATTTTTAATTACTTTTTAATTCCAAAAAATAGAAAATAAATCATAGAAAATAAATAAAAATCCAAAAAAATATTTTTCTTTTTCTTAAAATTCTTTTTATAAGTTTAAGATTTTTAGAAAATTGTTTCACATTTGTAGGATCATTTTTAGAATAAAAGTCGCGTTTTATTTCGTACGTTATGTTTATTTTCGCGTTTGTACTTCCGTTTTTACGATTTTAACATTTGTGCATATATAGCTTGTACATCCTGCTTAGTTTACTATTACTTTTCATTATTTGAATTCCAAAATCATATTCTTCACTTTACCACTTTTCAAGACTCGATTTCGCGATTCGATAATTCACGACTCCATTCTACCTTCGTTGGGAAAACGACCCGGGAAATACTTTCACGAGTATTTCTTCGGAATAATTATATACTATAATAAGACTTTATCACTGAGCAATCCCGACCGCCAACCGACAACCAATCAAAATCAACCGCCGACCGGCAATCCCGATACTGATCCGACACCTTTCGGGTCGATTGTCGGTTCTGGGTTTTAGTGTTTTTCGGTATCGGGTCGGAACGGTTCAGGCAAAAAACCAAGAAAAGTGTAACCGAAACCGATCTCACCTAATGACCAAAACCGACTAATACCGGTTCGGTAGTCAGTTTACGATTTCCCCTAAAGTCGGGATCGAGCTGGGTTGGGTCGGGATCGGCCCGATGCTCAACCCTAACTAAATGAGTATATATAGCACTATAATGACTGGGTACATAGAACACTGTGGAAAACTAAAATGGGGGTTGAATAGTTTACTGCTTTTTAACTTGATTTACTTTGTTATCATTACGTGTAACCAACAATCAAAACTAATAAACAACATGTGTTGAAAAAGAGTAAAGTAAGAAACGATCAAACCACAACACAAGTGTTTATCATGGTTCAGCTACAAGGACTCTTTTTCCTTGCCCTACTCCACACCCCGAGTATCCAACTTGAGAGTATTCTCCACTAGTCAACAAGATCCCTTCTCTGCGGAGAAAACCTTACAATCATCGCTTACACTTTATCCGGTACAACCACTCCCACTACTCTATGTATTTTGAGGACTAAAATACTAACCGATCACTATAGACAATATACAAACAAATGATGTATAAACTATAAGAGTTTACACAATGTAAAGCTACCAAGACTTGCAACGTTGTGTTGAAGCTTGTAGTCTTTTCGGATGAACTTGATGACTTCTTAGCTACACAAGAGAATCACACAAGTGAGTTACAACTGAGTTAGATGATAGAGATGAGAGTACATGTGTGTAATATAGCTAAAAGTGAGTATGGGTTTCTTGGATGTGGCTTGCTATTTATAGGAGAACCAAACAGCTAAGCCACGGATCAGGCGGAACTAATTCAAGGTTTCCGCCCTTTGTATTCCCAGATTTCTGCCAGTGCTGACAGAATTCCTTTCAAGAAATCTTTCCATATCTATGAGAAGTCTAATCAATATCCTTTAAGTCAACTATATTGAGTAAGAATCTTTCCAAATATGCATGAGATCTTATAAGAAAGATTTACAAAGTGCTATGACAAGACATGTATGATGCAATGCATGATGTAGATGTATATTTCTAATTTTAGACTTTTACTAATAAGAAAGTAAACTTGTAAGAGTATTCTTGTAGCAATATGGATTAAGTGATTGAGTTACTAAAGATATTTGAATACATATAACTCAATATGACACAATATTTATTAAAACTTACTAAATATGTTTTGACACTTAATATGCTATCAACATTGTTAGATGAACAATGAATCATGTAGCAAATGTGATGTTTACTTAGAAATAAAGTTTATATATGAGACTTATACTATAGTTATACTTTGCTCGAAAATAAAGTTTATACTTTGTCTACAACAAAATATTAACAAAGATCGTAAAATATAAATAACGTTTTTAGACGATATTTGTATTAACAAACACGTAACTGACTGAGTGCATGAAGCACGATGTCCGCATAGAATGTGATGAGACGACAAGTGTACCGCTTTTGGGGGTCATTTAAGGCCAAAGTCGAGATTATTTGATCAAATATTGCCCTAAATCATTCATTTTGTCATTTTAGGTACTTTTGAGAAGAAATTCAGAAAAGAAAGCATTTTGAACGTTTTTGGAGCGAAAAAGTGAAGTAAATGACAAAGTCTCAAAATCATGATGGGAATTGTACCTGACGCCGTCAGGGATTGCTAGTGACGTCGTCACCCTTTGACAAAGAGGTGGATAAATCAAGTTACACGTGACGCGCCAGAGAGGTTTTTGAAGAATTGTACATGACGGCGTCACCAAGGCCGTCAAGAGTAATTTGCATGTGACGGCCAAGACTAAGTTTACACATGACGACGTCAGAAGTAGATCTAGGAAATACGAGTATTATTTTGGCGGCGAGTTGACGGCGTCAGACCCTACTCTTGACGCCGTCAGACTGTAAAATCTATATATACTTTTCTAGTTTTCATTCATTGTGTGCAACTTTGAAGGGAGAAAACCCTAGATGAATTTTACTGCAATTTTGAGGGTGTCAAACCCTTATTTCATCCATGCTTAATTGAAGATAAGTTTTCCAATAATCATTCAATATGTCTATGTGTTGTTTGATTATATCTTACGCTTGTCTTCTCTTTAACATGCTAGGCTAGGTTTTACTTGTGTTTGCTTAGATGTAATGAAACTTAGATATTGATTATTGGTTGGTTGTTTGTATATAGTTGTTGTGGATGAATGATTTCGATGTTAGGCTTAAGAAAACTGGCAGACTTCTAATTGGTAACTTGCTTGAACGTCTTAAGAAACATGATCGGAGGTGTACTACGATAAATTGGTTATATTTATTGCATAGGTAACTACTAATGAGGCCATGTTAGGAGCTAGTAGTCGGCTTGACATAGGAAGAGGTAGAAGCTTATAGAGTTAGGGAAGATCATACACGGCCCTACGAATGGTATTAAGGAATATAACCCGTGATCCATGCAATTGTAACAAACTAATCAACCGGTAAAAGATAGCTAGGGAGTAGTGAAATCTAAGTAAACACATTTTCTCTTATTATTGTTTTCGCCACATTTACTTTAAGTTCATTTTATTTTATTTTGATTGCATCTGTAGTTATTTGGGTTAGTTGATTAGCAACTAATTCCGCCAACTCCTTCAAAACCCGAGATTTTTACTTGCTTTCCATAAAATATAAAAATACAAAAAGAATCATCTCTCACCTCTAGACCTAGTTTAATCAAGTTTTAACACTTGCGAACATTATTCTTTGAGTTGAACGATTAATCCCCCGCTATTTGCCACTATACTATACTACAACGGTCAGGTACACTGCCTGGTGGGGATTGAAAGCTTCTCAAGATCCCTTGAGAGGTAAAACCTTTGCGAGGGTGCAATTCCACGCATCAAGTTTTTGGCACCGAAGTTCGGGGAATAGTTATTGTCTAGGTTGAAATCTCTTTTTATTAGGTCTACTGGTTAGATTCCATTCTAGTAAGATTTTTATTTTTATTTTTATAGGTTCCTTTAGTCTATCTTATTTCTTTGTTTCCTTTGTTCGTAAACTATCTCGATTGATAACAATAGCATTGATCGCTTGATTCCTGTTATTCGTGTTTTTCGTCGTAGGATTTTCCAACTACCCGTCCCAATCCCTTTAGTGGAAAATGAGAACCCACCTAACCTCTCGCCTGACCACCACTTTGACAATAATTCTGAGATGGAGGAGTCTGACCATGATAATGACCATAGGGCTAGTCCCTTTTACTATTCAGACTCCAGTGTGGACCTAGATGATGGTGATGTAATCAATGAGGATATGATGAAATATGAGATGAACCCTCTTAGGTATGTCGACCCTAGGACAAGGATTGAGAATGACAACTCATTTAATATACAATTCCCTTGTACGATAGGACTTAGGAGCTTTGATGCTTACCTTAACTCATCTTTACCAATGAACATAATCTCGCGTAGTGAATACAATAAAATTATGGTAAATGAGTTAGAATACAAAGGAGATAATATTGTTGCTAGGGAAAAGACATTGCATGTGTTTGTAGGAAGCTTTGTTTATTTGGTTGAGTTTATGGTTATGGAGAATCTAGGAGAATTTATCGATGGTAACTTAACCTAAGTTGTGTTTGGGAAGCCCTTCAAAAGGTTAACCAAACTAGATGAAAAACTTATGAAAGGGTTAATTACATTCTCGGACGGGGATGAAGATTTTGTTTACCAAATGCCCCGTGCACACCCTAGGTTCAAGGATTTTTCTATTGAGAAATATAATAGGTATCCACCACTCGATATGCTAAGTGAGAATGATAAAAGGAAAGGGCTTAAATATCCTCATGAAAAGAACAAAGGATATTATCGCGGATGTTTAGAGCTAAGTGATGACTATAAGAAAGATGAGGCAACTATTAGATGGCTCACACTTGGGTATGTGAGCATAAGCGACACACGGTAGGATGAAACCTTGAGTCTAGCTACAAGACTCGTAAATAAAGAAAAGCGCTTCTTGGGAGGCAACCCAAGTTTTATTTGTTTTATTTGTTTGATTGTTTGTTTGTTTGATTTTATTTGTTTCCGTATGCATGTTTTATTTTTATTGTTTGTGGATCATGTTTCAAAATAAATTGTGAAAATGCTTTGCCTTGT
The DNA here is from genome assembly GCA_030686995.1 of Artemisia argyi. Taxonomy (NCBI): domain Eukaryota; kingdom Viridiplantae; phylum Streptophyta; class Magnoliopsida; order Asterales; family Asteraceae; genus Artemisia; species Artemisia argyi. Next base: position 43,255,718 of record CM060700.1, read on the forward strand.
TGTTGTCTTAACTTCATATAAAGGTATTTCGCAAAAGATAAGTGTAAGGGAAATCTAAATTTGTTGCTAAGAACGGAATTGAACATGCACCACAACAATATTAAATGAACATGTATATTAGTATTTGTTTGAGTCAAATGCTTGTATCGAGTGATGAGGCGAAAAACGAACCGTTTTTAGGGGGTCATTTAAGCCTGGATTCATGATTATTTGATCAAATATTGCCCTAAATCGTTCCTTTTGTCATTTTAGGTACTTTTGGAGAGAAATCTGGAAAAGGAAGCATTTTGGACGTTTTTGGAGCATAAAAGTGAAGAAAACGGCAAAGTCGCAATTTTCCTTACTGGGAACAGTACCTGACGGCATCATGGCTCTCCACATGACGGCGTCAAGAGTTACAAAAGAGGTGGATGTGGAAAATACACGTGACGATCCAGAGGATTTTTAGCCACAGGACCTGACAGCGTCACCAAGGCCGTCATGGTCAAAACACAAGTGACGACCTAGAAGATTTTTATACATGACGACGTCAAAATCAGATCTAGGCAATACGATTTCTATTATGGCGGCGAGTTGACGGCGTCACAACTCAACACATTACGCTGTCACCCATTGTAATCTATATATAGTTTTCTAAATTTCATTCATTAGTGTGTAACTTTGAGGGTGCAACTTTGAGGAAAAACCCTAGGTCGAATTTTCCAGCTTTTTCAAGGGTTTTAACCCTTTGAATCTTTGATGTTCAATAAGAGATAAGTATCCTTTCAAATCAATCAATATGTCTATGTGTTGTTTGATTATATCTTACGCTTGTCTTTTATTTAACATGCTAGGCTAGATTTCCTTTGTGTTTGCTTAGATGTAGTGAAACCTAGATGTTAATTATGGGTTGATTGTTTGTTTATAGTTGTTACGGATGATTGTGTTCGATGTTAGGCTTAAGAAAACTGGCAGACTTCCATTGGTAACTTGCTTGAACGTCTTAAGAAACATGATCGGAGGTGTACTACGATTTTTGGTTGTATTTAATGCTTAGGAGAATTCTAATGATCCCATGTTAGGAGCTTCTAACGGCTCAACATAGGAGTGAAGTAGGATCCTATAGAGTTAGGGAATATTGTACACGCCCCTACGACTAGTATTAAGGAATATGACCCGTCATCCATGCAATTGTAACAAGCTATCAACCTGTAAAAGATATCTAGGGAGTAATGAAACCTAAGTAAACACAACTTTCCTCATCATTGGTTACACCATAATAGTATAATTAGTTTCATTTCATTTTTGTTATTTTTATTTTGATTGCATCTTTAGTTATTTGGGTTAGTTGGCTAGCAACTAATTCCACCCACTCTTCCAAAACCCGAGATTTTAATTGCTTTTATAAAAATATAAAAATACAAAAAGAATCATCCCTTAACTCTAGACCTAGTTATTAGGCTTTCTAATCTTAGCGAAACTATTCCTGAGTTGAACGATCAATACCCCGGTACTTGTCACTATACTATACTACAACGATCAGGTACACTGCCTGGTGGGGGTTGTAAACTTCTCGAGATCCCTCGAGAGGTAAAGCCTGGTGCGATTCCCACGTATCAAGTTTTTGGCGCTGCAGCCCGGGGAATAGTTATTGTCTAGGTTAGGATTTCTTTTTATTAGGTCTACTTGCTAGATTCCTTTCTAGTAAGATTTTATTTTTATTTCTTAGGTTCCTTTAGTCTATCTTATTTCTTTGTTTTCTTTGTTTGTAAACTATCTCAATGGGTAACAATAGCATTGATCGTTTGATTCATGTGATTCGTGTTTTTCGTCATAGGATTTTCCAAATGCCCGCTCCAATCCCTTTAATGTAAAATGAGAACCCACCCAATCTCTCACCTGACCATCACTTTGACAATAACTTTGAGATGGAGTAGTCCGACCATGATGATGACCATAGGGCTAGTCCTTTTTACTATTCGGACTCTGATGAGGACCTAAATGACGGTGATGTGATTAATGAGGATAGGATGGATGATGAAGTGGACCCTCTTAGGTATGTCGACCCTAGAACAAGGATTGAGAATGATAACCCATTTAATATGCAATTTCCTTGTAAAATTGGATTTAGGAGCTTTGATGCCTAGCTTAACTCATCTCTACCAATGAACATAATCTCGCGTAGTGAATACAATAAAATTATGATAGATGAGTTAGAATACAAAGGAGATAATATTCTTGCCAGGGCAATGTCATTGCATGTGTTTGTTGGAAGCTTTGTTTATCTTGTTGAGTTCATGGTTATGGAGAATCTAGGAGAATTTATCGATAGTAAGTTAACGCAAGTTGTGTTTGGGAAACCCTTCAAAAGGTTAACCAACCTTGATGAAAAACTTATGGAAGGGTTAATTACATTCTCGGATGGGGATGAATATTTTGTTTACCAAATGCCCCGTGCACACCCTAGGTTCAAGGATTTTCCCATGGAGAAATGTAGTAGGTATCCACCCCTAGAAATGCTAAGTGAGAATGATAAAAGAAAAGGGCTTAAATATCCTCATGAAAAGAATAAAAGGTATTATCGCGGATGTTTAGAGTTAAGTGATGACTATAAGAATGATGAGGCGACTATTAGATCGCTCACCCTAGAGTATGTGAGCATAAGTGACACACGATAGCCCATGACCTTGAGTCTAGCTACAAGACTCATAAATAAAGAAAAGTGCTTCTTGGGAGGCAACCCATGTTTTATGTGATTTTTATTTGTATGATTGTTATTTGCTTCCGTATGCATGCTTTATTTTTATTATTGGTAGATCATGTTTCAAACTAAAATTGTGAAAATACTTTATTTTGTTGTTTAACTTCGTCTTAACTTCATATAAAGGTATAAAAATATAAAAATATCGCCCACTCTTTCAAAACCCGAGATTTTAATTGCTTTTATAAAAATACAAAAAGAATCATCCCTCACCTCTAGACCTATTTATTAGGCTTTCTAATCATAGCGACACTATTCTTGAGTTGAACGATCAATCCCCCGGTACTTGTCACTATACTATACTACAATGATCAGGTACACTGCCTGGTGGGGGTTGTAAGCTTCTCGAGATCCCTCGAGAGGTAAAGCTTGGTGCGATTCCCACGTATCATCGAGTCATAATGATGCTTTGCAGGAATTCCAGTAATTAAGGCATGAGTTTTTCTAGCAATTTTCTGGAAACTTAACATGAGATTTCTGTCAGAACACTCTGACAGCGTCAGGATCATAACCTGATGGCGTCAGGTGTAAAAATTCTGAAAAATTTTGCAAGTTTTTTTTTTCTTCTACCAGAGTCTTAAAGTTTTTGTTAATTCTATAGTTTTATAAACTCCAGGAAATCTGCAAACATTCATTCCACAAGCATTATATCCTTATATATAGATTGCCGCCGATTTTACGTGAGGTTTGCCTTGATTATTTTCTCAGGTTTAACAGGTTATATTGGACAAGAAGATGATTTATATTTCTGGAGGGAAGCTTTCAACGTTCATTTTCTTGGAGGAGGACTTAACCATGTTATCCATTTATCCACACCGAGCGAATCAGTGGAGTATTTGTTTCATTCTTTTACCTTCATTACTTTTACATCCTTTTTATTGAACATTGGGGACAATGTTTAGCCTAAGTGTAAGGGGAGGGTAAATGATGATACCTTAGAGAATACAATTGCACTTGAGTTTGTTTGTTCAATAGTAGGTGTGTAATAAAACTAAGAGAAATACTTGTTAGGGCAATTTTAGCACCAAAGTTAAAATTTTTTACAACATTTAGGAGTCACCCTTGTGTTTAAACCCGTATCATAATTACTTGACCAATGAAGTCATAATTACTTGACTAATAAAGTCAATTAATTTTTCCCACACCTTTGCGTTGTACTCATTTTTAGTACACGATACCCCTAGTACACCCCTTCGAGCCTATCTTTTTCGTTTCTAACTTTAAGCATTTTACTTAAAGGAAGAATTTGTTAACAATACATCCCAAATGTGCAACCAAATCGCCTTAGCCTTCCTTGTACGCACTCATCTTTAGTGCATTATTGTTATTTGTTTAAACCCTTAGTTAATTGTCTAATTGATTACATGGTTGCAAAGCCGAGTCATATCTTGTACATATTGTTTTGGGACGATTGAGACTCATGGGTAAAGTACTATCGTTATGGAGTAATGGGGAAGAATATCATTTATTACCCCCATATGTGCATTAATCTTAAAAAGTACTCCAAGTGTTTTGATTATCTTAATTCGAGTTATTAGAATAGTTAATTGTAATGTATGTAAAAGTTAAAGTCTAAGGGGAATGCAAATTCCCTATATGTATTATTTTGGATGGTAGGTCAAGAGTACATGAAAAAAAAAAAAAAAAAAAAAAAAAAAAAAAAAAAAAAAAGGTCGAAAAATCAAGTAAAAGAAAAAGTGAGAGGATCACTTGATTTGATCACACACTATGAGGTGTTGGACCTTTATAATGCGTATATGTGATACTTTGAGTGAATATGATTAAGTATGCGGAATCTACTTAACCATACTTAGAATGTTTATTGGAAATGGAACTGTGATGCTTGTGTTTATTTAACAAAGAACAATGAAAGTATTTCACCAAACGATTCAATATTATTCAGAATAATACGAGTGATCTTCACTATCACTAGGGTTACAAAGACCTTGAATCTTGTGTTTTTGTTCTAATGTTTTTCTGTATGTATTTGTCTATCACTATCACACTTGTCACATACACATCTAAGATCTTCCTTTTATAGTCCAAGGAAAGATCTTTTACAATCTATATGACTCATCTAATTTACTAGCTTATGACAAAGCTTCATTCTAGCTAGTTGATGACTTATCATGTCAGTAGTTAAGATACAACATGTATCTAGGATTACAACTCACTTGGAGTGTTCAATTTGATGACTACAACAAAGATATTTTTCTTGTATATGAGTCAGTAGAATAAGTCGTACTTATCTACACAACTGTTGTATGAGTCATAGTAGTATCAGCAGAATCCATCAGCAGAAACACCTTCAGTAGAAAAATGTTCTTCAGCAGAATCCATCAGTGGAAACGTGTTTTGTGCTTTATCAGCAGAAACATACTTGATGTATTTCCTTAAGCCTTTATGCTGATTCTTCTGATTATTTAATTCCCAACAATCTTCCCCTAAACATGTGAATTACATTCAAACACGTTTTTCTAAATTAAATGAGGACTTTGTGAAGATCTTTCAAACACTTCATTGTCAGACTTTTGATCTGAACTTTCTTCTCTTTTGAGTGATTAAATGTCTTTCTCTGTAACTCATCTGCTTTCTTTTCTTTGCTCCAATCTTGGACTAAAAGATGGTGCAATATACAACTTGAAGAATTATAAGAGGCAATGATGCTGTGTATCTTGAATGCTTGTTCCAAGAAATAGAAATCATCTTTCAGCATGTCTTTGGAAGTGATGAACAAACGTAGTGAACTGAACTTGAAACCTTTCATCTTTTGATCTAGATAGAACTTTCTCCTATCAGCTTTGTTTTTGTTCTTTATTAGTAGAAACCATGTCATCATCTTGTATGCTCTTATCTTTTCCTTCTTTTTCTTTGGATAATCTTCCTTTTAAAGGGCTTTTTGTAACCTCCCCTGAGATTTATTTCTCTCCTGAGCAATTTCCTCCCCTGTTTGGAAGATCTCTCACAATCATATCATATCACAATCATCTGATCTAGCAATTTCCATGTTTTTAGACAATTTGTACATGAAGCCATCAATTCCTTAAGAGTTTAAATACTGCCCTCATCACTTCTAGGTGTGTAACCTCCTATGAGAGGTGAATCACTGAGCATTGACTCATAATCCATCATTAGATGATTTTCTGAGCCTCTTTGAAAATCCTTTTTAAGAAATATTTGACTTAGCAGTATGAACATGATTTTATGATGAAAAATCATACTGCTTCTAACCATTTTGAAGGGATTAAGTGTGGTAACTAACACTTAATCAAAATTTCGGTTTAAAGCAACCTTTGGTTGTGTGAGAACCAATGTTTTCAGTTATAAATAACTGCCTGTGAACAGATAAACCTATTCAAAAGGCTTTCTTTACAGGGTTTCCAGCTCGTGGCATTTGTTACCTCTAACACAAGTGTTAGATTCACTGTTGCTCGCTGTTCTTTCTATCAGATATCCGTAGATTAGTCACATTATACTTGAGAGTATAAAATGATAGAAAGTGAGTTGTATCAGTTTTTAACTGATCAACTAAATCATCAATTCAATGTGAAACATCATAATCAGGTTCCAAGAAAGAAGTTTTAAGGAGTTTTGAAATCCCAAACTCTTTCTATCATGAACCTATTATATCAGCAGCAATGATCAGCATTCAGCAGCAATGATCAGAAATTTGTTGCTTATAGATTTCACTTGAAATAGCCTTTGAGCTCAAACATTCATACCTGAAATTGTTAGTCTAAAACCAAAAGAACAAAGTACAAAGTACTTGTCTTGAATTAGAATTATGTATAGGACTAACTGTATGAATAACTTTAAATTGGTAATAGTAGTTTTAGATGACAAAGTTAGATGCATTAACAAAATCTATATACAAGAACACATTATATTGAAATTTTTTTTAAAGATTAAGCATTCCAATACCTGCTACCAAGTACTGAAATCTACCAACATCAAAAGCTTTTGTAAGAAGATCTGCAAAGTTTTGTTCTAAAGCAATTTTCATTACTTGAATTAACCTCTTTTCATTGCAATCTCTAATAAAATGATGTCTAATTTCAATGTGTTTTGTTTTTGAATGTTGCACTGGATTTTTAATAGTGCAAATTGTACTACTATTATCAATATGAATAATGGTATGTAAGAAATTGTACCCATAATCAAGAAGTTGGTTTTGAAGCCATAGAACTTGACCACAACAATTTGCAGCAGCTACATATTCAGCTTCAGTTGTTGAAGTAGCCACCATTATCTGCTTCTTACATTGCCATGAGATAAGTCTACACCCAAGGAATTGACATCCTCCAGTTGTTGACTTTCTGTCCAAGCTAGCACCAGCATAATCACTATCTGAGTATGCTACCAAGTCAAAAGATGACTCCTTAGAATACCATAGACCCAACCTAGGTTGACCCTTGAGATATCTAAAAATTCTCTTGACTGCTGTTAAATGAGAAACCTTAGGAGTTACTTGATATCTTGCACAAGCACAAACAGAGAACATGATATCAGGTCTTGATGATGTGAGATACATCAAAGAACCTATCATAGATCTGTATGTGTGTACATCCACATTAGTTCCTTCTACATATTTAAGAAGTGGCTTCTCAGGATCAATTGGTGTGCTTGCTGTTTTGGAATCAGCAAATTGAAACTTTCTAAGAATCTCTGCAACATATTTGTCTTGACTAATAAAGATTCCTTCTCTTGATTGTTTAACCTGCAGACCCAAAAAGAATGTAAGTTCCCCCATGAAACTCATTTGAAACTTATTGTGCATAAGCTTCTCAAACTCCAAACACATCTCCTTCCTTGTAGATCTAAAGATGATATCATCCACATACACTTGAACTAGCAAACGATCCTTCTTATGCTTCTTGGTGAAAAGTGTCTGATCTATCTTGCCTCTTTGAAATCCATTTGAAATTAAGTAGGAAGCCAGTGTTTCATACCAAGCTCTTGGTGCCTGATGTAGGCCATATAGAGCTTTAACAACCTTGTACACTTTGTCTGGATGGTCAGGATCAACAAAACCTGGAGGTTGTGAGACATATACCTCCTCTTCAATAGTACCATATAAGAAAGCACTCTTGACAGCCATTTGATAAACTGTGAATCCCATAAATGAAGCATAAGCCAAAAAGAGTCTAATGGCTTCAATCCTTGCTACTGGAGCAAAAACTTCTTCATAGTCTATCCCTTCTTCTTGTGTGTACCCTTGAGCTACTAATCTAGCTTTATTTCTTATCACTATGCCCCTTTCATCCCTTTTATTCCTAAAAACCCATCTAGTGCCAATTACCCTTACACCACTTGGTAAATTAACTAGCACCCATACCTTTTGAATCTTAAACTGAAGAAGCTCCTCTTGCATAGCCTCCAACCAGCTTGAATTCTCTAGGGCTTTATGAATATTCGTTGGTTCATCTTGTGAGAGAAAACATAAAAATAAGCAAGAGTTTGAAAAATCATGCTGTTTTGAAGCATAAAGGGCATCAAGAAGCCCTTGTTGATATGAAGACATCAATTGTTGTCTTGTCTTTACTCCTGATTGTACATCTCCAATTACATTGTCCAGGGAGTGGACTTTGTGAATCCTTGAGTGTGGAGTAGAAAGAACTTGATAATCAGGTGGAAGGTTGTTGAAATCCACCTCATCTTCTGAGAGATTTGCTTGTGTTTCTTCTGATGGTCCATCAGTAGAAACATTTTGCTTATCAGCGGGAACGATTTGCTTATCAGCAGAAACAGCAGTGTTACTTCTGACTTGAAACTCTTGTTCCTTAGCTCCTTCTTCCTTATATTCATCTTCAACATCTTCTTTAGAATTTCCAGAAGAAGATTCACCATTTATTGAAGGTTGAATCCACACTTGTATTTGTTCATATTGGCATTATCACATAATCTTGATTTGCCTCATTCTCTAATCCTTCTCCATTTGTTGCATCAGCAGTTTGTGAACCTGAAAATTCATTAGTTTCTGCAACAAAAGGCACATAATTCATTGATTTGGATAGAGATTCAATCGTTTCTAACTTTAAGCATTTTACTTAAAGGAAGAATTTGTTAACAATCCACCCCAAATGTGCAACCAAATCGCCTTAGCCTTCCTTGTACGCACTCATCTTTAGTGCATTATTGTTATTTGTTTAAACCCTTAGTTAATTGTCTAATTGATTACATGGTTGCAAAGCCGAGTCATATCTTGTACATATTGTTTTGGGACGATTGAGACTCATGGGTAAAGTACTATCGTTATGGAGTAATGGGGAAGAACATTATTTATTACCCCCATATGTGCATTAATCTTAAAAAGTACTCCAAGTGTTTTGATTATCTTGATTCGAGTTATTAGAATAGTTAATTGTAATGTATGTAAAAGTTAAAGTCTAAGGGGAATGCAAATTCCCTATATGTATTATTTTGGATGGTAGGGCAAGAGTACATGCAAAAAAAAAAAAAAAAAAAAAAAAAAAAGGTCGAAAAATCAAGTAAAAGAAAAAAAAAAAAGTGAGAGGATCACTTGATTTGATCACACACTATGAGGTGTTGGAAATAATATATATATATGTGATACTTTGAGTGAATATGATTAAGTATGCGGAATCTACTTAACCACACTTAGAATGTTTATTGGAAATGGAACTGTGATGCTTGTGTTTATTTAACAAAGAACAATGAAAGTATTTCACCAAACGATTCAATATTATTCAGAATAATACGAGTGATCTTCACTATCACTAGGGTTACAAAGACCTTGAATCTTGTGTTTTTGTTCTAATGTTTTTCTGTATGTATTTGTCTATCACTATCACACTCGTCACATACACATCTAAGATCTTCCTTTTATAGTCCAAGAAAAGATCTTTTACAATCTATATGACTCATCTAATTTACTAGCTTATGACAAAGCTTCATTCTAGCTAGTTGATGACTTATCATGTCAGTCATTAAGATACAATATGTATCTAGGATTACAACTCACTTGGAGTGTTCAATTTGATGACTACAACAAATATATTTTTCTTGTATATGGGTCAGTAGAATAAGTCGTACTTATCTACACAGCTGTTGTATGAGTCATAGTAGTATCAACAGAATCCATCAGTAGAAACACCTTCAGTAGAAAAATGTCCTTCAGCAGAATCCATCAGTGGAAACGTGCTTTGTGCTTCATCAGCAGAAACATACTTGATGTATTTCCTTAAGCCTTTATGCTGATTCTTCTGATTATTTAATTCCCAACAAAAAGAAAAAGAGAAAAAAAACATACTGACTACTATCCCGTTTCCTTTTATGTTTTGGTTAGTTTTTGATTAGCTTAAGTCGAGTCGAGTCTTGGCTTAGCAACTCCATATTGTACATGTAATTAACCATGATGATTAACTCGCCACCAGTAAATATTGCCTTTATCCAACAAAACCGTGTTTACCATATCCCTACACCTCACGTTATAACCCTTTTAAAAGACCTCTTTGATAGTTTATCCTAGGTACTTACGCCAAGTGGCGGAGGTTTGATCCTTTCCCAAGCCTATGGTAATCTATTTGCTATGACAGGTAGTGAGAGATGTTTTCCATTTCCATATTGTGATATATACTTTTATTACACCCGAGAGATGTGAGTGTTTAAACACTATTTGTGAGGTGCTAGTGTATAATTTCCGTGCTTGTTTTTGGTTGAAGTGGAACGATTATTTGTTGTAATTACTTTTATATTAGTGTTAAATGACCCTTAACTTGTATTTTGATGAGAATAAACGCGCATTTGCTTGAGGACAAACAAATCTCAAGTGTAAGGGTATTTGATGAGACGAAAAGTGTACCGCTTTTGGGGGGTCATTTAAGGCCAAAGTCGAGATTATTTGATCAAATATTGCGCTAAATCGTTCCTTTTATCATTTTAGGTACTTTTGAGAGGAAATTCAGAAAAGGAAGCATTTTGGACGTTTTTAGAGCGAAAAAGTGAAGAAAACGACAAAGTTTTAAAATCATGCTGAAAATTGTACCTGACGGCGTCAGGGATTTCTAGTGACGCCGTCACCATTTGACAAAGAGGTGGATAAATCAAGTTACACGTGACGCGCCAGAGAGGTTCTTGAAGAATTGTACATGACTGCGTCACCAAGGCCGTCAAGAGTAATTTGCATGTGACGGCCAAGACCAAGTTTACACATGACGACGTTAGAGGTAGATCTAGGCAATACGAGTATTATTTTGGCGGCGAGTTGACAGCGTCAGGCCCTACTCTTGACGCCGTCAGACTGTAAAATCTATATATACTTTTCTAATTTTCATTCATTGTGTGCAACTTTGAAGGGAGAAAACCCTAGATGAATTTTACTGCAATTTTGAGGGTTTCAAACCCTTGTTTCATCTATGCTTAATTGAAGATAAGTTTTCCAACAATCATTCAATATGTATATGTGTTGTTTGATTATATCTTACGATTGTCTTCTCTTTAACATGCTAGGCTAGGTTTTCTTTGTGTTTGCTTAGATGTAATGAAACTTAGATATTGATTATTGGTTGGTTGTTTGTTTATAGTTGTTGTAGATGACTGATTTCGATGTTAGGCTTAAGAAAACTGGCAGACTTTCAATTGGTAACTTGCTTGAACGTCTTAAGAAACATGATCGGAGGTGTACTACGATAAATTGGTTATATTTAATGCATAGGTAACTACTAATGAGGCAACGTTAGGAGCTAGTAGTCGGCTCAACATAGGAAGAGGTAGAAGCTTATAGAGTTATGAAAGATCGTACACGGCCCTACGAATGGTATTAAGGAATATAACCCATCATCCATGCAATTGTAACAAACTAATCAACCGGTAAATGATAGCTAAGGAGTAGTGAAATCTAAGTAAACACATTTTCTCTTATTATTGTTTTCGCCACATTTACTTTAAGTTAATTTTATTTTATTTTGATTGCATATGTAGTTATTTGGGTTAGTTGATTAGCAACTAATTCCGCCCATTCCTTGAAAACCTGAGACTTTTACTTGCTTTCCATAAAATATAAAAATACAAAAAGAATCATCTCTCACCTCTAGACCTAGTTTAATAGATTTTTAACCCTAGCGAACACTATTCTTTGAGTTGAACGATCAATCCCTCGGTACATGCCACTATACTATACTACAACGGTCAGGTACACTACCTGGTGGGGATTGCAAGCTTCTCAAGATCCCTTGAGAGGTAAAACCTTTTGCGAGGGTGCAATTCCACGCATCAAAATGTAATACCCTCTTGCATATTTACAAGCAGGGTTCTTATTTTCATAGATGACATGAGTGCATAAAGCACGATATCCATTAAGGATCATGAGTGCAAAAAACACGGTTAAACACAGGACTGAATGCATATGCATGATGTCCATACATGACTAACTAAGTGTTTAAGAACTGGTTCTACACAGGACCGACTGAGTGCATATAACACTGGTTCCACACAGGACTGACTGAGTACATATACTCATATAGTATTTTACATGTCTGACTGATAATTGGGCTATATTGAGACCGAGCTGATAACTGAGCCATACTAAACTGAACTAATTTATATTAGATTGAAAACTGAACGGTTCTAAAACTGAACTAAAACCGGGTTTTACTGGAACTAAACTGAATCTCTATCATTCTAATTCTTATGACTGTTTTTTCCTGGCCTTCACTTTAACCTTAAACATGTTTAATGCAATATGCTCTCCCATACGATGTATATAACTTATCTATACGTCGTATGGGGTCTATACGTCATATAGACTTATGTCTCTACGCCGTATAGACTTACAGAAGCCAAAACCGGACTATGCTAAGTTTTGAGTGATGAAATATAGTGTAATAAATATCAATTTTAAAAAGTAATTTGACCATTAAATAAGCAATAGTATAAGATAAACATGGACAACTAAAGACTCATTAAAATCATTTGTTTGCACATAAAGGTTTTTATGTTATGCGCACCCGATCAAGTACTTTATATAATAAGTACCATACTATTAGTTTGTTTATTTTAAGTAATTACTATAGTAATATTTTGATTTGCCAGTCATTTAAAAATAAGAGAAATGTTAAGTATAGATCAAATATAAGAACGTGTGTTGGTTTAATAAGTTTTTTGTGGCTAATACCATGAAAATGAGACAAGAGGACCAAGCCATACTTCCAAAGTGCCACCAAATTTTAGTTATAACTGACACATATTGATTTTCTTGACCACAAATCTTAAGAGAGTTCACGTGTTTGTGTTTGTGGTTCGGTTGGGTCAACAGAAAAGAGAGGGGGAAAGAGTAAAACCTACAAGTGGGGAAGCATAAGAGATTTTGTTTGTGGCTAATGGCGTAAAATAATGAGAATATTATCTTGTTGTCAGGATATATCTGGAATGGGCGCACTTGTTAAGTCTATTTCACATGCAAATGACGATGACCACAAGTGCATACAGTATAAGCAACTGCATGAAGCGGCAAGAAGAGATGTGGAACGAGCATTTGGTGTTCTAAAAAAAGTGCTATAATATCCAATCCCGCACCACCGATGATTGTTGATAAAATAAAGAATATGATGTATACATGGATCATATTACATAATATGATTTAAAAACACAAAAGAAAAGCGATATCTCCTGACTTTTATCCGAAAGAACAATAACGTAAGAACAATCTCGTATAAACTCACGAATAAACATTAGAGGAAGGGGTATGGTAACATTCACCCTCATGCCATTCCTATGTGGCAGCCAAAATGGCATGCCATTTGCATGTTACCACACACACAAGGGCCATTTGAAATGTAAGCCATTTTTTTTAATTCAATTATATTGGGGCTCAAGAAGTGTGAAACGACACGCAAACGACATATGATATGAATGAAAGGTATTTTTTATGTGTGAATGTGAAATGTGAAAAGCTGATGTAACGTTGATTTGACAAAAAACACCATGTTACCATGGCTATGTTTGGCGCGGAGCTTTTTTGGAGCTTTTTGAGGTAATGAGCGGTGAGAATGAGCTTTTTTATTTTTGATGTTTGTTTGGCATGAGAGCTGTGAGCTTTGCTATTTTTTAGGAAAACTCATTTTCCCAATGCTTCTTTATGAAGCTGTGAGCTTTTTTGGCTACTGCTCACAGCTCACAGCTACTGCTCACTGCCACTGCTCAATGCTACTGCTCACAGCTACTTTTGCCAAACATAGCCCATACCCTTATGTGATGACTATTACACATGTTTTGGGATGGATCAGGCGATATGCTAAATGGTTAATTGGTTATAATATCAAGGTTGTCAGGATCGGGATCCTACCTAGGATCGTTTTCGGCTTTGCAAGATCGGGATCGTAGGATCGGATCGGGATCGTAAGATCCTATGAAAATGTATATATTTTTGTGTAGGGGTTGTAGTTTTATATTTCTATATAATATTTCATATGATAAACGAATCTAAATGGATGAAAAAAGAAAAAGTTATATATTTAAGTAGCATAGTAGTAGAATATTAGATATATTGCAATGCTCACTTGCACAAAGTTACAACATACATGCACCTACTTCTGATTTAATGTTTTTTATTATAGGTTTTTTGTAATAACATTTAGATTAATGCAAAAATATAATGTTAATTTATTGGTACGTGATTCTGTGACTTTTTTATTACAGTATATAGAATGTGCAAAAAGATAAATAGATTATATCTAAAAATGAAGCCACATAATTTTATAATAGTGGGCACCACAATTTTTATTTTTATTTTTATTTTTTATTTATTTATTTTGATAATCAAATAAATTAAATTAGAATATTCTAATAATATTACTGAAAAATTTTAACATATACTTCATGCTTTTATATGAAACATAAAATAAATTATGAAAAAAATTGGACCAAGTATCCATATGGTTTACTTCGATAATAAGCTTCTGACATGTTATAAAGCACGAAACCAAAAAAGACACATGTAAAATATTTCTAAATAATCCATAAAAGCATAATGATTTGTCACTCATTAATCATGCAAAAGACAGTCAATTAACAACATCAAAATAATAGCTTTCATGAAGAATTATTAGTCATTGGGCTTTAAGACATGGACTTATGCTTAATAAGTTAATATAGAAAAAAATTAAAAAAAAAAAAAAACAAAACAAAAAAATAAATACCTCGGCGATCCTACGATCCTACGATCCGATCCCACGATCCTACGTGCGATCCTACGATCCTGATACGATCCTACTCGAATTACGATCTTGTTAAGATCCTGATCGTTTTTTGTGTGTAGGATCGTAGGATCGTACGATCCTACGATCAGGATCGCGATTTTGACAACTATGGGTTATATAATTAGTTTGAACTTTGAACATTGAACATGATCCTCCCTTGACCCTCTATTTTCGGTTTACAAAATCTTTTTACCAATTCAACACATAAACAAACGTACAACCACCCAAAACCACTGAAAACACAAAGTCCCAATTCCACACCAATCACACTCAAACATCAAAACCAAAATCTACACAGAAACAAGCACTACTCTCCCTATATAAACCCCTCTCACCACTTCACATCTCACAACACACACACAAAAAAGAAACCATGTCAACACCAACAACACCATTACTAAAAGATGAGCTCGACATCGTCATACCCACAATTCGAAACCTTGATTTCTTGGAAATGTGGAGACCATTTTTCCAACCTTATCATTTAATCATCGTACAAGATGGTGATCCTTCTAAGACCATTAATGTACCTGAAGGATTTGATTATGAGCTTTATAACAGGAATGATATTAATAGGATCTTGGGTCCTAAATCTTCTTGCATATCTTTTAAAGACTCTGCTTGTAGGTGCTTTGGCTACATGGTTTCTAAAAAGAAGTATATTTTCACCATTGATGATGATTGCTTTGTAAGTCCTCTTTTTTTTTTTTTTTTTTTTTTTTTTTTTTTTTTTTAATTTAATTTTGATCTGGGTGTGTTTATTTTGTTAAGTTATGAAGTGGGTTGTGTTGAATTGTGTGATTTAGGGTTTAAGATTTCAGTTGAATATGCAAGATCTGGTTTTTAGGGTTTGTATATGTTGAAATGTTTAGGCTTGATCTGGTTTTGATTGGTTTTATGTTCTTGATCTGTTAAATGTGTAAAATTGGAAGTGGGTATGGTTTAATTTTGGGGAATTTGATTGTTTTAGGGTTTAAGATTTGGTTTTTAGGGTTTATAATAGTTCAATTTTGGGGATTTGATCTGGGTTTTGATTGGTTTTATGATCAAGATGTGTTAATTGTGTTACATTTTGAATTGAGCGTGTTTTATTTTTTGGGAAAATACTTTTATTAGGGTTTAAGATTGGATCTGAATTTGCAAGATCTGCTTTACTTTTGGGTATTTGAATAGGGTTTAGTGGAATTTCGGGGATCTAGGGTTTTAGGCAAGTTCTTATGGTGGGTTGACTTAAGATCCTCTTTTTTTTTTTTTTTTTTTTTTTTTTTTTGCTTGTTTGTTCAATTTATTGTATTTGTGATGCTTATTGAAAATTCCTTAATTATGCAGCGACTTTGATGTTAAAAACAAAGAGTACTTTAAATTTTGAATTTTTCGACCAGAGTTTTTGTAAATGTTGGAACTTGATCTTGTTATTAGCTATGTATATATGTACTAATAGATCAAATAACAAACTGATTTATCTAGGGAGGATAGGAAGTACTTTTAATGAACCGAATCACACCGGAGTGCAATCTGCATTGTTGCATCACTTTATTAAAATTGGACTTGGCTCTACATCAGTTTGAAATTTAGAAGTGTATATATGTATTTATATGGTCGATGATTTGTGGTTTAAAATAAAAACACTGGCTGATGAATGAATTCAGTACATAGACAAATAAGATAATGGGAAAATAAGTATTTTGAGTAATTTTACCGAAACTATAATTAAAATACACAGTTGGTCCACTGATAAAGTTTTCCCTTCCAACCCCCTCCATCGGCGTTCGAGTCTAATAGATGGCACTTTTTGCATAATTTGTTTTAAAGTTTTGCAAATCTACAAAATCACCCCTGAAGTTTAATAATGTGACCAAATAATCTTAATGTTTATAAAATCTATTTTTCTCATATAATTATTGCATAGAGAAAGAGGTTTTGATTCTTTATTCATTTTTATTTTATTTATTGGTTCTTTTTGATTAATATATGTTGTTCTTTTATGTAATAGTAACCACAAAAACTTGGAACAATTATACGACCCTTAGTTCTAACACGTAAAAACCCCGCTGCAAAGCACGGCGCAGAACCTTCTCAATTGTTTACAAAAGTTTTAAGCTAAATTACCTTTTTGTCCGTTGTGTTTCTATTGATCTAGGTTCACAAGTTTCTTATTGTAGTTAGAAAAAGGGTATTTTAGACATGGCTAATGACACTTGTTGATTCAACAGGTTGCTAAAGATCCATCTGGAAATGATATCAATGCACTTGAGCAACACATCAAGAACCTTTTGTCCCCATCGACTCCGTTTTTCTTCAACACCCTTTATGATCCATACAGGGAAGGTGCTGATTTCGTCCGTGGATACCCATTCAGTCTTCGTGAGGGTGTCCCAACTGCTGTTTCTCATGGTTTGTGGCTGAACATCCCTGATTATGATGCCCCCACTCAGCTAGTCAAGCCTCGTGAGAGGAACACTAGGTATGTATCTTTTTATATTTTCTTCCACAATTTTCACTCGTTTAATATGGTAGGGTAGCCAATGAGACAATGATCCATTACATAAAAGAAAAGTAAATGAATAGTGCTTGAAAAGAAGCGACACACCTTACATCGTGTAGGGTATGTGGGTTGGGATTTTTGTAGGCCAGGCCCTACTAAAAGTTCCCTCATGGTGAATAGTACCAAGGCCCTTGGCCAGTGGCCCATATATGGCAGATCATGAATGAGTTGCTTAATTTTAGTACCTCTCTTCGAAACAGGGACTGGTTGGCCCCGGTTTATATTTTTTTAAAGGTAATTGAATATAATTCACCTCAAAACTTGAAAAGTTGCATATTTCTCGAAACATTTATAAATGATGTAACTCGTAGAAAGTTTAAAGGCTTATACAAAATTTAGACAGTAACATTTCAATAATATTCAAAGATTCCGGTACTTTGGACGAACTGGCTTTTAGGACCAGACATTTGGGTTTAGCTTAGCTGGTTCTATAAGTGTACTTTTTATAGAACCAATTTGCAAATTGCAACTATTGGGCTAAATCTGGCCTAGGATTGGTCTTAATGGGACTAGGACTTTTTTTGGCCATTACTATCTGTAGGCACTGGACTGAATGTATTTCTAGACTGTGAAAACACTTTTTTCTTGTTCATTTTCATGTCTAATTCTTTGTGCTATATAAACAGATTCGTGGATGCAGTTATGACCATTCCAAAGGGAACCCTCTTCCCCATGTGTGGAATGAACCTTGCTTTTGACCGAGAGTTGATCGGTCCAGCCATGTACTTTGGTCTCATGGGTGACGGTCAACCAATTGGACGCTACGACGACATGTGGGCTGGCTGGTGCATCAAGGTAACTTGACTTTTTTCTTGAAGAATATTGCCTTACGCACAGTTAAAACTTTCAATCCTGCTTATCGCTAAAAAAATAAACTGCTTATTTACTGTTAAGTAAGCAGTTAGACATTTCAACAAAACAGTAAAAACTTTCAATACTGCTTATCTGCAATAAGTTTAAGAAGATAACATTTTCGTCTAACCTTTCAATACTGCTCTTCTGCCTGAAAAAATAGGCAGATGAGCGGTTTCATTCAGACATTCATAACTGTTTATCTGCAATAAAGTAAGCAGACAAAACACCTACAAAAGCAATTCTAATCATCCTCTGCGCTAAGCATGTATTATCCGAACACTATAACCTAATGGCCTATGTTTGAAAGCCGTTAAATAAGAAATTTCCAGACACACTTCATTTCAGTTTTCACTCAAACGCTCTTTTGTATTTGCTCGTTATAGGTGATCTGTGACCACCTAGGACTAGGTGTGAAGACGGGTTTGCCATACATCTGGCACAGCAAGGCTAGCAACCCGTTTGTGAACTTGAAAAAGGAATACAAGGGTATTTACTGGCAAGAAGAACTGATCCCATTCTTCCAGGCTGCCACCTTGCCAAAAGAATGCACCACGGTTCAAAGCTGCTACAAGGAGCTCTCAATTCAAGTCAAGGCTAAGCTTGGGAAGGTTGACGAGTACTTCAACAAACTGGCTGATGAGATGCTGACTTGGATTGAAGCGTGGGATGAGCTCAACCCGTCTGCCCAACCAGCCAATGGGAAGTAGAGTGGTTCATTCTTATGGAGTCCGAGATATTTTTATAAGTATTATTTAATATTTTTTGTGTTATTGATTATTGGATTTTGAAGGACGTTAGTTTTGTTAATCTATTTTATTACATACGGTATTGAAATTTTAGGTTTATTATGTGTGCATTTGTTTGCATTATTGTGGACTAGCATAGTGACTGCAAACCGGCAATAAAATATGTGCTTTTGGTTTGGGTTATTTTTGGGACTGCAGGTTGTGTGTCTTATATGTTTCGCCATATATTGGGTTTTGATAATCAATTAATCGTTGATCGCTTCCCTCTGCCACACGTTCCTGCTGTATCTCGGTTTTGCCCATGACAGTTTTTTTCGTGGGGTCGTTATCTCAAATTCTAATTTGTAAGCTAGGCAAAAAAAATAAAAATAAAATAATAATAATAAAAAATAAAATAAAATAAAATAAAAATAAAAATAAAAATTCAGCGGGTTTTGAAATCGACCTGTATTGGCTAAAGTACATCTTAAAACTGTTGCCCATTTAGCTTGAATCCGAAGTTGAATCGTGAATTTTGCCACCTATAATAACTGGCAATGTTTTTTAACGAGTCAAAGTGAGTACGAGGATTGTGCATAGGCATAGTATTAAAGCTTTCAATACTCTGGGTGCGTTTGGTATGCTGGAAGGAATGACAATGGGTATGAGTTTGATAGTACTCAACTATGAAAGTTCCATTCCTCACTCTCTAGCCATATATGGAGTATGAAAAATAATGGACTTTCATAGTCATAGTTGTGAGCCCAGACACCCTAAACAACACACCAACTATCACTTTCATAGTGATAGTTGATTCCCAGAAATGGGTACCAAACGCACCCTTAGTAATGCAAACTTATCAAAGTTGAATGAACATCCAAATTCTAAATAAGTATTAGATGAGCATACAATCCCAAACTTGATCAACCCGTAATGGTGGTTATCAAATACTCTTACTACCTCAACCTCACTTTGATACATTCTTGATTATGATATGGTAAATTGTTATACTTGCAACCATGTTACAAATCAATAATGGGAAAAAATAAGGGAAAATTGTCTAAAAATACTATCAACTTGCCATTTTTTCTTTTTGTATGCTATGAATTTTTTTCCCTATTGCATACACAAATTTTACTAATCATACTATTGTATCAATAAAACGCTTTTTTGATGACGTGGCAATACTTAATCACACTAATTACGGTGTAATTAATAGAATAAAAACCTGTAATATTGTTACAATAGGGTGATTAAGAAAGTTTGTGCATACAATAGGAAAAAAAAAGTTCATAGCATACAAAAGGAAAAAGTGGCAAGTTGATAGTATTTTTAGACAATTTTCAAAAAAAAAAAATAAAAAAAAAAATAAAATCGAAAAATTAATCGTAATCTTTATTAAAAATTGTGGAACAAAGTACAAGAGGTACCAAATATTAAAAAAACTAGCTTATTGACCCGTTGACACCGGGATGTTTTTAAAGAAAAAGGGAATGAGATGATAAGAAAAGGGATAACGTAAACATGTTGCATTTAATATATGAAATAAAGAATGAGACAACGCGTAAACACTTTCTGACTTTTTACTCTTGGAACATCAATAAAAGTAAACGGTAAATGGAATTTTAATCAAAACAACAAACGTAAACATGTTACATTAAAATAAGGCCAATGTTCACACGTTACATGAATTAATAGTTGAATATTCAAAAAATGCTAACAATGAAAGGTTGGAGTTTTTTCCGGGTCAAATGGTAAATGTGTATCTTCTACATACCTGTTATAGGATCATAGACCTTCAAGAACTTCTTTATACACGACATTGGTTGTAGTTTTTGAGATATTACCTTCATTATCACATACAACAACCTTCAAACCTTTTTTGCTCTTCACTCTTGAAACAGCAACGTAGAGTTGTCCATGTGTGAAAACAGGACGTGGCAAGTATAAACCAACTTTAGAAAGCGATTGACCTTGGCTTTTGTTGATTGTCATTGCAAAAGAAACAGATATAGGATACTGCTTTCTGACAATCTTAATAGGTAAACGCTTATCCGACGGAGTAATTCGCAACCTTGGTATAATAACCTTTTTTCCAAAGTTGTTTCCGTTAATGATCTGCGCCTGAATAGATGTTCTTGTTAATTTAAGCACTTGCAGTCTTGTTCCGTTACATAAACCATTTGATTGATCTATATTTCTTAACAACATAATCGGTACTCCCACTTTTAAAGCAAGCCTGTGGTTTGGAACACCTGAGAACTTCAGTCCATTGATAAATTCAGGCGAGAAAACGGCCTGATCTATTACGGTGCCACGCTCACTTTTATTGATGTTGTCGCAACTTAGGTAGACCATTTCTTCACTTGGAAACTTGTCCAGCAAATGATCATTTATAGTGTCGACAATTTCATTGGTGGGAGCAAGAATCGCCTTTTCTTGGAAGTACTCCGGATCATGTATGTTATCCAAAATGTTTGGATAAGTAAAGTCGATAATAGATGCTATTGGATCATCAGACTCATCTATTAGAATGTCTTCCGGCACATCTATCTCAACCTCTCTATCATTTGGTCCTCCAAGCTTGCCATCTCCAACTTTGAGGATCCATTCTGCAAATTCCCTTATTTCACTGACTTCTTCAGGGCGTGATCCCACAGTAAGCCTCATGTTGGCTGTTAGCTTAAGCACTTTGCAGTAATCCCATAAGTAAGATTGCTTCAAGGAAGCACCAACAATATCTTGCCGAGATCCTTTTGGAATGACAGGAAGAACCTGTCTAAAATCACCACCAAACACCATGGTCATGTTTCCAAAAGGCTCATCACACGTGTCATACCGGCTCTTACGAAGTATATCTCTCAAAGACCGATCTAAGGCCTCAAAACAAAGCTTATTTGCCATGGGCGCTTCATCCCATATAATAAGCTTACACTTCTTTAGCATGTGTCCCAGATCGCTTTGTGCACTTATTGAGCAAGTGGAGGTCTCATCAACATTTATTGGAATATGAAATCTTGAGTGAGCAGTCCGACCTCCCGACATTAACAAAGATGCAATACCGCTGGATGCTACATTCAATACTATATCACCTTTTCTTCTAATGCCGGCTGCAAGTGTTTTCCACAAAAACGTCTTCCCGGTACCACCGTAACCATAAACAAAATAGACTCCTCCTGTTGCACTATCAACAGAGTTCACTATGGTGTCATACACACCCTTTTGTTCCGGAGTCAATAAAGCGTACAAACGTTGATATTCAGATTCCATCTCTACTGGATTGTAGTCCGTCTCATCATATATAAGCCGGTTACCAAATTCAGTTATGTATCGGTCATCCGGATAAGGCATCTCAGGCCAACGCCTCAAAGTAGTGCCTCTTGATCGCAATAGTTGTTCAATATAGTACAAAGCTATATTCTTTTTTTCTTCATCACTAAGAATCAAGTCTGCATAAAACAAACGACATGTGGTTAGCTAATTAAGAGCAAGATTATTAAAAGATAAGATGTAACATCAATAATCCATGACTTAAATGTTGTATAAGATTATTAATAGAAAACATGACTTAACTGTTTTATAACCTTTTGGTAACTAAAAATGTTGCATGGTCAGAAGTAAGGGTGAGCAAACGGACCGGATAGACCGGACCGACCGACAAAACCGACCGGACCGGACCGGACCGGACCGACCACATTCGGTCCGGTCCTCGGTCTAGGCTTTTTAGCTAAATCGGTCCTCGGTCCGGTCGGTCCGGTCCGGTCCGGTCCGGACCGACAAAAAAACCGAAAAAACGTGCCAAAATATGCCTAATTGGACCGGACCGACCGAAGACCGGACCGGACCGAACCGGACTGAGACCGGACCGACCACATTCGGTCCGGTCTCGGTCTATGGTTTTTCCGGTTCTCGGTCTTCCGTCCGGTCCGGTCTTGGCCGGTCCGGTCCGGTTTTTGGACCATGCTCAGCCTTAGTCAGAAGTGTTGTATCAGATAACCTTTAACTTTAAGATTATTAATACAAAACATCACTTACTTAACTGTATGAGTTAACGTTAACATATTAATATAAAACATCTCAGAAGTGTTGCATAAGATAACCTTTTGGTAGCTAAAAAAAACGTATGACTGGACTGCTTTATATGATTATAATTTCAATTAAAGATGCATAAAAGATAATAGTAACACAGCTTGTTTCAAAGTTATACCTGGAATGCGTAAAATCTGTCTTCTCTTGTATTGAACATCTTCTGAGAGCAAATGCCATGTTTGCATCCAAACAATCAAAGGTGTAGTAAGTTCTTTTTGAGACAGCAATGTTGCAAAGAGTTCACGAAGATGTTTAGCGGATGCCCAATGGGCTGCGTCTTTGATACTTTCAACATACTCATTATCATCCTCCAAAAGGCCAGCTGCATAGCAAGCTTCTTTGTAAGTAGGATAAACAACACCGTTAACTTTTCTAATCTCAGCGTGCAATCGACATCCTTTACGACTGTTCAACAACATCCTACAATAGTAAGCATCTCCTGTTCCTATAGGAACATTATGAATTCTTCCTATAGCTTTACCTTGCTTTCTATACGTCCACATTCTCTTTTGTAAGTTCCAAACATATTTTGTAGGAAACTCAGCATACGTTAACTCCCTTGCTTGTGGAAATTTTTGATTCATTTTCATCCAACCATCAAACATAGAAACACCAACTGTTGGTTTTTGAATAGCAACTTCAAGGTCTGCGTTTTCATCATACACAACTGACTCCTCACCTTCAAGATGAAAGGATAGCCTCTCAAATCGTTAGAACTACTTAAGCATCAGGTAAATGTGCAAATATCCGTTGTATTATGTGTACGGATCCAGCTAAATTAGATCAGTTGACTAAAAATGAAGCATTAGTGATGGCACGATATAGATGAAACACCATATAATTTGTTACAAAAATTTGATGCATTAAAAAAGATTTAACCGGTTAAATAAGGAAGTAGACATTAACAAAGCTTTTATAAGCTCAGTTGTAAGCTTTTTTTAAGCTCATTCATTAACTTGTTAGATACCGGAAAAGTTTTGTTGTATATGAATGTTGGATCTAATTATAAGACTTTTCTTAGAACTGATTTGGTTTACATGTTGAACTTATTTGATCAAAACTTCTAACTCGAATTTAAGTACATGTTTCGTAACTACTGCAATTTTCAACTATATTTGCAAATCATTATAACTACTTAACCATCAACTAAATGTGCAAATATCATTTTGTATTATGTCTACGGATCCAGCTAAAGTAGATCACCTGACCGAAAATGAAGCATTAGTGATGCCACGATATAGATCAAATACCCTATAACTTGTTAGGAAAATTTGATGCATAAAATAGATTGAACCGGTTAAATATGGAAGTATACATCAAATAATTAAAGAGAATGTTACCTGCAATCCAAGTACGCTTTAGTCTCATACAACTGTGCGGACACTCTATCAGGACCTTTGTTGATATATTTAAACAAATATTTGATTGAACCGGTCTGGTTACATCACTCAACGTTAATGTGGCATTGATAACGTTTTAGAAGCGTAGCATTATACGGAATAACATAACCATTATGCAACTGATGGCCATTCTTTTCCACATATTTTCCATCGTCCCGTCTTCTATAAATGGGATAGCCATCGGCGTCAACTGAGCTGTGTTGTGTGAATTTTTTTGGAAAGTGTTTATTACATTGACCCCCATCCATACACACCTGTTTTGGATCATCTTCCCCGCAAGGACCATGCATCATAAAATCAGTAACTAACTTGTACAAATCCGGGTCATCATCTTTATCTGGTATCTCAGCGGAAATGTATTTATCAATCTGATCAGCATTGGGAACCTTGTCATCCTTGTGCAAGAATAAACAAACATGCGCGTGCGGAAGTCCTCACTTTTGGAACTCAACGGTGTACACCACTGCACAATATTGTTACCGTAATTTTCAAAAGTAGAATTGTATAAAATTTGGGAGATCAAATAAAATTTATACTAAACGTATTAATATTTAGTAAATTGTTATGTATAGTACCTGCTTGAACGCGTCCAAATAAACGTAATTCTTTGAAATCCATCACTAACTGGTCAAGTTTGATCTTAAACACTCTTGTCATCACATCAGGGCGATCTGTGGCAGAAAGGTTATGCTCTCGCATATATCTTGCAATCTCCGGCCAGTTAGGATTGCAAGTTACGGTTATGAACAAATCTGGGCAGCTATACCATCTACACAACGCCATGGCATCTATATAGTTCTGTTTCATGTACCTTGGTCCGCCGGTAAATGTAGAAGGCAAGATGACCGGCTTTCCAAGCTTTGTTGGGTCGTTATTACCATCCACAATGCTCTTACGAATGTTTGAATACGTATCACACCTAAGCTTTGTCTGTTTTGATCGATGGAAAAACAAACGTTTCGTCTCGACCATAGTGTAACCATCCACAAGAAATTGCTGAAACAAACGACCTCCACGCGTAAATAAGTTTTCTTGATTAGGACGATCCTGTATAAGAAAAGCAAACCACTCCCTCATAGTAACTGTTTTGTCCTTCTTGTCATTGGACGGATCTGAGCTTTCTGACCGAACAGGGCGTTTGCCACGTCTCTTTTGATGTGGTATACCCAAATAATAACCATCTTGCTCTCGAGGCATCAACAAAGGGTATTGCAAAGGAAGGTGTAACACCCCCAATTCATGGTTGCAGCGGAATTCAAACTGGGTGTTACTCGACGGCACAATAGTCACAATAATAGAAATCGAACTCCAATTGAGTCGTTTTAAAAGATTTATCATTCAAATTGTATAAATATCAGAGATTACAAAATGAGGTCCCAATTGGTTCCATGTTTACAAATCACATTAAGTGAGTTTTCAAATGATAATAAAATTTATAGCCCTCTTGAGTATCCGTGCCCTTCCGTGCCATCCTTGATCGTCATGAACCTGAAATACATGCTTGAGAGGTCAACACAAAGGTTGAGTGATATTCATAGAGTTTGTTTAATGTTTGAACACAATATGTTGGTAGTGTGAGCTATAGACTCACACCAATGTTTGGAAAACAAAACAGGTAGGCTACGTTATTATACGCCCATAAAATGTATTATACACTAAGCTTATGACACCAAAACGTTAACGTGTACCAATATCGATCGGCAGATTTATCCCGGTAGGTACTTTGCTAACATACCTAAATCTCAAATATTAGTGCATTTGTTTGAACTTAGTCAATACAAATGGGATTCGTCAATCCCAATAGGCCTATTCACAATATTCGCGCTCACTATTGCTAGTGATTAAATGGTTCATAATAAGGGATCTCGGTTTAGCAAGGCTGGTACTTAGTGATAATAAAACAATCAGGCAAGCATACAATTTAAAAACATTGTGCTCGGTTAAAAATAGCATGTATTCCCCCCAAGGGTTTGTAAAACAATTAAGTAATGAAAAGTGGGGCTATGAACTCACCTTAAGTTAAGATAGCAAGTAATGAATGTAACGGTTGAATCGTGAAGGTTTCTACGAGCAACCTATAATAGAATGTCGCGACTTAGGATTGGCGTAAAGAATATGAATAAGTGCCTATATATATATATCTTGCATCTAGTCCATGATGTGGTATGATGTATATTGTAAGTCTTTGAAAGAAAAGATTCATGAAACATGTATGTTTTGTATATCGTTTACTACCGTTCGGGCCGACATAATTCAGAAGTCATGTTAATAAGCGTTCGAGGAGCCAGGACACTTTAATTCGTAAATCCACAACTCATCTCGACGGCTTACATAATGAACTCCTCACATGAGGCTCCCTACTATTGTAGTGGTTGATAAAGTATATAGATATAAGTTTTGATCCGAAAAGTTACATGTCCGATATTTGAATAAACTTAGGAAAGTTTATTAGTACATGAAGATTGTTATTAGGGTATGTTTCATATAACTTGTATGACCATTTTTATTTGTAATATCTCATGGTTTCTTTTAGGTGAAGTAGATCCAAATTGAGTGTTCAAGTTATCGCCAACTCCTTGTTTCATATTTACGCCTAAGTAAGCTTGTATGGTCATTTAGTCATGGCCTTGCCATGACCTTTGGTCCTTGTTCAATGGTCATGAGACTCAACCTTGGCTCTAGCCATGGTTGTGGTCTTGATTATAGGTCATAAGACCCCTTTGGTCTTCATAAACCATAACCTATATGTAATGACTTTGGTCTAAAAATGGGCTGTTAAGAATTTGAAGAAATTATCACTCGGAAAGCGTTTTCAAGGCTCGAGCTTCTTTGTTCCTGAACGAAAACGGCGTTCCGGACAACTTTCGTGTTTTAACTTTTTGATGAATCGGACCAGAAGGGTGACTTTCAAAAAGTCAGAATGCAAAACAGTATGGTTTAGGCAGTTTTGCCGCAAATCTTTGGTAACTTCAAATAGGCGTAACTTTTGACTCGTATACTCGTTTTAGGTGGTTCAAATTGCTATGGTTTCATTGTTAAGTCCTATACTGTAATATGTAATGATCCAATATCATAATTTTACCATTTTGATCAGGTTACACCAAGAAAGTCACTAGTTTACTTGTTTTAATAACTTATCTTGTCAATCAATTACCACAACTTGTTTTACTCACTTTTATACATCATGGACATGAATACAAGACATAATATAGCATGAATAATATGTAAATAACATGAACATGATTATTCAACAAGAAGCATGTTAGGGTTTGGCTTACAACTTTTGGCTTTCAATTAAGAAAGGAAGTTAACATGTAAGGATAGGACTTTGATAGACTTGCTTCAACCCACTTCACTTCATGCAATCTTTCTACTCTTGTAATCTTGAAAGATGGATGATGAAGGTTGAGGTGACTTGAGTGGATTCAAACTCAAGAGAAATCACCAAGTATATGTAGTTATGGAAGTGTTTGATGAATGATAACCTAACTAGAGTTTCTACCTTGAACTTGCACTTGAACCTTGCTAGAAATTGGAAGGAATTAAGCTAAGTATGGTGTGGTTTTGGTGTTGGATATCCACGGAAACAAGGGGAGGGGAGGGGGTATTTATAGGTCCATGAGGAGGTTACTTTCATTGACTTGTCAACACTTGCTCACCAAGGTTAACACATGTTAACATCTTAAGGCATAAAGCATGAGATTGAGCCACATAGTGTGAATCCCCCCTAGTGGCGGTTTGCAATGCTTGGGGAGGAAGGGTTGGACTTTGTTGATATTATCCAAGATACTTGGTTAGTTTTGACTCCGGGAAATGCCAACCGTAAATGATTAGGCCTCAAAACGTAAAACCGGGTGTCGTAAAATTATGGAACTTGAAAGTATTGATAAACATGTCCATATGTTCCATAATAAAATATAAAATGAGTGGTAGCTTCCATTTGGGTGGTAAAACCCTGCTAAAACTGAAAACACGGGTCTAAAATGCGTAATACGTAAAATGTACGAATATTGCGTAAAATTGAGAAAAGTAAAATGTTACTTTTCTAATAGGATAAAAATGATTTAAAAAGACTTATAATGTCTAGACTGGGCTCAGTCTAGTGTCGGTTGGTATTAAATGTCTTTTAGACATCAAACCGTAAGCCTAAAAATCAAGGAATGACTTATAAAATCAAGGAATGATTTTTGGTCAATGGAGGAGGGAAAAATATGTTGAATTTTTCTAATAAGTTGAAAACTCAAATAGTCTTAGAAATGCGGTGCAGGTATAGGCTAAGGTTACGGCTGAGTAAAAATGCTTAAAACTGAAAATTCCAGTTTTTCACGGCCGAGGTTTATTCTGGTCATATTTTTCTCAGTCATGATTTATTCTCAAATAAATCATGAGTGTGTCAAACATTTTTCTGATGTGGGGTCACCTGACGGGGTCGAATTTCGTTGTGCGTAGAATTTCTGAATGACGTTTTACCCTAAAACGTGTAATTCCTTAATAACTTTCACGAAAATGAGCTTATGAATGTCAAACTTTTAATTTGTCATGGAAATGATTTATCACTCGAGGCCAAGAAACAAAAATCAAGTTTCGGGAAAATTTTGGGAAAAATAAATAGTAAAAGTGAATAGTGAAATTTTTCCGGGAATGGTAATTAACCTGAAATTGTGAATTGTTACAGTCACTACCCCTTACGGGGAACTTCGTCCCGAAGTTCAGTTTATGTCATGATTTGAAGCGATGTCAGTGAAAAGATAGGATTTCTTGTGGCGAATATAATGTAGGATTCTTGTGGCGAATATAATGTAGGTATCATGCCATACCCGAGCAATGTAATGTAGGTATCAAGCCATACCCGAGCAATGTAATGTAGGTATCAAGCCATACCCGAGCAATGTAATGTAGGTATCAAGCCTTTCCAAGGCGATACTTTTAGCATAACCCTATCTCCGACTTGGAATTCTAGGGGTCTGCGTCGTGTGTCGGCATAACTTTTCTGTCGATCTCTTGCGGCTTGTGGTCGACTTCTGATTTGTACAATCTTATCCGTTGTTTCACGGATGAGTTCTGGACCAGTGAGTTGAACTTCCCCCACTTCAGCTCAACAAGCAGGTGAACGACACTTTCGACCGCAAAGTGCTTCAAATGAAGCTGCTTTAATACTTGTATGATAGCTGTAGAAAAATTCGACTAATGGTAGATGAGTATCCCATCCTTTTCCAAAGTCTATTATACAAGCTCGAAGCATGTCTTCAAGTGTTTGAATGTTTCGTTTACTCTGACCATCGGTCTGAGGATGATACGCTGTACTCATGTCTAGATTTGTTCCAAAGGTGTCCTGGAGGGACTGCCAGAAATTGGAAGTAAATCTACCATCTCGGTCCGATATGATGAATATCGGTGCACCATGTCTTGAGACTATTTCTTTGACGTACAGTCGAGTAAGTTGTTCCATTTTGTAAGTCTCTTTGATTGGTATAAAGTGTGCGGATTCTGTGAGACGATCAACTATGACCCAAATGGAGTCATAACCGCTTGATGTCTTTGGGAGCTTGGTAATGAAGTCCATAGTAACTCTTTCCTATTTCCACATAGGAATGTCTGGTTGTTGCAATGGACCGGATGGTTTTTGATATTCGGCTTTTACATTGGAGCATGAAAGACATTTGCTAACGTATGTTGCAATATCGGCTTTCATGTTTGGCCACCAATAGAGTAGTTTAAGATCATGATACATCTTATCAGATCTTGGATGTATGGAGTATTTGGACTTGTGATGATAATGATGTGATATGTTGGTGAACAAAAGTGCGTAGTGTATGCTTAATGTTAATATTGGTAGAGATGTCAAGTTTGCTTTAAAATTTTAAGAAATTTTAAAGGTTTATGACGGGATGGTATCCTTAGGACCTAAACAGGATAGTACTTCTACAGGATGAAGAGAATAATTGATAACTTTCCCAAGATAGTAGTTCGGATTATCTCATAAATGAAAATTTTCAAGAATGAATTTAGATCATACAAATAAGGTGTTAAGATCTTGCTGAGTGGTAAGGCACTATCGTGTCTCTAGATCGTTTTAATGTATTCTGGTGGTTTATCGTGTTCATGTAGGAAATCAATCTAAACATAACCCTAGTACAACTATTCTCAGTATTTGAAAATTTTAAGTCGAATATAGTTAGTCAGACTATATTCCACTGTCCCTAGGTTAAATATAGGTGACTAGTCTATATTTAGCCAAGGTTCGATAAAATTTTCAAATACCTAAATTAGGTATACTTGTGATATGTCCGTTGCTTTCGGGAAACTGTCCACTAAACAAAGGCGATGTCAAACCCTTAAGTTGCAAGTTCCGCCCATACAAGACTTGTAACGTATGTTTTCATATTCCATTGCATAGAAGATAGTAAGGGTAGGTACGTATGGAAAGGAAGTTTTAAGTAGTTCTAAAATAGAACATACTTGGCCAGGATCACGAACTTTTAATAATGAAGGTTTCAGAAGAAAACTTTGATGAATGTAGAGCTGAACTTCAGCTTTTGTAGGTGATGGATTTGTTTGTCCTTTATAAATCTCATATTTCTATTTAGAAATTGATAGGTTGTGACGGGTTTTTGATATCATATGAAATGATATTGATGATGTGATGGAATGATTCTAGAGACCATTGCGCAAAACACAATGTCTCGGAAGTAGGTTAAACCATTGTGTGACTCAAAACATTTGAGAAATGGTTAAGACCATTGTATAATACAATGTCTTGGAAAATAAATGAGACCATTGTATCTCACGATGTCTTGGAAAATGAATGAGACCATTGTATCTTACAATGTCTTGGAAAATGAATGAGACCATTGTATCTCACAATGTCTTGGAAAATGAATGAGACCATTGTATCTCACAATGTCTTGGAAAATGAATGAGACCATTGTATCTCACAATGTCTTGGAAAATGAATGAGAGCATTGTATCTCACAATGTCTTGGAAAATGAATGAGACCATTGTATCTCACAATGTCTTGAAAAATGAATGAGACCATTGTAATTAGTTACAATGTCTTGGACATATAATGTTTGGAGTAGGAACATGATTGGGAGAGTGTGGCTGTGCCGAAATGCCTTAGAATAGGCATACACAGATATGTTTAGTCCATTGTTTAGATAAATGATTGAAAATAAACCGAGTTTATATATCAATATACTAATGCTTACGGAGAAATGCTCAATTATGTTTAGGGTACATATATTAATATGCAATTATGTTTGTGTAGCATAAAAATGTCTACGGGGAAATGCTCAAAATGGGTATATATGCATATACTAATATGTTTGTGTAGCATAACATGCTTACTAAGTCCATAATCGTCTGGAGGATGGAAGACACGGAGAGCGGAAGGCTATAAAAATGCTTTTGTTTGTGAGTGTAGTTATAGTTTAGGTCTCACTTAGACCCGTTTCTCTATAACCATGGCTCTGGTACCAATCTGTAACACCCCCAATTCATGGTTGCAGCGGAATTCAAACTGGGTGTTACTCGACGGCACAATAGTCACAATAATAGAAAACGAACTCCAATTGAGTCGTTTTAAAAGATTTATCATTCAAATTGTATAAATATCAGAGATTACAAAATGAGGTCCCAATTGGTTCCATGTTTACAAATCACATTAAGTGAGTTTTAAAATGATAATAAAATTTATAGCCCTCTTGAGTATCCGTGCCCTTCCGTGCCATCCTTGATCGTCATGAACCTGAAATACATGCTTGAGAGGTCAACACAAAGGTTGAGTGATATTCATAGAGTTTGTTTAATGTTTGAACACAATATGTTGGTAGTGTGAGCTATAGACTCACACCAATGTTTGGAAAACAAAACAGGTAGGCTACGTTATTATACGCCCATAAAATGTATTATACACTAAGCTTATGACACCAAAACGTTAACGTGTACCAATATTGATCGGCAGATTTATCCCGGTAGGTACTTTGCTAACATACCTAAATCTCAAATATTAGTGCATTTGTTTGAACTTAGTCAATACAAATGGGATTCGTCAATCCCAATAGGCCTATTCACAATATTCGCGCTCACTATTGCTAGTGATTAAATGGTTCATAATAAGGGATCTCGGTTTAGCAAGGCTGGTACTTAGTGATAATAAAACAATCAGGCAAGCATACAATTTAAAAACATTGTGCTCGGTTAAAAATAGCATGTATTCCCCCCAAGGGTTTGTAAAACAATTAAGTAATGAAAAGTGGGGCTATGAACTCACCTTAAGTTAAGATAGCAAGTAATGAATGTAACGGTTGAATCGTGAAGGTTTCTACGAGCAACCTATAATAGAATGTCGCGACTTAGGATTGGCGTAAAGAATATGAATAAGTGCCTATATATATATCTTGCATCTAGTCCATGATGTGGTATGATGTATATTGTAAGTCTTTGAAAGAAAAGATTCATGAAACATGTATGTTTTGTATATCGTTTACTACCGTTCGGGCCGACATAATTCAGAAGTCATGTTAATAAGCGTTCGAGGAGCCAGGACACTTTAATTCGTAAATCCACAACTCATCTCGACGGCTTACATAATGAACTCCTCACATGAGGCTCCCTACTATTGTAGTGGTTGATAAAGTATATAGATATAAGTTTTGATCCGAAAAGTTACATGTCCGATATTTGAATAAACTTAGGAAAGTTTATTAGTACATGAAGATTGTTATTAGGGTATGTTTCATATAACTTGTATGACCATTTTTATTTGTAATATCTCATGGTTTCTTTTAGGTGAAGTAGATCCAAATTGAATGTTCAAGTTATCGCCAACTCCTTGTTTCATATTTACGCCTAAGTAAGCTTGTATGGTCATTTAGTCATGGCCTTGCCATGACCTTTGGTCCTTGTTCAATGGTCATGAGACTCAACCTTGGCTCTAGCCATGGTTGTGGTCTTGATTATAGGTCATAAGACCCCTTTGGTCTTCATAAACCATAACCTATATGTAATGACTTTGGTCTAAAAATGGGCTGTTAAGAATTTGAAGAAATTATCACTCGGAAAGCGTTTTCAAGGCTCGAGCTTCTTTGTTCCTGAACGAAAACGGCGTTCTGGACAACTTTCGTGTTTTAACTTTTTGATGAATCGGACCAGAAGGGTGACTTTCAAAAAGTCAGAATGCAAAACAGTATGGTTTAGGCAGTTTTGCCGCAAATCTTTGGTAACTTCAAATAGGCGTAACTTTTGACTCGTATACTCGTTTTAGGTGGTTCAAATTGCTATGGTTTCCTTGTTAAGTCCTCTACTGTAATATGTAATGATCCAATATCATAATTTTACCATTTTGATCAGGTTATACCAAGAAAGTCACTAGTTTACTTGTTTTAATAACTTATCTTGTCAATCAATTACAACAACTTGTTTTACTCACTTTTATACATCATGAACATGAATACAAGACATAATATAGCATGAATAATATGTAAATAACATGAACATGATTATTCAACAAGAAGCATGTTAGGGTTTGGCTTACAACTTTTGGCTTTCAATTAAGAAAGGAAGTTAACATGTAAGGATAGGACTTTGATAGACTTGCTTCAACCCATTTCACTTCATGCAATCTTTCTACTCTTGTAATCTTGAAAGATGGATGATGAAGGTTGAGGTGACTTGAGTGGATTCAAACTCAAGAGAAATCACCAAGTATATGTAGTTATGGAAGTGTTTGATGAATGATAACCTAACTAGAGTTTCTACCTTGAACTTGCACTTGAACCTTGCTAGAAATTGGAAGGAATTAAGCTAAGTATGGTGTGGTTTTGGTGTTGGATATCCACGGCAACAAGGGGAGGGGAGGGGGTATTTATAGGTCCATGAGGAGGGTACTTTCATTGACTTGTCAACACTTGCTCACCAAGGTTAACACATGTTAACATCTTAAGGCATAAAGCATGAGATTGAGCCACATAGTGTGAATCCCCCCCTAGTGGCGGTTTGCAATGCTTGGGGAGGAAGGGTTGGACTTTGTTGATATTATCCAAGATACTTGGTTAGTTTTGACTCCGGGAAATGCCAACCGTAAATGATTAGGCCTCAAAACGTAAAACCGGGTGTCGTAAAATTATGGAACTTGAAAGTATTGATAAACATGTCCATATGTTCCATAATAAAATATAAAATGAGTGGTAGCTTCCATTTGGGTGGTAAAACCCTGCTAAAACTGAAAACACGGGTCTAAAATGCGTAATACGTAAAATGTACGAATATTGCGTAAAATTGAGAAAAGTAAAATGTTACTTTTCTAATAGGATAAAAATGATTTAAAAAGACTTATAATGTCTAGACTGGGCTCAGTCTAGTGTCGGTTGGTATTAAATGTCTTTTAGACATCAAACCGTAAGCCTAAAAATCAAGGAATGACTTATAAAATCAAGGAATGATTTTTGGTCAATGGAGGAGGGAAAAATATATTGACTTTTTCTAATAAGTTGAAAACTCAAATAGTCTTAGAAATGCGGTGCAGGTATAGGCTAAGGTTACGACTGAGTAAAAACGCTTAAAACTGAAAATTCCAGTTTTTCACGGCCGAGGTTTATTCTGGTCATATTTTTCTCAGTCATGATTTATTCTCAAATAAATCATGAGTGTGTCAAACATTTTTCTGATGTGGGGTCACCTGACGGGGTCGAATTTCGTTGTGCGTAGAATTTCTGAATGACGTTTTACCCTAAAACGTGTAATTCCTTAATAACTTTCACGAAAATGAGCTTATGAATGTCAAACTTTTAATTTGTCATGGAAATGATTTATCACTCGAGGCCAAGAAACAAAAATCAAGTTTCGGGAAAATTTCGGGAAAAATGAATAGTAAAAGTGAATAGTGAAATTTTTCCGGGAATGGTAATTAACCTGAAATTGTGAATTGTTACAGAAGGTACATAGGATGGAAAATGTTGATACGTTCCAAACCTTCACGATGTTTTTCAATCACAATATCTCTATCTTCTACACATGTATCGAAGTCACCTACAATAAGACCAGCAACCTCGTTGGTAGTTGGAAGGTTGTAATTTCGTCCATCTTTTCCTCTCTTTGCAATGAGCTTTATTTTTATATTCTGTTCTTTGTCTTCGTCGTACCGATCACGGGCTCTTCTAAATGTTTGTACCAAATCGCTGGCAGTGTCTAATACCTCCCTTACCTGGCCGATAATGTTCCGATCAATACGATCATTTGGAGTTGGAGTGGTAGAGGAGGACGAAGACCCACTGCAAATGAGACGATATATGTTATTACTTGTAATTTGAGATAATTACAAAACATGTGTTACTCAACTTGGATAAAGAAAATAAAAACTTAACTGACGCAAATTACCTTAACGCTTTTGCTCGATTTTCAATTTCGTTTTCAGTGTCATAGATTTACAGCTGTGCAAATTTTGGAGGAGCACCTGCTTCGGGAAGCAAACTACCAATACTATGGTATGTTTGTCCATGTAATCGAAATACGTATGGAGCACGACCTTCTCTGTTAATGGAATCATCCACCTTTCCGCCCATGGAAGTAAACGCGAACATGCTGTTGTACGTTCTAATATTTTTTTTGAAATTTCTACTTCTTGCATCGTCATTATAAAACAAATCATGTAACGGCTGTGGAGCAGGGGGAGGTTGTTTCACAAAAACTTTTCCTTTGCCACAACATATACTATATGATTTATTTGTTGGATTAGCGTTTCCTTTTCTTGCTTCTGCCTCCCATACCAATGCATGACATTCGGTACACTCAAACGACGGATCACCAATATCATAGTACTCTGCAATTAAAAAATTTATCTTAATGTGATATTAGGCAATTAGATACAATTTTTAATGATATTAAATTCAACTTAAGCGAAGTACCTTCGGATACACCAACATATTTGTCATATTCTTTAGTCACACCCACATCATGTACACTAAGATTAAATCTAACTGGCGTGCGAGTATGTAAAACTGGTCTCTTTTTCCTCTTTTCCCTTCTTGATGATTCTCCTACTTCAAATGTTGATTTTCGTGTTGCTGTGACAGGATAGGTTGTGTTACCACCAGGTGTTGATGTGATGGTATTTCGTTGATTAACACGAACAACAGCAGGTGTGTTGAAAGAAACTGCAAACACCATAAAAGAAATAGTTAAAAGCAAGTTAAAGACATAACAATGCTGCTAATGGTAATATATATTTTCTTAAAAGATTACCGTTTGAAACATTGGTTAGGGGAGTTTGTTTTCTACGTGTGCCGGGAGCCGGCGTAACTTGATTACTACTTCTTGGCGAAGCATTAGTCGTGGTTGTACGATAATAACATTGGCACTCGTGGTCGAAGTAAGTGGAGTTGGAGATACTATAAATAAATTAAGAAATTTAGTGACATATTATATAATTGTTGAAAAACATGTTGCATAATAAACATGTATATTTTTCTTACCATTTGAGCTTCCAGAGGGAGGAGTTCTAAGGAACGCATTAGAGGAAGGACACATTGTAACATTTCCTGGTTGATTCGGCATAAGTGCGAAAGGACCTACCAGATATTTGGGAATCACATGAATGTTAGATATTTCATTTATATTTTATGTTGTTCGTCAAATAAACTTATTTGCACATATTGTTAAATAAGAACATAGAAGAACTATAATGTAGCAGGCATAAACGCGAATGGAATGTTTTAATAATACCGTTTGAAAAAGGATTAAAAGGAGACTGTCTTTTTCGTGGTGCAGCAAGGGTAGATGCTTGTTCATCACTTCTTGGCAAAGAATTAGAAGCAAAGTTTGTATGCTGACCATTGCCAGTGGTGTTGGAAACAACAGATGTTTGAGATCCTAATAAAAAGAAAATACATTGGACTTGTTAAAAACTACAACAATGCTTCACCTAAGTACATTATCAAGCATTTACTATCCTATACATAATAGATATGTTACCTAATTGTGGTTGAAAAGTGGAAGTTGTACTTCTGTTAACATGTAAATTATGTGACGGAGTCAATGGGGATGAGGATCGTGCAAACGGGACGTGACTGTTTAAGGGCAATATGTTGTTTGTTGTCTGAAAAGGTAATCCTGAAATCATAAAAAAACTTTATGAAACTTTATGACCCTAGTGTACTTTTATATAACACAGCGAAAAAGTAACTTACGATTTGTTAAGTCCGCAAGAGGTAGTCTACTATGAGTTCTTGGCTGCAACCGTGTAGAGTGAGTAGATGACCCTATAATTGCAA
Organism: Artemisia argyi; assembly: GCA_030686995.1. Lineage (NCBI taxonomy): Eukaryota > Viridiplantae > Streptophyta > Magnoliopsida > Asterales > Asteraceae > Artemisia > Artemisia argyi. The sequence continues at coordinate 43,293,556 of CM060700.1, forward strand.
ACAAAATTAAGAATAGCGAAACATATTTGAAATCAGTTTATAAGGTGTATAAAGAAATGGTTCGACAAACAAAAGTAATGTATTGAGAGTTAAAACCTGGTAAGTTTGACAGTGGTGTTGAAGATGTATTTGATTGCGAAGATGCAGGCAAGTTTTCCTTTAGAGGATCGTCTATTAAATACATACATACAAAGTTAGCTACAATAATATGAAGCTATATCATGTTGTTTTATACAGATACATAAAGTTACATGTGAGAAGCTCTGCCAAAGAAACTCTTTTGCTTGAAGGTGGTGTTAGTAAATCTGACAAAGGAACTCTTCTGTTTGACCCTTGATTCGTGTGTATGTGTGTTAAATCAACACTTTGCTGATTTGTATATTGAGGGTTTTGGCCGGAAGACGCTTGTTTTTTTGACGTTTTCTTGAATCTGGTTGTTTGTTTTGTTCCATGATTATAACGTAACAAGAGTAGTTGTCGTCTAAAAGAAGAGTTTATATCTTATAGTTGTGTGATTAGGGTAACATGTAACTCAAAATTTGAAATTTAAACAATGATCATTAAAAATTTTTTGACAATAAAGTTTTCTATTTTTGTAAAGTAAATTTCGGTATTAATAGATATCAATAATATTCAATGTAATTTATTGAGATTAAAAAAAAAAGGATTTGAATATCAATCTCTTATAATATGTTATACGTTGATAATAAGAAGTAAATTCAAAGGAAGGCACAAATAACAATATTAGATAAAACAATTCCATAGACATGTTAATATCCGAATACATTTATTAAGATAAGTGAAATAACAAAACTCAGTTGAAGCATAACGATATGTGGAAAGATCAATCCTGACTAAAGAAGCCTAAATCGACAACGTAATCATCAGTTATCTCATGTCCTATCGCGCGTAATTCGGTGATCAAAGAAGCTGTCTTTAAAAGCTTGGAATTAACACCATTCAGAACCTTTCGAGACTCTTCAAGATCACCCACATCATCTTTAAGCCAGTCAAGAAGAATGGATTCATCAAGGTCATCTATGACAGCAAAACAACATAGAGATACAAATAATTATGATGAAAAAAAACACATATCGATTTAATTTTAGTAAACCATTTATATTACGTACCTTTATTATTCTCACATGAATCACCTTCTTCAAATACTGATGCAAGAAATCTCATTGCTTCGTCAACTTTAGAATCTATTCGTTTACTGTCTTGTTCACGTACCTCATGTTCAATTTTTGCTTGGGTTTCAGGTTTGTTGCCAACAATGATTGGATCTTTGAATTTCAAACTTTTCTCACTAACGGGTGATTTTAGGTGTTCATTGTTTTTAGGGTTTGATGAGGCCATGGATAAAACGTAAACTATTATGGGACGGTATATATAGACGTAGATATTGGTGATCCTTGATGGTTTTAAGGTTTTTTTATTTTGTATATTTATGTTACAATATTTGCAGATATGTTTATTTTGATTATATTGTATATATAGAAACTGTATCATCCTATATATACAGACGTGGAGTTGTTAACAATGGGGTAATGGAAATAAATGAATTAGTAAAAGTAAAATGAAAAGCTTCATAAAATGTCAAGAACAAATAAGGCAACAGATAAAAAGAGTTCATAAAAAACAGCATAAAATACCAATAAAATAAGATGAAAGCATTTGATTATTTAGAAAAGGCTGACCACGTTGAGTAACGATGTTTTGAATATCAAAAATCTTCATCGTCGCTTTCGTCAGACGAATCATCAGAAGGAGCATCTTTATCGTCAATGAAGTCGGATAAGTCAGCTCCATCATCTGTCTCATCTTCAGATTCGTCGAAATTAGTTTCAAGATCGGATAAACCAATTCCATCTTCCGAATCAGTAAGATCTTCAACAATATCGCTTATGTGAACGGTGTTGTCTTCAAAGCTGTTATAAGGTTCGTCATCCGTCTCATTGTCACTAACGTTGACTTGATGAGCATTGGATGAGGACGTCCTCCTTTTCTTGTTTGACCGACTAAAACTTATTGGAGCATCGTCATCAAGTTCCTAAGTGAAAGAGTTAAGTAAGATCCATCAGTAGTATATTTTACATATTAAGATTTGTAATTACAACAAATGTAAAGAATTATAAGTTTTGTGGAATTAATATACCTCCTTAGGTTTAGTTTTAATGTCAGCGTCATTATTATCATTTTTTTGTGACAATGGTTCGCCTTGTTCGTCGTCAGAGGACGGAATATCAATAACATTTTTAGTTACAACATGGCCATCTTTCATCAACATACCACGTTTTCGCGGTAGTGGGACAGGCTGCATAATTTAAAAATTAAGTTACATCTATAATAAAGTTTACATTATTTATGTCAAAATAAAACAAATAAAATTTAACGGGAAAATGTATAGTCATAATACGTACTACGTCATCATCGCTAATCTCGACAACTGATTTTTCTTTACCGGTCACAACTATAGGATTCGGTGCTTTAGCGTGATTGATTGGCTACATTGAAAAAATAAAGAAAAACAATAAATTTAAAGTAAGCTACAAAGAATCCGGTTACAAATGAATTCAAAAGCAACAATAAAAAATTGTTTGTTGCGTATAAAGATATATACTCATAATTCTTACTACGTCATCATCACTAATCTCGACAACCGATTTTTCTTTACCGGTCACATATATAGGATTGGGTGCTTTAGCGTCTTCTTGTTGGTTCTTTGGCTACATGGAAAAAAATAACAATAAATTTAAAGTAAGCTACAAACAATCCAGTTACAAATGAATTCAAAAGGAACAAACAAAAAATGGTTTGGTACGTATACATGTGTACCTTTGATGAGTTAGTGTTCACTATAATGAGATGTTAAGAAAAGTGTGTCAATGATGTGTGAATTAAGAGACCTTATATATATATAAAATGAAGATGAAAATATATTAGGAATTGATTAGTAAAATATTTTATTTTATTTGTAAATTACATATTAGTTGAGAGTTGATTACATCAAATATTGTTTTGTATAAATAAAATAACTTTTGTTTAAAAATTATTACTTAACATAGTTTGAATAACTTGTTGCATAATTCTTCAAATGGGTCTAATTAGTTTCATTGTGCTCGAATATAGAGGTTTCCAATGTGTTTCGGTTAACACTTATGAGAATAATGAGTTGGGCCCGAAATTTGTGTGATAATAATGTAAAATTGAGAGGTTTGGTAAGAGCACAACACATTATTATACTAATTAAAAAAACCTACATGCAAGTTGAAAGGCCTATGCGTGTAAAGTTACCCAAAATCAAATGATTACTATTTAGAAAATATTTATCACTCTCTTCAATACCTTCACAAACGCATTGTCAAATCATATAAACATTCACCAAAAAAAAAACAACACTAAGAAGATTGAAAGGTTAGTTAAAATCACAATCTAATCATATTCCTTTGATCTAATGTTTCGGTCTATACTCTTGTTCTTCCCTTGAAGTTGATCCTACTTATGTTCTTCGTATGTAGATATCTGATTAACTTTATTTTTATTGGTTTCTTGATGCATGTTTAATGAAAGTAAAATATATCGTCAAGGATTAACGCATGTTGTTTATGAATATGATTTTGTAACTTGTTGTTTTAAGGGTAACCGAAACATTGGTTCGGTGTAATAGGTATATCATAATAAGTGCTTAAGAATGATAATGGAATAGTTATTGGTGATGTTGGTGTTCATACAATTACAAAAAACATGTATGGATAGTTGGGAAGATAAATTAGGTGGTTAGATAATGCCCAAGTTTGAACAATTCCTATGCTCGATCTATTTAAGATTAGTTGGAAAGATAGAATAAGGGGTTATATAGTTCATGCCTTGAAAATTTTAACCATATTTGGTAATTCAATGTTCATTGTAATTATAGGAAAATGCCGTTGGAATTTATTGTTTGGGTGAACTGCAGGACATATCCGAATCACAGGTAATGAAAAAAAATTTTATTATGTAAAATAAAAGCAATAATAAAATTAGAGTGATATAATAGTTATCGCCACATGTTTCAGGATCTGCCTCTTCCATTTTCGGAGGATGGATACAATGGGAATAAGCATGTTTACTTGATAAACAACAATAGGGTTCGTACCAAAGTAGGATTAGTTACACCATACCATAGACCCATGGCATTAAAGGGTTACAAATGGAGTTCGTGGACTGTGTTGAATATCGGTGAGCGTGTTAGGTTGATGCATTTCATCCAAGAAGGGGATGATACATTCTATGTTACAGGATATGATAGGGATGGAATTGAATTTGGAGGATACGATGGAATACATGGACGTTATTCTCGCTTTCAAAGTCGTGTATGGGCTGCAGCCAACCGGCCTCAGGTATTATATTTTAGTTACGTTAACATATGTTTTGACTATATTATATCTTGATATAGTAGTTATAAATAACATAATTTTGAACTGAATTTTCAGAGAATTCGAGCTTCTTTCTTAATTGGGTTAGGTGAAGCTGGAGATATAAGGATTAACGTGGAAGGTCACAGGTTCACAGTTCCGATGAATCTTGTTAATGGTGGACTTGATTATGAACTGTTCCATCCAACTTGGGTAATTATAAGAACAACCTTTCGTCTGGTCCTGGAATGACATTGGTGTTCATGAAGCAGCAGAACAATGAGCTATGGATGATGGCGTTTAATGGTGATGGAAGTAATTACACTGATGCTCATTTCTTTGGTGCAACACAACTACACCCAATACAACCACAGATATCTCATGAGGATTCAGGTGAAATATATATTTATTTTATGATAAGGTAAAAAAATTGTTAATCCGTATAAATATGGTTGTCATAATTATGACACACGGTATTTGGAAGATGGATTCAATTTTGAAACATATTTGTTTATATTGATATATTAATTGGGCCAATATACTCACAACATGTATCATTAGCCTGAATTATTTGATCAGCTTATATTAGTAAGTATTTCCTATATACCATAATAAGAGATTACTAAAATTGATAAATTTATTTGTAGGTGATGACCGAATGCACCACATTTGTCGTTGGCCAGTTCACCGCGACCATTTTGGTAAAATTGAAGATACGTTTTATAAGAGATATTCTCATATTGTGGTGAAGAAATGGCTGGTAAGGAGCATTCGTTTATACATTTAGTTTTTAGATTAATCTCTTTAGATACGTAGGTATACTTATATGTTACAATATGAAAATATTGCAGACAACACCGGTATATTTTTTGGTGCACCATCCAATGCACATGTATACACATGCGGTCATGAAACACCAAAATGTTGAATACACAATGACTGTCAAGATGGAGCCTCATATGGAGGATCCAGACCGTACTAATCATATAAACTTATTTGGAGAATGGAGGGAGTTTCCGTGTGAATGTAGGTTTGACTATAATAAGATGATACGGTTCAAGTTTATGTATCTCTTGAATGATTTGGATGGTCCATCGACGGAGCCTATGATGGTGTTTCACGTCTGTTAAACATGTCTCGGGCAACATGTTTGTAGGTTCTAAATGACGGTTAGCATAGTAATGAATAATGTTTAAAAATTATCCAGGTTCGTATGGTGACTAATGTAGGACTATGTTACGTTTGAATGTTGGTTTGTTGTGGATTGTAAGTTATGGTAGTCGGATTTATCTTAAACTTGTCTTTTGTTAAACCAAACTCCTTTACGGTTTAATAATTATTTGAAACTTGTTTTCCAGTATTCGGAAGTATTATGATTAACATATGTTTCTGTTGTGATCTGTCAAGTATAATCTTTGCTTTACTACAGATATAGGTTTGGTGTGGAAGTTGATGATTTACAATCATGTTAATATAGGTTCATTGTGGATAATTATGTTATACTTAGGCAACTTTGGAATGGATTCAAAATTGTATTGTTTGATGGGCTGTTAATATAATTTACAATCATGTTAATATAGGTTCATTTATTTCCTAATTATGTTCATCCTCAATAAAGTGATCCAAATGTTTTTTGTCATAGTTTTGAAGATCATGAAAATGTTGTTTCTTTTGATTTCGTACTAATTTTTTAGCTTTTAAACCAACTGTATTGTCAAAATGTTGGCAATCTTCCTTGGATTTATCTTTGTCGTCAATAGACGATTCATCAAGACAACAAAATGCTTGTTTACAAACTCAACATTCTTGGCTAATCTCCTTCTTTGGGTGATTTGAAAAGGCTGTAATGCAAACACAAACATAGAGTGTATAGTATAGATATAAAGTCAAGTATAAGGTGCACATATATACCTACAAACCACATGATAAAGTACCATAGACAAACTAATCCATAGTTTATAAAGTGTCATAAACTATTAAATGGGTTTCCTCATTGACAATAACAATCCAAACTGGCCAAAAACCACCAGACCAAACGTAGGAAGAAAAATTCATAATGCTTATTCAAATCACAATAAACGAAACAAAACTTCATAATGCTTATTCACAATGTAAAAAGTAGAAAGAAATGTCTGTAAACCACCAGACCAAACGTACGAACATATGTCTAAAAGTGAGCTGGACTCCCAAATCACAATAAACGGAAAAAAAATTCATAATGCTTAATCAAAATGGAAAAAGTAGAAAGAAATGTTGAGTTGCGGCTTTCTCCATCTTAATCTTGAGTTGCGGCTTTCTCCATCTTAATCTCCAGGATCTGTTTTTTAATGCTTGAACAATCACTTTCAGGCTCCCCATCGGACGCACGTTTTGCACTCTTTTGTTTCTCCACTGGTGTAGTATTTTCGTCAGTTTGGGATTCCAGATCCTGTATAGTAGAAGATATTAAGCATAAATGCATTTTGATAAGAGTAACATGATAATATGAAACACTAAGATGTGCTTACCAATGGAGTTATAACAGGGAATGATGAACTGGTCGCCTCAGTGTCCTATACAAAAATTAATAGTTAAAGAATAAATAGGTTGTACAACATTATATAATGCGTTATAGAAAAAGTTGTTGGAACAAACAATACCTTCACAGGAGTTGCCGTGACAACGATAGAGTTCATAATCTCAGCATCATCCGTGAGACGAAGAACAGTGAAGACCGGCAAAAGTTTTTGGCGTTGAGCTCGTCAATAGCCACTTTAAATGCGTATTTCTTACCAACCAGGTTAGTAATCTCTTTTGGAAAGATTTGATCCTCAGCTTTCTATAGTGCAAAAAATAATGTGTTGATGACCATAATGTTGTATTAACCCAAAAAATTAGATAATTTAAATATGTTATAACGTTTAGATTACCTTGCATCCATACTTGTCGCACAGCTGGTAAGCAGACCTACCCAGCATTGCCTGCACCTCATCGTTAAAGAGCGACAGGGATATCGTGCCTGACTCATCCTGGACTCTAATCTGAAGACGAAATCTAATAAAACAACCAAATCCAAAAAAATCGTAAGGTGATGGTTTCAACTAACTGTCGTATTAATATCTCACTTATAAGAGACAATGATAAAGCACTTACTCAGTTTTGATCCCAGTAACGGTCTTAGCACATTTGGTGCATGTCCATTGATCAGGAGTTTGCTGATATCCAAACTTGGGTTTGGTTTCGGCGTCGAGGTCTACAAACTAAGATTCTTTAACCACTTTTTTGTTGCACTTGCGGCAACCGAGGTACCACCAGCCCTCCTCTTCGTGAATGGCAATAATTGTTCCAACAATTACGCTCGCCTTACCCTGAAAATGGTAGAAACTGAAGTTTAGGTTACCAAAGGATATTCAATATTTTATAAAGTTGTGTAGAGGTAGTAAGTGTAACCTGAGCAACATCTAGCAGCTCAACAATGTTTTTGACCTGCAACTTATTAAGAAACTCATCTCTAGTTGAATGTTTGGACTGAGTCGAAATACAGGAAGCCGTATTTTCACTTTTTGCATCATCCTTATCAGCAAACAGACTGAAAATAATCAAAATATATAAGTAACGATATAAGGGACAAAATAGATGCATGGCATTGAAATAAAGGAATAATTTTGTAAAGTGTTAGCAGACCGAAGCCTATAAAACTCGACGTCCATAAATTCTTCTTTGGGAATGCTTTCATGCCCGTTGAAAAGAAAAAGCCTTGTCCCATTATAGCCATTTTGAACTCCCATTTTGCCTATTTATAAAAAAACAATATTTAATAAGATTTATGTAGAATAACATATAGGAAAATAACACATGTAAAATGAACTATATATACCGTCCAATATTTTCATCATGCCCAATTGAAGAATTAACATGATCTTCCCACGGTTGAGGCAAGTATTGACAAAATCTTGAAATTGCTGTGCATATGCACCCCACAAAGTGCATCTGAGTTCGTTACCACTGTAAAGCATTGGAAATTAAGAAGCAGAACAAAATCCAAATATAAAGTTTATAAAAAGGTACATAGAAACACGACTCAGGTTAGGATACTAACTCTGCGTCAGCAATGGTCAACGGCTTCTTCTTGCCTGATCTGCCATTCTTATCGTAGTTGTCTAAATCGTCACAAGCAACCACATGTCCAATAACATCTACACGATAACATAGATGGCAGAAAGACATTCATAAAACCGTAATGCAACAAAGAAATAAAGTGATTAGACATTAACAAAAACCAACCACATGTCATTTACACATCATAATGTCCTATAAACTGTTTTCATTATAACGTTTTCATCAAACAACAACTAACATAAGTTACTTATATACAATAATTACACAAACTGTTTTCATTAAAATATTACCTAATCAACTAAAGGAACAACATGTTATATTTACACACATAGGCGTATACATGTACAAAATTTTGAATACTAACCAATGTGTAAATTTATATATAATGATGTCATTAACACCAGATATATACATTTCCAAAACCCAGAACACATTATTCTATTCATTGTAGCAGATGTCATGTAATAATAAGCATACACAAGCCAAAAAGTTTCAAGATAAGATGAAAAGAAAATTAGCTTATGAGATACGTACCAAACTGCCCGTCTTCTTCCTGCTGCAGATTCGTTATGGTGTTGAATGCTCTAAAATCAAAACCATAAATAGAACCGGTAAAATCAGGACACGGTTCAATTATTGTGTTGGACAAAAAACTGAGTCGAAGTGGCTTGTTGACCATGCGATACTTGGGCTGAATCTCCCCAAGACTGTATCGAGAAAGCGTAACAACAGTACCCTCTTCAACCTTTTTCTTAAACCCATTCACCAATGCCATACGCATAGTAGCCTGCATCTTAGTGCTCTGTTGAAAATTAATATAACAATGAAAAAAATTAGTAAATCAGTTCAATCATTAACCAACAATATTAGATTAATTATAATAACAAACTTACTTGTTCATCCATAAGCACTAATTCCAAATTTTTTAGTCCTGGTCTGCCATACACGTCCTGCATCCAACTTCTTACTATTCGCACTCGAAGTTTGATGTTGTCCTTAACTGCCGATAAGTCGTTGATATAGCCTGAAACATATGTAGCCATGGTTGTTCTGGTTATTGAAAGTGGTAAGAGAATTGAAAGCGTGTAGAGAAAATGGGAGTTGGAGTGATTGAAACGCTCCTTCTTAAACAAATTATATAGAATTAAAGTTCCCAAAATTAAAAAGCGTAATTTTAGAATAGATGAAACACATACAATTAGGAAAGTATTTTATTTTATTGAATTTTTTTCTTTTAAAAACCAAATTTAGGAAATAATATTACGATTTCAATAAAAAAATTAATCTAATCTATAAATAAACCAAAAATCTATATACACATATATGCAGAAAACCGAATACCAAAATGTTTATGATTTTCCCCAAATCAAACTTTATTAGGGTTTCATAATAAAAATCAATTAAATTCGAATCCATAAGGGCTTTAATAATCTATACTCATATTACAATGAATACATTGAATTAACACAAACGAAAGTATGCAACAATAAAATATAATCATCTACACGAAAATTTAAAAAAAAATTAATAATAAAAAAATGAGATCTTACAATAACGGGATAAAAATGGGGAGGCATCTCCAAATCGTGTAGAGGAATATTTGGAGCTCAATTAATGGGTGATTTTTGATAGTTTCCCAAATTAAGATCCAGCGTGTAGAGGAAGCCTTATTCAAACTTCTTGCTGGCATTGACAAACCGTGTGGAGGATGTGGAGGATTTAATGGGGAGTAGTTGTTTCAAAAATAATAATAAAACTAATGAGTGGTGTATACGAAATTCCAAAAATAAAGTGATTGTTTTTTTACTCGTGTATAGGGATGTTTTTTTTGTATGCTTAAAAAGAGTTGTACTTACACACTATTTAAGGAAAGCCACATCATAATATTAATTGAGTTTTTAATGCTGCGTGCTTAGGGGGACTTGTACAAAACCTTTGTTTATTAGATAGTATAGATACGAAGAATTTTAAAGCTATTGATGTCTGTTTATCGAGTAAACTAATCGTTGTGCGACTAATCCTAATTTGACTCAAAACACAAATGAGAAATAATTTTCCCACCATATTTAAATGTGTAATCAAATGGGTGACCTATGTTAGTGTTTATCTGAACAACTCAACCTACAAGTCTGAGTAGACACGCTAAACAAGAACAAATGATTATGATGACACTTCCTACAATAACTATAATATTTTTGGATTGAGAATAATCATTCTATGTTTGATCTGTAGATGGAAGAGGAGATGCTGGAAGCAACTTGTTACTTCGATCTACAATGACAATAATCACAGTCTTCTCGTTGTTTTTACAGTAACCCACAATTCCACTAATGATACAATGACAATAATCACAGTCTTCTCGTTGTTTTTACAGTAACCCACAATTCTACAATGACAATAATCACCATTGCCTATCAACAACAACAACAACAACAACAACAACAACAACAACAACAACAACAACAACAACAACAACAACAAAAGAAAAGAAAAGAAAAAAAAGTAAGACAATAAGCGCCGGGGATTTTGCCATGAAGACGTACGTTCAAAAACTCGATCAGATAGTTTGGTTATTCCTAGAGTTTGCATTTGCTAGAAACGTACAAATTTTGGGCTCATTTGGACGAAGATTGAAAGAAAAACACAAAAGTTTCAAAGTGTGACCGGCTACTTTGATCGTTGCTAGAAGTGCTCAGAAAGTAAAGTTTTGCAATTTTTCGTAACCATTCAATGTGTGGAAGCGGGCATAGTGACACCGTCACAATCTTTTAGTAAAGTCGTCACAACCTACAATCTGACACCGTCAAGAAAAGATGGTGGAAAAAAAAATTCTAAGTCGATGACAGCAAGGTGACGAAGTCACAACTATAAGCTGCACTGTCACACCTATTTTTCTATAAGCTGGGATTCTTGACGGTGTCACTAGGGGGTGCACTCGTCATTTGGTCAATGTCGACCTTTAAGAGAGTAACAATTTTGTTGGTCATCTCACTTTTTGTTGTTATTTGAAATTGGCTTCAAATTTGGATAAACAAGCTTTTAGAGATGACACAAAATTTGATACTAATCCTTTAAGATTTGATTGATTATAAAAAACTTGAGAATGATTATTGAAGGTACGGTTCGTCCTACCATTGGTTTGGAAACGGTAGGATGGGTCGAAAAAATTGTTTGTGTGGTTTTATCTCTACTTAAAGTTTGGTTGATCATTAAAAGTTTTTTGGCTCAGGTTTGAAAGTAAGATACTTACCTCCCACTTCGTTGATACACGAGGATGCATAATCAACAAAACTTTCTTCGAAAGTTTCCATGCAGTCACGAGTGTCGTGGGGACGACTACATATCTCACATAAAGAAGTGATTTTGTTTACTTGGACGGAATGACTAGGAGCATTATGGGATCTCATCAAGTATTTCACTTGATTTTCTAGCTCAATCAGCAGATGGATGAAAACACTAGATACGTCAGAAATGGCTTTGACCGGCTTTCCAACAAGTTCACGTGAGTTAAACTTTTGTTTTCATAGAGGGATAAGTCCTCTAAAATGTCCCATTCCTCGGCATTTGATGCGTAGGGATTGCACCAGGCTTTACCTCTCGAGGGATCTCGAGAAGCTTACAACCCCCACCAGGCAGTGTACCTGATCGATGTAGTATAGTATAATGACAAGTACCGGGGGATTGATCGTTCAACTAGGAATAGTGTCGCTAGGAGTAGGAAACCTAAAGACCAGGTCTAAAGATGAGGGATGATTCTTTTTGTATTTTTTTAGTTTTTATAAAAGCAAGTAAAAATCTCGGTTTTGAAGGAGTTGCGCGGAATTAGTTGCTAGTCAACTAACCCAATTACTAAGATGCAATCAAAATAATTTACTAAAAATGAAAATAAACTAAATTAAGATAGAGGTGTGAGCAATATATGGGAGAATTGTGTTTACTTAGATTTCACTACTCCCTAGATATCTTTTACAGGTTAATTACTTGTTACAGTTGCGTGGATGACGGATTGTATTCCTTAATACCATTCATGGGGTGGCGTACTTACTTCCCCAATCCTATAAGCGCCTACTTCACTCCTATGTCGAGCCGGCTAAGAAGCTCCTAACATGGGATCACTAGAATTTGCTCATGCATTAAATACAACCAATAAAACCTAGTACACATCGGTTCATGTTTCTTAAGACGTTCAAGCATGTTACACAATGGAGATCTGCCAATTTTCTTAATCCTAACATTGAAATCATTCATCCATTACAACTATAAACAAGCAATCAACCTATAATTAACATCTAGGTTTCATTACATCTAAGCAAACACATCATAGATCTAGCCTAGCATGTTGAAATCAAGACAAGCATAAGATATATTCAAACAACACATAGATATATTGAATGAATTCAAAGAGGACTTATCTCAATTGAACATGAAAGGTTTCAAGGGGTGAAAACCCTTGAAAATACAGTAAAAAACGACCTAGGGTTTATTAGGTTCGACCCTAGTAATCTCCACACAAGTTCCTCCTTTTTTAATGAATGAAAAATAGAAAAGTATATATAGATTCTGAGAGGTGACGGCGTTAAGAACAAATTTCTGACGCCGTCATCTCGCCGCCAAATAATTTCTCGGACTGCCTAGATCTGGGTTTGACGCCGTCATGTGTATTTCTTATGCAGGCCGTCACAAAAATTACTCTTGACGCCCTTTTCTTGACGCCTTCAGGTTTTCTCTGGGACGTCATGGATTTCACCCCTGACGCCGTCACATTTTTCCTCTTGACGCCGTCAGGTACTGTTCTCAGCATGGAAAATTAAGTCTTTGCCGTTTTCTTCACTTTTATGCTCCAAAAACGTCCAAAATGCTTCCGTTTCCAGAATGCACTCCCAAAGTACCTAAAATCACAAAAGGAACGATTTAGGGCAATATTTGATCAAATAAATTCAATTCCGGGCTTAAATGACCCCCTAAAAACGGTTCATTTTTCGCCACATCATATACCCTTACACTTGAGATTTGCTTGTCCTCAAGCAAATGCGCTTTTATTCTAGTCAAAATACAAGTTATGGGTCATTTAACACTAATATAAAAGTAATTACAACAAATAATCTTTCCACTAAAGACCAAAGACAAGCACGAAGGTCATACACTAGCACATCACAAATAGTGTTTAGATACTCACATCTCTCGGGTGTAATAAAGTAATATCACAATATGGAAATAGTAAACATCTCTCACTACCTGTCATAGCAAAATAGATTACCATAGTCTTGGGAAAGGATCAAACCTCCACCACATGGCGTAAGCACCTAGGATAAACTATCAAAGAGGTCTTTTAAAGGGTTGTAACGTTAGGTGTAGGGATATGGAATACACGGTTTTGTTGGATATAGGCAGTCTTTACTGGTGGCGAGTTAAAAATCTTGGTTAATTACATGTACAATATGGCGTTGCTAAGCCAAGACTAGATTCGACTTAAGCTAATAAATGAAAAATAACAAAAACATAAAATGAACATAGAATAAAAAGGGATGGTAGTCATTTTTTTTATTTTATTTATTTTATTTTATTTATTTATTTATTTATTTTTGTTGCATACACTCTTACCCTACCATCCAAAATAATACATCATAGGGAATGAGCATTCCCCTTACACTTGAATTTTTACATACTTTACAATAAACTAATCTAATGACTCGAATTAAGAAAATCAAAACACTTGGAGTACTTTTAAGATTAACGCACATACGGGGGGTAATAATATGATGTTCTTCCCCATTACTCAACAAAATAAGTACTTTACCCATGAGTCCCAATCGTCCCAAAACAATATGTACAATGATATGACTTGACTTAGCAACCATGTAATCAATTAGATAATTAACTTAGGGTTTAACAAATAACAATAATGCACTAAAGATGAGTGCATACACGGAAGGCTAAGGCGATTTGGGTGTACATTTAAGTGGGGTGTAACAAATTCTTCCTTTAAGTAAGATACTTAAAGTTAGAAACGAAAAGATAGGCTCGGAGGGGTATACTAGGGGTTTCGTGTACTAAAAATGAGTACAACGCTAATGGTGTGGGAAAAATTAGTTGACTTAACTAGCCAAGTAATATGACTTAAATGGTCAAGTAATTATGATACGTGTTGAACACAAGGGTGATTCCTAATGCCTCTTATCATGTAGTAAATCATACTACACGAATGTAGTCTCACTAGCGGTCTCGGGATGCATCACTAACGCAAGTTCTAGAATCTAAATGCTACCGGTACACTCATAAACACTAATAGTAAATGCTTTTCCTATCAAATCTAAAGGCAAACCTCACATATTTGGGTGGAAAATTTTTCTGAATTGTACGGTTTTGTGCTAGTCATACAATCTCCTATCCATGAGACGCTTGCTATGGCTAAAGTTTCACTCCTAAATGTTGTAAAAAAATTTAAATTTGGTGCTAAAAAGGCACTAACAAGTATTTCTCATAGTTTTATTACACATCTACTATCAAACAAACAAACTCAAGCGAAAGTGTATCTGTAAGGTATCATCATTTTACCCTCCCCTTACACTTAGGATGAACATTGTCCCCAATGTTCAAGTAAAGAATGTAAAAGTGAAGTAAGTAAAAAGAATGAAATCAAATACTCCCCTGATTCGCTCGGTATGGATAATAAGGTGGCAAGGTTAGATCTTCCTCCAAGAAAATGCACAATCAAAGCTTCCCTTCCAGAATATAAATCATCTTCTTGTCATACATAACCTGTGAAACCTGAGAAAATAGACAAGTCAACCTCGCATAAAATCGGCGGCAATCTATATATGATAACAAATCCTAGAAAACAAAATAAGATATAATGCTTGTGGAATGATGTTTGCAGATTTCCTGGAGATTATAAAACTAATAATTCAACAAAAACTTTAAGACTCCGTTAGAAAAATAAAACTGGTAAAATTTCCAGAATTTTACACGTGACGCCGTCAAGAGTAAACTCGTGACGCCGTCAGAAGTGACCTGCAGAAATTCTTATATTAAGTTTCTGGAAAATTTCTGAAAAAACTTCGTCCTACTTCCTGGAAAATCCTGCAAAACATCATTATGACTCTATACAAGCATTTGACTCTAACAAATACGAATATACATGTTCACTTAATATTGTGGAGAATCATGATCGGTTTTGTTTCTTAAAAACATATTTGGGGTTTCCCCTTACACTTTTCTTTTTGCGAAATACCTTTGGATGAAGTTAAGACTAGGCCAAACAACAAAATAAAGTATTCTCACTATTTTAGATTTGAAACATGATCTATCAACAATAAAAATAAAGCATGCATACGGAATTAAATGAAAACAAACAAACAAACAATTAAAACAAATAAAACGGGCTTGGGTTACCTCCCAAGAAGCGCTTGTTTTTGTTCGAGTCACGAGCCTGACTCTACCCTTATTTAACGGAAATATGGGAGGTTTTCCCTACACTTTGGATTAAGTGCGGGTGGAAGTAGCGATACATACCCTTAGGGTGAAAATATGCCATGTGAGGTAAGAGTGGTGGATGAATTATATGCTCAAAGGGGTGTGCTCCTATCATCATAGCCTTAACAAATTCAATCGGGTTAATGGGTGGATTAAGATTTTCTCCTAGAAAGGGATCATTTTCTATCAACTTCAAGAGACTCCCAGTTGGGAATCCATCTTGACCTAATAAACCCGGTTTAAACCCATAATGTGTCTTGTGATCAATCATAAATGGGTGATGTAAGCAAGTAAGGTCATTTTCCACCCCTATATTGGCTTCCTCTCTACAAGGCTTAGAGTCCACTACCTTTATCCTAAGACTACCCGGACTATATGGTTTGATGGGTGGATCGGAACCTATTTCAATTCCTAAATTTTCATCCAAGGATGGAAGATTAGGTAACGGTTTTGGTTGAGGCTCCGGTTCATCAAAACTAGGAACTTCCCTATAACTAAGAGTAAGGTTATCATTATAAGTTTTCAAACCTATATCCTCTAGTTGTGTTTGGTTCAAAGGTTCTACCTCTATTGGGGTTCCTAAAGTCTTTTCTACATCATCCGAATAAGTCACGGGCGGTGTGTATGCCTCAAATGATGGTAGGACTTGTGGGGTATTTAGCGGGCTTATGTTACTTACTTCATCGTTCCTGTGTCAAGACCACCTATATCCTCAACATGTATTTTTATTATAATCCAACCCTAACATTTTCCCAAGTATCTCAAGTGCTTCTCTAGGCATCTCAACTTCTATATCCGAATCATAAGGATCATCCTCAATATTATGACTACTATATACAAATTGCCCAAAAGATTCATCATCTGTTTCTTGAGATTCAGCATCATCGATCATAAAACCTAGGTCTTTTTGATCAATGTGATCATGTTCGGCTACATCCTCCATCACATCAAGGTCACCTATGTGTTCATCCTGTATTATAGTAGGGCCTAACCATGACATGCAGCTGGGTGGCTCATACGAAACTATCCTAGGTGAAGGCTCATATGGTGCATAGGTTTCACTAAGTGAGGCATTTTGAGGGGTTGATGGAGCTCCTAAGGTGAATTATTTAAAAGTCTTATGCACTTGGCCTCTTTTCTCAAGGTACTCAATAAAATCAATATAAGATCCTGTCCGCCTCATTTCATTCGTCCATCTTGGTATATCCAAACTGGTGTAATTATATTTTTTCTGGTAAAACTCTAGTGTCAGACTTGGTGGATTCACGTTCTCCATAATGGTGAACGGAAGAGTCAATGGAAAGGTTTTTACGAACAAAGACACAAAGAAAAGATAGACTACGAGAAAGCTAAAAAATAAAAAATAAAGTCTTACTAGAAAGGAATTTAGCAAGTAGACCTAATAAAAAGAAATTTAACCTAGACAATAACTATTCCCCGACAACGGCGCCAAAAACTTGATGCGTAGGGATTGCACCAGGCTTTACCTCTCGAGGGATCTCGAGAAGCTTACAACCCCCACCAGGCAGTGTACCTGATCGATGTAGTATAGTATAATGACAAGTACCGGGGAATTGATCGTTCAGCTAGGAATAGTGTCGCTAGGATTAGGAAACCTAAAGACTAGGTCTAAAGATGAGGGATGATTCTTTTTGTATTTTTTTAGTTTTTATAAAAGCAAGTAAAAATCTCGGTTTTGAAGGAGTTGGGCGGAATTAGTTGCTAGTCCACTAACCCAATTACTAAGATGCAATCAAAATAAAATACTAAAAATGAAAATAAACTAAATTAAGATAGAGGTATGAGCAATATATGGGAGAATTGTGTTTACTTAGGTTTCACTACTCCCTAGATATCTTTTACAGGTTAATTACTTGTTACAGTTGCGTGGATGATGGATTGTATTCCTTAATACCATTCATGGGGTGGCGTACTTACTTCCCCAATCCTATAAGCGCCTACTTCACTCCTATGTCGAGCCGGCTAAGAAGCTCCTAACATGGGATCACTAGAATTTGCTCATGCATTAAATACAACCAATAAAACCTAGTACACATCGGTTCATGTTTCTTAAGACGTTCAAGCATGTTACACAATGGAGATCTGCCAGTTTTCTTAAGCCTAACATTGAAATCATTCATCCATTACAACTATAAACAAGCAATCAACCTATAATTAACATCTAGGTTTCATTACATCTAAGCAAACACATGATAGATCTAGCCTAGCATGTTGAAATCAAGACAAGCATAAGATATATTCAAACAACACATAGACATATTGAATGAATTCAAAGAGGACTTATCTCAATTGAACATGAAAGGTTTCAAGGGGTGAAAACCCTTGAAAATACAGTAAAAAACGACCTAGGGTTTATTAGGTTCGACCTAGGGTTTCCTCGTTTTTTAATGAATGAAAAATAGAAAAGTATATATAGATTCTGAGAGGTGACGGCGTCAAGAACAAATTTCTGACGCCGTCATCTCGCCGCCAAATAATTTCTCGGACTGCCTAGATCTGGGTTTGACGCCGTCATGTGTATTTCTTATGCAGGCCGTCACAAAAATTACTCTTGACGCCCTTCTCTTGACGCCTTTAGGTTTTCTCTAGGTCGTCATGGATTTCACCCCTGACGCCGTCACATTTTTCCTCTTGACGCCGTCAGGTACTGTTTTCAGCATGGAAAATTAAGTCTTTGCCGTTTTCTTCACTTTTATGCTCAAAAAACGTCCAAAATGCTTCCTTTTCCAGAATTCACTCCCAAAGTACCTAAAATCACAAAAGGAACGATTTAGGGCAATATTTGATCAAATAAATTCAATTCCGGGCTTAAATGACCCCCTAAAAACGGTTCATTTTTCGCCTCATCAGCATTTTAATCATGAAACTTACCACCAGCCGAGTGTAACACCCCAAACCATCTAAAAAATTTCTTTGCACAAACTGCATAACCAAACCTGACCTCTGTTTCTAATCAGGTACTCTTAAGAAAGTAGACTCAAATACCTTTTCAACAATATACGACACATCTCAAACGGAGCTACGGTTGATTTTATATGATTTTTAGAAAGTGACCAAAATCTAAAAAGAACCAAAACCGACGTACATCCAAAACCAGCAGTTTTACATGCAAAAACAACCCAAAAAATTTTTTGATGCTAAAAAAAAATACTTTCAATTATCACAAACACTGGAACCTGGAAAACTCCTTCCAAACATCATATAAATCTGTAAACACACATCATACATGGCTTCATACATTAATTAACTAATTTAACTCAGTATGGGTGAAGTTAGGTCTCGTGCCAAACACTCTTTAAACTACACAAACCATATATTTGACACTTTACATAAAGCATTCATTTGAAATGATTCGACTGGGGGTTTAACTTGTTAAAGTATGGTTAAATATAACTACTTGCCTACATACAAAGGCAAGTACTTCTAATTTAATGCTTCACATCTTAAGGCCCTTGTCCGAGACATTTTAATTCATCCACACAACCTGCAAAATGTTCAACAACTAATACGTAAGCTTTACGCTTAGTAAATACCTGGAAATAAAACACAATCATATATAATACAATCATACAAGCATAATGTTCCTTTATAACTAGTCCAAATGAATATATTCAACCAACTTGCATAGGTAGCATTTAACATCAATCATCAAGCCATATCAACATAACCATGCTAACTTTTCATACATAGCACATAAATCATTTCATCAATGATTAACCAACTACAATGGATCAATCACACATAATGATATAGTAAGTGAGTTTAGAGAGAGAAAGAAAGAATTTTAGAGAGAAAGAGATAAAGTAGGTAAACTAGAGAGAGGTAGGAGAGAAATGGAAGAAGGTTAGATTGAAATAAGAGAAGCACACATTCCACTCTTATAAATGAGGGAGTGGACGTGTATATGTATCTAGATAGCAAGAGAATGGGCCGAGCTTGGGCCATGGTATTGGACTAGGCTTACCTATTATTCAATACTAACTTCACCAAGCCCGGTTACCCTTAGCTAGTTTACTATACAATTACAACATTCATACAAGTCAAAATGACGAATACCTCTAATGCTAACAATCTCCCCCTTAGGGGTGGTCATTTACAATGATTCTTTATTCATGTCTTGGATCTTTGGTCTTCGTTTCTTTTGAGCTTTAACCTTGTTTGTTATAGTAGACTTATTTGATTCGTTGTTACATTCATGATTTGTGATCTTTCGTTTAATCTCTTTCTTGTCTTGCCTTAGATAAACATCTTCAAGTGTAGTCATTACGTCTTCTCCAACATACTCATACCACTTGGTCTTTAAAATTTGATCTGTACTCATTTATCTTTCATTGTTTTTTCTTTAAACTCCATCTTGACTTGATCATTGAAATACCTGTCTTTGATGTAGTTCTTTGTCTTTTATATCTTTGTCTTTAACTTGATAATGATGAGTCACATGAGTATGAGTATGTGGAGTTGAAAATGTTAAGTTGCTTATAGTGGTGGAGGATCAGGAGCGGCTTTCATCATCGGTACCTACACATTAAGGTATATAATAATGATGTTAGGCTAATTGATCCTCTTGGACTTTTTTTAAAGAATTGTTCCACTACAAATGTTTTTCTGATGAATATCTTGATAACATTCATCTAAGGCGAGTAGAATTAACCTCCTAATCCTATTACGGACTGATATCAATACGTTGGATAAATCCATGTACAGACCTACGTCATGAATCGATTCATGAAATGAATCTCCTTAGTAGGGTTTCCAACTCGAAGTGCAAGGTTATTCTTACGAATTGGCCCACCCGCCGTTGCCTAAATTGGATGCCTCAAGAATGCTTACGACAATCTAGGTGACTCGCCGAAGTGCTTATAAATCACCTTTACTATTGTACACCGTTTGAAACAAAGTTACTAGCTACATCTGATTGGTTACACTGCCCGTAAGTGTAGTCTATAGGTAGTCAGAAATTATATTTATTAAAACCTGATAGAAATCTATTACACCTACATAGCACACATCAACACTCTCCAAGCAAATCTTTCTTTGGTACTCCTCTTCGTTGTAAATCTTCCTTTGTGGAAAAGAAAGTGGTGCCACATATGGTTTGACATACAGGTGATAATGATTTATTTGATACGTTTTTAGGGGGTCATTTAAGCCCTAAGTTGTGATTTTATGATCAAATATTGCCTCAAATTGTTCCTTTTCTCATTTTAGGTACTTGGGACGTGTTTTCTGGAATATAGAGCATTTGGAGCCTTTTGGACGATTTTATGCTCAAGAATGAAGAAAACAAGAAAGTCAAGAAAAGTCAGGTTTTTACACCTGACGGCGTCACGCTTTGGAGGCTGACACTGTCACCTTAAAACAAGAATGGGGGATTTTTATAACGAGATGCCCCAGAAAGATTTTGGAAGTTAACACCTGACGCCGCTAGGCACAAAAGGAGCGAGGCTGTCTGACTTTGCAACTACACGAGACAGCCCAAAAGTATTTATACGTGACGACGTTAGAGGATTGTTTGGGCGATACAAAACCCTAAATACGGTGTTCTGACGGCGTCAGAAGCTATAACCTGACGCCATCAGCTTTGTCATTCTATGTATAGTTTTGGATTTTTCATTCATTAGGTGTGCAACTTTGGAGATAAACCCTAGTCCAACTTTTACAGTATTTTTAGGGTTTCAAACCCTCTTTTCTTCCATGTTCAATTGAAGATAAGTTCTTCCTTTAATCATTCAATATGTCTATGTGTTGTTTGATTAATTATTTGTCTTTTCTTTACATTAACATGCTAGCTTAGATAACTTAGTGTTTGCTTAGATCTAATGAAACCTATTTATTGATTGTTGATTTGTTGTTTGGTTGATTGACTCGCGTTAGGCTTAAGAAAACTGGCTAATCTCCTCTACGGTAACAATCTTGAACATCTTAAGAAATGTAATCGGATGTGTACTACGGTCTTATTGATTGTATTTAATGCATGAGTAGATGTTGATGATTCTATGATAGGATACTAAACGTGTCGTCATAAGAAGAAATAGATATTCATAGAGTTGGGGAAGGACGTACACGCCCCCACGACTGGTATTAAGGAATACAATCCTTCAACTAAACAATTGTGACAATTCAACAAATCAATAATAGATAACTAGGGAGTAGTGAAGTCTAAGTAAACACATTTTTCTCATATAAGAAGTTCACCAATTTACTTTTCTTATTATTTATTTTATTGTTTTTAGTTTAATTAGTAATTTTGGGTTAGTTGACTAGCAACTAATTCCGCCCACTCTTCCAATACCCGAGATTTTTATTGCTTTCCCAAAAATATAAAAATACAAAAAGAATCATCCCTCACCTTTAGACCTAGTTGACCTACACTTCAATCCTAATGACACTATTCTTCTAGAGAACGATCAATCCCTCGGACCTACCATTTACTACACTACAACGGTCAGGTACACTACTTGGTTATTGCAGAATCTCCCAAGATCCCCTGAGAGGTAAAACCTTTTGCGAGATTGCAAAACACGCATCAACGGGTTAACCATGGGAAGTCACATGTAGTACTTGATGCAGGATTTACTGACCAAGTTTTAAATTTATAATTGTCTCGTCTACCTAAGGTCTACCTTATGCACTATCGGGCAGTGTACCCGGTTGTGTATAGTGTAGTTGTCGGTAAAGCCGAGGTCGTCCCAAGAGCTATGCGTGCGGATTTAATCTAATTTCTAGTTTCACTAGTTTTAAAGGGGGTTTTGTAATTGATTAATTTAGACTACTAAATAAAATGAAATAAACAAAAGCAAATAAAAGTAAAGAGATATCAGTAGAGAGAGATGTGTTAACCTAATTACTACTCTTGTTATGTCATGACTACATTTTCTATTAAGTGCATCCTATCATTTCATCTGAGGATTAAAGTCGACTAGACTCAGATGGCCAAATCGTCTAATCCTATCTTCCACCTTGCTCTATTCCGTAACCTAAAGATTACAAGAGTTCGCTGGTCATACAAGATGGAAGAGTCACTAAGCGCCTCTACTAACTTAGACTTATTTACTGGGATCCAGCTTTTCGGAACTTAGACCTCCCTAATTCCTTAAGCAATTCCGTTTGGTAAGTGGTCGTTCGTTTAAATTTCCACACGAGTAATTATATTCCTATGGTCAATTATTATCACTAAACACAACCTTATTCACTATGGGTCCTATGGTCAATTCTCCTAGCTTCATAGGTACTACCAAACTTCCATGCTACCAAAACAAAGGTGTCCCAAAATATGGTAAGAAAGTATACAATTAAAACAATAGAGATACGAGAAAACTAAATTACAACGATAACAATTTCATAATGATAACATCAAATAAGTCCATGATTTAAGTGTTAATTTCCCCCTTAAATACTCATCTTTTGTATTCATATATTAGGATATATACTCTTATTTGTTTAGGTTCTATTTTAAGGGCAAAGATGAGTATAGGAATGAAGAAACGCGGAAATGGAAGGACTAAAGACAAAATATATTAAGTATGTGGATTCTGCACCAACTACGGCATAGAGGTTTCATCTAACTACGCCGTAGCAAGAACTAATGAAGACTACGGCGTAGCTCATCCCTGATTATGGCGTAGTAATCTACTAAAGGGATCTACGGAGTAGCTACTCTCCACCTATGGCATAGACCCCAAAAAGAGGCAGTACGAAACTCAAGTGGCCAAAGAAGAAGTTACGGCGTAGTTCCTCATATATCTACGCCGTAGATGCATTTAAAGAAGAAACTACGCCCGTAGCACTTGATCAATGTACGGCGTAGTTGATATTTACAAAGGCTACGACTTAGCCACTTATTCAGCTACGCCGTAGCAAAGTCGGGCATATAAATACAAACCCTAATTCCGAGTTTATTTATTCACTTTTTTACCAGACAGAAGTTGGGAGAAACTCAGGGAGCAGGAGGAACGTAGTTCAATCCACATACAAGTCAATTCTAAGGGAGAATTCACACACTAATCATCAGTTTATTCATTCCTTTGTCTTGTATTCGATTCATGTTTACATTTGTGATAATACATTCTTGTTTTACTGCAACTATGAATATGAGTGGCTAAACACCTCTTGGTGTTAGCCTAGTTATGAAACTGTTATTGTTATGATTTTTATGCATCTATTGTCGTATTGTTTGTATACTTTCATGGCGAGTCTTAGGACAATCTAGTTTTGGTAGTGTTGAGCATTAGTAGTTCCTTGGAGGCTTGGTGAATTAACCCTAGGATCCAAGCCGATGGGGATGTGAATTGGTGATAGAAATATCACCATACATGTGTGAATTAACCCTAGGACCACCTATCAATGCGATACGCTTAAAGAAGCTAGAGGGGGGGGGGGTGTAAGATCTGACCATGCCGCATCCCGCTAGACTTTTCCATGTTAGTAGAGGTACTTAATGACTCTTGCATCTTCGTAGGTTCACGCCGCCCGATGAACTCTCGTCTTTACAATAGGCGGGAATAGGACAAGGTGTAAGATAGATTTAGGTGATTTAACCCTCTGATCCTAAATGCATATAACCCCCAGACGACATGATAGGATGCACTTATAGAAAACTAATCATGATAATAACAAGAATAGTAATTAGGTTAGCACTACTTCTCCTTATTGATTCTCTTCCATTTATTTACTTGTTTTGTTATTTACTTTTATTAGTTAATTAATCTCTACAATCATAAACCCCCTTTTAAACGTGACAGTAGACTTAGATAGACTCCACACTCATAGCTCTTGGGACGACCTCGGCTTTACCAACTAGCTATACCTCACATGACCAAGTACACTGCCCGATAGTGCATTAGGTAGACCTTAGGTAAACGAGTTACTTTATAAATATTAAAACCTGGTCGGTAAAACCTGCATCAAGTTTTTGGCACCGCTGCCGGGGAGCTATTAGGATTTTATTTAAGTTTGCAATTTTTACTTTATTTTATTTTCAGTTTCTCACGACCAGTTTTAAGTTTCAGGTACCATGGCAGAAGTTGACATTGACAACCTCACACTTGAGGAGTATTTGGCTCTAACACGAGAAGAGCAAGAGCCTGGTTTGGTTAGGCCTGCTATTGGGAATGACGTGCAGTCTGAAATCATGAATCAATTCATAAGGGTACTGCGAAAAGACCCTTTTTTGGGAAGCAAGACGGAAGATGCTCACGAGCACATTGACAATGTTCTTTACATTGTTAGTTTGTTCAACATTCTGGGAGTATCTCATGATGCGATAATGCTCAGAGTATTCCCTATGACATTAACTGGAGGAGCCAAAAGATAGATCGATAGGTTACCAGTGGGTACCGTTAACACTTGGACTCTCCTGAAGAAGTATTTCATCCAAAGATATTGCCCTCCTTCAAGGAAGGCAAAGCAGCTTGAAGATATTCACAACTTCAAGCAAGATGGAGATGAAACATTGTACCAAGCTTGGGATAGGTACAATGATATTTTATACAAGTTCCCTACTCATGATCTCAACAAGCAGCAAGTGGTCAACATTTTCTACAAAGGGATCAATATCTCCACTTGCCAAATGTTAGATTCTCAGGGACCAATCCCTGGAATGACCCCTGCTCAAGCCTTAAAGGCTATTGAAGACATGACGAACCACTCCAAAAAGTGGCACGAAGGTGGAAGTAGTAGGAGCATTGCTGGAAATTTTGATGGAATAACCCTCATCACCAACAAACTTGAAAGCTTGGGGCGTGCCATGAAGAAGCTCAAGGAGAATGTTCACGCTATTCAAGTTGGTTACGAGGTTTGTGAAGGACAAAATTTGGCTAGAGATTGTCCCTTGAAAGAGGACGACATAAAAATGAAGATGTGAAATACGGGGAAGGTAGACCATTCCAAAGTAACGGTTATCGCACAGGGCCACCTGGATACAGTCGGCACCTTATGGGGAAAGAAGATAAAGTCTTGAAGAAACCATCAATAAGTACCTTGAAGAGTCGAAAAAGAAACAGGAAGAGCAAGATCAATGGCTGAAAAATTTTCAAGAGGCCACCAACAAAAGCCTTATGAGCCATGATGAAACCCTCAAAAACCTTGGATCTAAGATATAATTCTTGTCAAAAGACGCCAAGAAACAAAATGAACAAGCTAAGGTTTGCATGGCTATACAAAAGATTAATGAATCTCCCAATACGGAATCTGATCATGAGGAGACGATTTTCATAAAGGAAGATGCCACCCACAACAAAGAGCTCAAGATTGTTAAGACTCATCCAACCGATAGACTAGATCATGGCCAATCGAAATGTCCGATTACACTTGAAACGAAGCACCATTGGTGCGTTGCCATTCCGGTAGATAATCGGAAGTCCTACGATCTATGGCCATCATGTGACCCCAGTAAGAAGCTTTGTGACGGGGGCGGTGACGAAGAAAGGCCGCGTGGAAATAAACATTTATGGGGTTCAATTCTCGATCAATTCAGAAAAAGTTTAAAATGGAGAGGGACAATATCTTTTGACAAATGGGTACAAATAGTCTATGGAAGAATTGATAGGGATAGAAAAATGGAAATATGGGAAGAAGTTGATCGAGTTCACAATAACGACTATTTCCCTAACATTGAAACCAAGGACGATCATAATATTGAAGATCAAGCTATAATCAGTGGTAAGGAAAATGGCAAGGAGCATTGGTGCGAGAAGGTTAGAATACATCATGATGACGACATATCATTTTGGGCATCATGTGATCCATATGATGACGAATGCGATGGCGGATGCAGTAAGGAAGAATTGGGTATATGTCTTACTATTGGACATCCACCAACGATAGTGAACGGTGTGAACTACCATGGGTAAAAGGAATAACTTTTAATGACTGGGTGAAAATTAAGTGTGGTAGAACTGACTCCTTGACTAAGGAAAGGATTTGGAAGGAACACTCGAAAAGTATGGATGAAGAGGAGCACAAGGATTCTGATACGAATGATGAGGTAGGCTATGAGATAAGGCCAAATAAGGATAGAGATCGGCGAATTCTCAACTTAATTGAAGAAAGACTTGATGACAATTGGTACAAGGATACAAAATTGATGCGTGGTTTTGCAACCTTGCAAAAGGTTTAACTTTTCAAGGGATCTTGAGAAGCTTGCAATCCCCACCAGGCAGTGTACCTGACCGATGTAGTATAGTGTAGTGGCAAGTACCGGGGGATTGATCGCTCTCTCGGGGAATGGTATCGTTAGGATCAAAACTTAATTAAACTAGGTCTAGAGGTGAGGGATGATTCTTTTTGTATTTTTAAAGTTTTTTAGAAAGAAAGTAAAAATCTCGGGTTTTGGAAGAGTGGGAGGAATTAGTTGCTAGTCAACTAACCATAATAACTACAAATGCAATAAAAATAAAATAACACGAAAGATTGAGAAAAACAATAATGAGAGAAGCGTGTTTACTTAGATTTCACTACTCCCTAGCTTTCTTTCATTAATTGAATAGTTTGTTACAATTGCGTGGATGACGGGTTATATTCCTTAATATTCGTGGGGCCGTGTACGATCTTCCCCAACTCTACAGGTTTCTACCTCTTCCTATGTCGAGCCGATAATTAGCTCCTAACATGGCCTCCTTAGTAGTCACTCATGCATTAAATACAACCATTAAAATCGTAGTACACATTCGATTCATGTTTCTTAAGACGTTCAAGCATGTTACCAATTGGAAGTCTGCCAGTTTTCTTAAGCCTAACATCGATATCATTCATCAATTACAACTAATAACAAACAATCAACCAACAATCAATAGCTAGGTTTCAGCAAACACAAACAAACCTAGCCTAGCATGCTAAAGTAAAGACAAGCATAAGATAGAATCAAACAAAACATAGACATATTGAATGATTATTAGAAGACTTATCTTTATTGAAACATGAATGAAAGAAGGGTGAAAATCCCTGTAAAATTTGACCTAGGGTTTGTCCCAAAGTTCCTACAAAAGTTCTCTCTTTAATCAATGAAAATTAGAAAACTATATATAGAGATTACAGGTATGACAGCGTCACATTATGATCCTGACGCCGTCAACTTGCCGCCAATGCTTTCCTCGGATTGCCTAGATCCAGATCTGACGCCATCATGTGTTATTCCATTCTTGGCCGTCACGTGTAATTTGCTCTTGACGGCCTTGGTGACGCCATCACTTTTTAATTCCCAAAAATATTCTGGCGCGTCTCATGTAACTTTTTATCCACCTCTTTGCCAATACATGACGCCGTCACCTCTAAACCCTGACGCTGTCAAGTACTATTTCCAGCTTGATTTGGATACTTTTCCGTTTTCTTCACTTTTCGCTCCAAAACATCCAAAATGCTTCCTTTTCCAGATTTCTTCTCCAAAGTACCTAAAATGACAAAAGAAACGATTTGAGGCAATATTTCATCTCCAAAGTACCTAAAATGACCCCCTAAAAGCGTAACACTTTTTGTCTCATCAAATACCCTTACACTTGAGATTTTCTTGTCCTCAAGACATTGCGCTTTTATTCTAATCAAAATACAAGCTAGGGGTCATTTAACACTACTATAAAAGTAATTGCAACAAATAATTGTTCCACTTCAACCAAAACAAACACGGAAATTATACACTAGCACCTCACAAATAGTGTTTAGATACTCACATCTCTCGGGTGTAATAAAAGTATATATATATATATATATATATATATATATATATATATATATATATATATATATATATATATATATGAAAATGGAAAATATCTCTCACTACCTGTCATAGCACATAGATTACCATAGGCTTGGGAAATGATCAAACCTCCACCACTTGGCGTAAGAACATAGGATAAACTATCAAAGAGGTCTTTTTAAAAGGGTTATAACGTTAGGTGTAGGGATATGATAAACACGGTTTTGTTGGATAAAGGCAATCTTTCCTGGTGGCGAGCTAATCATCTTGGTCAATTACATGTACAATGTGGGCTAAGCCAAGACTCGACTCGACTTAAACTAATCATAAACATAAATAACAAAAACAAAAAATAAACATAAAAGGAAACGGGATGGTAGTCCGTATGTTTTTTCTCTTTTTCTTTTTTCTATATTTTTTTTCTTGATTTTTTTCGATTGTTTTTCAATTTTTTTCATACACTCTTGCCCTACCATCCAAAATAATACATCGTAGGGAATTTGCATTCCCCTTACACTTGAACTTTTACATACTTTACAATCAACTATTCTAATGACTTGAATTAAGATAATCAAAACACTTGGAGTACTTTTTAAATATTAACGCACATATGGGGTAATAATTGACGTCTTCCCCAATACTCCATAACAATAGTACTTTACCCATGAGTCCCAATCGTCCCAAAACAATATGTACAAGATATGACTCGACTTAGCAACCATGTAATCAATTAGACAATTAACTAAGGGTTTAAACATGTAACAATAATGCGCTAAAGGTGAGTGCATACAAGGAAGACTAAGGCGATTTGGGTGTACATTTGGGGTGGATTGTAAACAAATTCTTCATTTAAGTAAAATGCTTAAGGTTAGAAACGAAAAAGATAGGCTCGGAGGGGTGTAGTAGGGGTATCGTGTACTAAAAATGAGTACATCGCAAAGGTGTGGGGAAATTAATTGACTTTACTAGTCAAGTGTATTGACTTCATTGGTCAAGTAATTATGATACGGGTTTAACACAAGGGTGATCCTAATGCCTCTTATCATGTAGTAAATCATACTACACGAATGTAGTCTCACTAGCGGTCTCGGGATTCATCACTAACGCAAGTTCTAGAATCTAAGTACTATCGGTACACTTATAAGCATCTTTTCCTAACTAATCTAGGGGCGAATTTCAATATTTAGGGTGGAAAATTTTTGAGTGGTA
The DNA here is from genome assembly GCA_030686995.1 of Artemisia argyi. NCBI lineage: Eukaryota > Viridiplantae > Streptophyta > Magnoliopsida > Asterales > Asteraceae > Artemisia > Artemisia argyi. Next base: position 43,323,445 of record CM060700.1, read on the forward strand.
CGGTTTTTCGTGCTAGTCATACAATTCCTTTCCATGAGATGCTCATTAAGGCTAAAGCTTCACTCATAAATGTTGTAAAAAATTTTAAATTTGGAGCTAAAATTACCCTAACAAGTGTTTCTCTTAGTTTTATTACACACCTACTATTGAACAAACAAACTCAAGTGCAATTGCATTCTCTAATGTATCTTCATTTACCCTCCCCTTACATTTAGGCTTAACATTGTCCCCAATGTTCAATAAAAAGGATGTAAAAGTAATGAAGGTAAAAGAATGAAACAAATACCCTCCTGATTCGTTCGGTGTGGATAATGTGATAACATGGTTAGATCTTCCTCCAAGAAAATGAACACTGAAAGCTTCCCTCCAGAAATATAAATCATCTTCTTGTCCAATATAACCTGTTAAACCTGAGAAAACAATCATGGCAAACCCCCTTGTAAAATCGGCGGCAAACTCTATATATACTAAAATCCTAGATAGCAAATTAAGATATAATGCTTGTGGAATGAATGTTTGCAGATTTCCTGGAGTTTATAAAACTAAAGATTTAACAAAAACTTTAAGACTCTGGTAGAAAAACAAAACTCGCAAAATTTCCAGAATTTTACACTTGACGCCGTCAGGTTACAACCCTGACACCGTCAGAAGTGACCTGCAGAATTTTCATGTTAAGTTTCCGGAAAAATTTTGGAAAAACTCACGCCTTAATTCCTGGAAATCCTGCAAAACATCATTATGACTCGATACAATCAATTGACTCAAACAAATACTAATATGTACATTCATTTAATATCGTTGTGATTCATGTTCAATCTCGTTCTTAGAAACAAATTTAGATTTCCCTTACACATATCTTTTGCAAAATACCTTTATATGTAATCAAGACGAAGTTAAAAACAAAATAAAGTATTTTCACAATTTATTTTGAAACATGAGCCACAAACAATAAAAATAAAGTATGCATATAGAAACAAATAAAATCAAACAAACAAATAAAGCTTGGGTTGCATTCGAAGAATCGCTTTTCTTTATTTACGAGTCTTGCAGCTAGACTCAAAGTCACAGGCTATCACGTGACCTCATCATTAGTCACAGTTTCTAGGTTATCCTCCAAATCTCTATCGGGATCACTTTCATAGTTCAGGTATTTTGGGTCTTCAAATTCAAAAATATCTTCCCGATATTTGGAGCTAAAAGCTTACTGACACCCTTAAAGAACCCATATGATAAGTCTAAGGTGTTTTTACATCCTCTCCGAACATCATCATCATATAAAACAAGTTGAGAACCTAGCTTATCAAGCCCGTCACAATCTACTCCTTCGAAATCTTTCATCTTATATGGCATTTGGTATGAGATTCTCCTAATCCCATCGGTGAAAGTCATGATCCCATTCCGGTCGTCAACCATTAAGTTAGTGATTTCACAAAAATTCACCCCGAAAACAACTTGTGATAACCTAGGGTCGATATAATCTTCAATGTTGTCCACGATCGTAAAGTCCATTGTGAATGTCATATTTCCTATGAATACTTGCACTTCATGATCTCTACCAACAACATTTTCTCCCTTATAAATCAACCCCCATCTACAAATATTGTTGTAATGGAACAAGGACATAACATTCTTGGGTAGGCACACGTCAATGTAGACATTATAAAAATGCTTGTGACCGATCATACAAGGGATTTTGAGGTTATTCTGATCACATTGCTTTATCTTTCCCGACCTTCTACCTTGTAATCCATTTGTACTACAATCTACTGATGGTTGGTATTCATACACTTCCTCATTACCTTTACGAAAAATTACTTTCCTAACACCATTGGTAAATAGTGCACTACCATCGCTCTCATCTAAGGTCACTCATGTTTCTTTTACAAATGGTTTTCCGAGGATGAGGTTAGTTAATGTTGGACTAATGGATGAATCTATGTCATTGGTCACGGTTAGATCAATGTCATAGATGAATCCTCTAATCATAATTGGTAACCTTTTCTCTATCCTGGCGCTACTGAATCCTTTATACGTAATCTGTTCAGGGAAGGCTTCGTTGTATAGGGAGAGAAAGATCGCATTAATTGGGAGGCCAGGATCTATGTAGGCATCAATTATAAGCTTTTTCCTAGTGGTGCAAGAAATCTTAAAAACTTTGGACTCGCCTTCCTCTATCCTATTTCTACACCCTATAGAAATCCCTACCATGTCTTTCTCGAGCTTCTCCATAATGGATTTATCCAAAACTCCCAGATTTTCTTTAGCCCCCTCGGATTCTTCTTTCGAATCCTTCCACTCGCTCGACCCTTGTGTGATGGAGTCCTCGGGTAAGTCTACAGGGCTCTTAGTCACATCGTGGTCCTTTTTGGGGGCTCTACTTTTCATTTCCCCCATTCTTAGTTGGTTGCTGGCTCTTATCGGGTTTAGGAGCAGGTATTGTAGTGATGGTGTTCACGAAGTGGATGGGTCTGAGGAGTCAAAAGGGTCCCTAGTTTCCTTCACCTTTGGTGATATATTTTTAAAGAGTTTACTAAGGTTCTTTATTTTTACTTGTAAGGGTGGCTGATTAATGATGGTGACGGATTTGACCTCTTCAGCCTGAGCCAATTTACTAGCAATGCGCTCATTGATAGCATTCAACAGGTTACCAACCTTGTTATTCATATCGGCTTGCTCTTGTATGAATTGATTTTCGAGCGTGGAAAGCCATGTTTCTTGAGAGAGAAAAAACTTTCGCAGTGTTTCTTCATAGCTTTGATCAGGTGTGTTTTGAGGTGGATAATGCTCGGACCAGGTGAGTGTTGGAAAATCATTGAAGGATACGCTCTGAGTCTGGTATCCTCTGAAATTTGGCTTATCCTTCCATGCTTCATAGGCCTCGCTGAAATTTCGAGGTCCACGATTAGTGGTGGGCCACCTATCCTCTGCTTTATCGGCACGTGAGGATGCGAATTCCTTAAAAGCTCGTTTGGGAAGTTCCATGCAATTTTGAGTTTCGTGAGGACCACTACATAATTTGCATGAAGAAGTGATTTTTTTCACTTGGCTTGAAGGTTTAGGAGCTTCGTAGGATTTCATGAGAAACTTGACTTGGTCTTCAAGTTCCATGATCCTAGGGTCGGGAGTGCTTGAATTGTTTGAAGGCAAAGATATTGCCTTGACCGTTTTGTTCAAATCACGGGGATCATTCCAACTTTCATTTTCATAGAGAGCAAGATCTTCTATGAGTTCCCATGATTCTTCCGCACTTCGATCACGTAGCTTGCCACCGGCCGCTTGGTCAATGGTTTGCCTTGTAGAGAGATTGATATGGTCATAAAAGATTTGGACATGGTGCCAAAGATCTATGCCATGATGAGGGACTTTTTGGAGTAAGTCCTTGAAACGAGTCCATGCTTCTTAGAGAGTCTTACCTTGACGTTGTTGGAACATCAAGATGTCATTTCTTAGCTTGGTGGTTCTCCTCGGTGGGAAAAATTGAGCAAGGAGCGGTGAGATCATCCCAAGAGGTGATGGATCCCGCAGGTAAATGCTTAAGCCATTGACTAGCTTGGTCACGTAGAGAGAATTGGAAGAGACGCAATCGGGTCGTATCTCGAGTTTCAACATCAAGATCTATGGAATCTATGATTTTGAGGAAATCCTTGAGATGTTGATTAGGATCTTCGGATCGAAGTCCATGGAATGCACATCCGATTTGCACCAACCGGATGGTGTCGGATCCCAAGGGAGACACATTGGCTCCTTGAGTGAGCTCAATGGTGTTTTGATAACCTTGGTGGCTAGGACGGGAGTACTCTCTTAAAGTGCGGGGTCTAGGAGGTTGGTTTGGTTGTGGTGGGTTTTGTGGTGGGTTTTGTTGTAGTGGGTTGATGGGTTCAAAGATATTACCACCTTCCTTGATGACGGATGGTAATTGTGGACGTATAGTCTGGAATGGGCCCGGCCCGACAGACAGCGGCCCACTCTACGCCTAAATCCTAATCCATGCCCTATAAATATAGGGCTGGGATTCCATTCACAAGAGAAGATAATAGGTTACCCTAAACCTAACTCTTATAAGCCATATCGTACCGATACTAACTTGACCGTCGGAGGTGGATCCCGGGGCTACGGCCTCGGGTCCACTCCTAACGGGTTCTCTTTGTTGAACAGGTCTACTCAGGGCTTGAGAAGACGACTAACGGCCCAAGGAGAGTCATCGAATCCAGTCCGCACCAGATTATGCATCAACAAGTGGCGCCATCCGTGGGACACACACGACAAGTTTTGTGCTCTCACATCACCGGAAAGCAACTATTGAGTTCAAAAGCCGGTACCTCTTTACCAATATATTTTCTGATCGTGTACCTGTCTGCTAGTGCACGACACACAATATATACACGACACAATCTAAAACCAAAAGTACACTACGTACTGTTTTCTTCTCTTTGGTCCAATCAATCAACAGTAAAACTAGAATTAGAAATTGCTTTGACTTTTTCCAAACTTTAAAGTGATTACAAGACAAGAATTCATTAATTCTTGTTTCCTTTGTTACTGTCATTTTATTTAATATTTATAATCGAATGTATCTTTTATATCAGTAAGATAGGATATCTTTTAAATATTTATAAAATTTTATGTAAATCTTTTAACTTGGTAAACACGATTTTACCTATAACCGCATTAAATCCGCACGATCGGACCTACTTTATCTTTTAGCCGCGAACAACGCAGTCACGATAAATTTACCCGCGTTAGGCCGTGCGATCGGACATCTTCGCAGATTGGCGCCATGTGCGCACTGTCACATACAGGCACCATGATGCTAGTCAATCGCCATGAGCGCACTGGACGAAAGCCGTGGTCATCTGTGATCATCCACAAATGCTAGAGTCTATGCGGTCACGATACATCCATCTGCGTCTGTGCATGCGAAACTATTAGTCGCGGTCACGGTACGTCCATCCGCGCCATTGTTTTTATTATAATAAAAAAGAAAAAAAATCAATCAATCGCCATGAGCGTACTGCGTTCGCATATTAGCTACGCGCTACTTCTTTTATATAGTTTGTAAAACTCACGATAGGTGTAATTCGCACTGCTACTTCTTTTATGTCTTAATTATATATGCTATGTGCTATATATTGCTTCACGCTAATCTTTTATTTCATTAGATTTTATATGTTGCGATTCGCGGCATATACTTTTAATATTTGCATTAAGTGTTTTTCAGGATTTGAATAACTCAGTTTAATGCTCCTACGCGAGTTGCACCATCAAACTTGGGGGGCTACCAGGGTATATCCTACCACTGTTTCCGTACAAGTCACACAGGCATATTTGGAAGCAGATCATACGTAAGAGGTATTGCAAGCCCGGTACAAAGACGGATTTAAATATTCGCACCATCTCGCCGCAGGGGAGACGTCTTCTGTCGGTTGTAAAGACGAATGTAATGTTCGCGCACAGCACGCACAACGCGCACCTCTGTCGCGAACAGCGCGCATCCATGTCGCGTACAGCGCGCATCCTTGTCGCGTACAGCACACATCCTTGTCATGCACAGCGTGCACTTCTGCCACAGAAGTACGTCTTCTGTCGCACCATGCTGCATCGCTACAGGTACAAAAGGTACGCCCTTACCCAGGATGCAGCATACGAGATCCACCTTCACAATTGTGAGACAATCACAATCGCAATCCCAGTGCGCACTGTCGCATGTGGGCTGCGCAGTATGGTCCGTCCCATGTGCACACAAGTTGCGCACATATGGGCGATGCCGTCATGGTTGATTGGGCCTACGTGGTCATGAACAGAACTTAAGTCTAGCATAACATAGCCATGCGCTATGTCACACTAGACTTGGGGGGCTTGTGGACGTATACTCTGGAATGGGCCCGGCCCGGCAGACAACGGCCCACTCTACGCCTAAACCCTAATCCATGCCCTATAAATATAGGGCTGGGATTCCATTCACAAGAGAAGATAACAGGTTACCCTAAACGTAACTCTTATAAGCCATATCGCACCGATACTAACTTGACCGTCGGAGGTGGATCCTGGGGCTACGGCCTCGGGTCCACTCCTAACGGGTTCTCTTTGTTGAACAGGTCTACTCAGGGCTTGAGAAGACGACTAACGGCCCAAGGAGAGTCGTCGAATCCAGTCCGCGCCAGATTATGCATCAACAGTAATGGTTACGAATAAAGGAACGAAGAAATAAGATAGACTAAAGAAACCTATAAAATAAAATAAAAATCTTATTAGAAAGGAATCTAGCAAGTAGACCTAATAAAAAGAAATTTCAACATAAACAATAATTATTCCCCAAAAGCGGCGCCAAAAACTTGATGCGTGGTTTCGCAACCTTGCAAAAGGTTTTACTTCTCAAGGGATCTTGAGAAGCTTGCAATCCCCACCAGGCAGTGTACCTGACCGATGTAGTATAGTGTAGTGGCAAGTACCGGGGGATTGATCGTTCTCTCGGGGAATAGTGTCGTTAGGATCAAAACTTAATTAAACTAGGTCTAGAGGTGAGGGATGATTCTTTTTGTATTTTTATAGTTTTTTAGAAAGAAAGTAAAAATCTCGGGTTTTGGAAGAGTGGGTGGAATTAGTTGCTAGTCAACTAACCCAAATAACTACAAATGTAATAAAAATAAAATAACACGAAAGTAAATATTGAGAAAAACAATAATGAGAGAAACGTGTTTACTTAGATTTCACTACTCCCTAGCTATCTTTCATTAATTGAATAGTTTGTTACAATTGCGTGGATGACGGGTTATATTCCTTAAAACCATTTGTGGGGCCATGTACGATCTTCCCCAACTCTACAAGTTTCTACATCTTCCTATGTCGAGCCGACAATTAGCTCCTAACATGGCCTCCTTAGTAGTCACTCATGCATTAAATATAACCATTAAAATAGTGTTGTGTTGGTATAGGTGATACGTGGGAATCACACCAGGCTTTACCTCTCAAGGGATCTCGAGAAGCTTATAACCCCCACCAGGCAGTGTACCTGATCGTTGTAGTATAGTATAGTGACAAGTACCGGGGGATTGATCGTTCAGCTTAGGAATAGTGTCGCTAGGATTAGAAAACCTAAATACTAGTTCTAAAGGTGAGGGATGATTATTTTTGTATTTTATATTTTTTAGAAAGCAAGTAAAAATCTCGGGTTTGAAGGATTTGAGCGGAATTAGTTGCTAATCAACTAACCCAATACTAAAGATGCAATCAAAATAAAATACTAGAAATGAAAATAAACTAAAATTATACTAAAGTTGTGAGCAATAAGTGGAGAAAATGTGTTTACTTAGATTTCACTACTCCCTAGACATCTTTTACACGTTAATTACTTGTTATAATTGCATGGATGACGGATCGTATTCCTTAATACCATTCATGGGGTGGCACACTTAACTCCCCAATTCTATGAGCTCTTATCTCCTCCTATACCATGCCCAGCACAACCATAGGGATTATAAAAAGTGGCTCATGCATTAAATACAACCAATAAAGACCTAGTGCGCGTCGGTTCATGTTTCTTAAGACGTTCAAGCATGTTACCAATTGGAGATCTGCCAGTTTTCTTAAGCCTAACATATAAATCATTCATCCAAGACAAGTATAAACAAGTAATCAACACATGAAAGGTATGAAGGGCTTGGAACCCTTGAAAAACCTGTAAAATTCGCACCAAGTTCGTACTTAGGGTTTCTCCAAAACTTCTCTCTCTTAATGTGAAAATTAGAAAACTATATATAGGAAAAGGGGTCTGACGGCGTCAAGAATAAACTTGTGACGCCGTCACCTTGCCGCCAAAACTCTTCTCGGACTGCCTTGATCTACATTTGACGCCATCATGTGATAATCATTTCCAGGCCGTCATGACTTTTACTCTTGAAGCCCTACTTCGTGACGCTGTCAAATCTCTACTGGACCATCATGGAATTTTGCTCTTGACGCCGTCAGGATGTTACTCTTGACGCCGTCACCTACTGTTTCCAGCATGGAAAATTAAGACTTTGGCGTTTTCTTCACTTTTATGCTCCAAAAACGTTCGAATTGCTTCCTTTTCCAGATTTCTCTCCCAAAGTACCTAAAATCACAAAAGGAATGATTTAGGGCAATATTTGATCAAATAAATTCAATTCCGGGCTTAAATGACCCCCTAAAAACGGATCATTTTTCGCCTCATCATATACCCTTACACTTGAGATTTGCTTGTCCTCAAGCAAATGCGCTTTTATTCGACTCAAAAGACAAGTTAGGGGTCATTTAACACTAATATAAAAGTAATTACAACAAATAATCGTTCCACTAAAGACCAATAGACAAGCACGGAGGTCATACACTAGCACCTCACAAATAGTGTTTAGATACTCACATCTCTCGGGTGTAATAAAGTGTAAATTACAATATGGAAACGGAAGATATCTCTCACTACCTGTCATAGCAAAATAAATTACCATAGGCTTGGGAAAGGATCAAACCTCCACCACATGGCGTAAGCACCTAGGATAAACTATCAAAGAGGTCTTTTAAAGGGTTGCAACGTTAGGTGTAGGGATATGAAATACACGGTTTTGTTGGATAAAGGCAGTCTTTACTGGTGGCGAGTTAACAATCTTGGTCAATTACATGTACAATATGGCGTTGCTAAGCCAAGACTAGACTCGACTTAAGCTAATAAATGAAAAATAACAAAAACATAAAATAAACATAGAATGAAACGGGATGGTAGTCCGTATGTTTTTTTTTTTCTCTTTTCTCTTTTTCTATTTTTTTTTTATCTTTTTCTTGATTTTTTTTTTTTTTTTTTTTTTTTTTTTTTTTTTTTTTTTTTTTTTTTTTATGCATACACTCTTACCCTACCATCCAAAATAATACATCATAGGGGATGAACATTCCCCTTACACTTGAATTTTTACATACTTTACATTAAACTAATCTAATGACTCGAATTAGGTAAATCAAAACACTTGAAGCACTTTTAAGATTAACGCATATATGGGGGTAATATATGATGTTCTTCCCCATTACTCTATAAAATAAGTACTTTACCCATGAGTCCCAATCGTCCCAAAACAATATGTACAAGGATATGACTCGACTTAGCAACCATGTAATCAATTAGATAGTTAACTTAGGGTTTAACAAATAACAATAATGCACTAAAGATGAGTGCATACACGGAAGGCTAAGGCGATTTGGTTGTACATTTAAGTGGGGTGTAACAAATTCTTCCTTTAAATAAAATGCTTAAAGTTAGAAACGAAAAGATAGGCTTGGAGGGGTGTACTAGGGGTATCGTGTACTAAAAATGAGTACAACGCTAAGGGTGTGGGAAAAATTAGTTGACTTAACTAGCCAAGTAATATGACTTAAATGGTCAAGTAATTATGATACGGGTTTAACACAAGGGTAATCCTAATGCCTCTTATCATGTAGTAAATCCTACTACACGAATGTAGTCTCACTAGCGGTCTCGGGATGCATCACTAACGCAAGTTCTAGAATCTAAATGCTACCGGTACACTCATAAGCACTAATAGTAAATGCTTTTCCTATCAAATCTAAAGGCGAACCTCACATATTTGGGTGGAAAATTTTTCTAAATATACGGTTATGTGCTAGTCATACAATCTCCTATCCATGAGACGCTTGCTATGGCTAAAGTTTCACTCCTAAATGTTGTAAAAAAAAAAATTAAATTTGGCGCTAAAATTGCACTAACAAGTATTTCTCATAGTTTTATTACACATCTACCATCAAACAAAATAAACTCAAGCGAAAGTGCATATGTAAGGTATCATCTTTTTACCCTCCCATTACACTTAAGATGAACATTGTCCTCAATGTTCAAGTAAAGAATGTAAAAGTGAAAAGTTAAAAAGAATGAAATCAAATACTCCCCTGATTCGCTCGGTATGGATAATAAGGTGGCCAGGTTAAATCTTCCTCCAAGAAAATGAACAATCAAAGCTTCCCTTCTAGAATATAAATCATCTTCTTGTTATACATAACCTGTAAAACCTAATAAAATAGACAAGACAACCTCGCGTAAAATCGGCGGTATCCTATATAAGTTACTAAATCCTAGAAAACAAGATAAGATATAATGCTTTTGGAATGAAGTTTGCAGATCTCCTGGAGATTATAAAACTTAATAATTCACAAAAACTTTAAGACTCCGTTAGAAAAACAAAACCGGTAAAATTTCCAAATTTTTACACGTGACGCCGTCAAGAGTTAACTCGTGACGCCGTCAGGATTGACCTGCAGAAATTCTTATGTTAAGTTTCCGGAAAATTTCTGGAAAAACTTGGTTCTACTTCCTGGTAAATCCTGCAAAACTTCATTATGACTCAATACAAGCATTTGACTCTAACAAATACGAATATACATGTTCATTTAATATTGTGGAGAATCATGATCGGTTTGTTTCTTAAAAACATATTTGGGGTTTCCCCTTACACTTATCTTTTGCAAAAATACCTTTAGGTGGAGTTAAGACTAGGTCAAAACAACAAAGTAAAGTATTTCCACATTTTAATTGAGAAACATGATCTACCAACAATAAAAATAAAGCATGCATACGGAAGCAAATAACAAACAAACAAACTAAAATCACACAAAGCATGGGTTGCCTCCCAAGAAGCGCTTGTTTTTGTTTGAGTCACGAGCCTGACTCTACCCTTATTTAACGAAAATAGGAGATGTTTTCCCTACACTTTGGATTAAGTGCGGGTGGAAGTAGCGATACACACCCTTAGGGTGGAAATATGCCACGTGAGGAAAGTGTGGTGGATGAATTATATGGTCAAAGGGTTGTGCTCCTATCATCATAACCTTAACAAATTCAATCGGGTTAATGGGTGGATTAAGATTCTCTCCTAGAAAGGGATCATTTTCTATCAACTTCAAGAGACTCCTAGTTGGGAATCTATCTTGACCTAATAAACCCGGTTTAAACCCATAATGTTTCTTGTGATCAATCATAAATGGGTGATGTAAGCATGTAAGGTCATTTTCCACTCCTGTATTGGCTTCCTCTCTACAAGGCTTAGAGTCCACTACCTTTATCATAAGACTACCCGAACTATATGGTTTGATGGGTGGATCGGGGCCTTTTTCAATTCCTAAATTCACATCTAAGGATGGACGATTAGGTAACGGTTTTGGTTGAGGCTCCGGTTCATCAAAACTAGGAACTTCCCTAAAACTAAGAGTAAGGTTATCATTATAAATATTCAAACCTATATTCTCTAGTTGTGTTTGGTTAAAAGGTTCTACCTCTATTGGGGTTCCTAAAGTCTCTTCTACTTCATCCGAATAAGTCACGGGCGGTGTATATGCCTCAAATGATGGTAGGACTAGTGGGGTACTTGGTGGGTTTAAATTTTCAACTCTATCCTCCATCTTATCAGGATTACCAATGTGCTTAGCTTGTATTGTGGTGAAATCAAACCACCCCGCGTGCCCAGTTATCTCATCTATAGGTTTATCCTCAAACAATCTTCTTGCTTGTTCCCTTAAACTTGCTATCAATTGATCCGTAACAACGTTTGTTGGGTTGTCCATTTTTTTAGCAAGTTTGGCACAATTCTCTATGGTTTCCCATGCTTCATTAACACTTAATCCCCAAAGGTCCCCATCTGCGGCATGGTCAATGTCCATTTTGGTATAGTACACATATGATTTATGTTTCTTAAGATGTTCAAGCATGTTACCAATTGGAAGTCTGCCAGTTTTCTTAAGCCTAACATCGGTATCATTCATCCATTACAACTAATAACCAACAATCAACCAACAATCAATAGCTAGGTTTCATTACATCTAAGCGAACACAAACAAACCTATCCTAGCATGTTAAAGTAAAGACAATCATAAGATAGAATCAAGCAACACATAGACATATTGAATGATTATTGGAAGACTTATCTTTATTGAAACATGAAAGAAAGAAGGGTGAAAAACCCTGTAAAATTTGACCTAGGGTTTGTCCCAAAGTTCCTCCAAAAGTTCTCTCTTTAATGAATGAAAATTAGAAAACTATATATAGAGATTACAGGTCTGACGGCGTCACGTTATGATCCTGACGCCGTCAACTAGCCGCCAATGCTTTCCTCGGATTGCCTAGATCCAGATCTGACGTCGTCATGTGTTATTCCATTCTTGGCCGTCACGTGTAATTTGCTCTTGACGGCCTTGGTGACGCCGTCACTCTTTAATTCCCAAAAATGTTCTGGCACGTCTCGTGTAACTTTTTTATCCACCTCTTTGCCAATACGTGACGCTGTCACCTCCAAACCGTGACGCCGTCAGGTACTATTTCTAGCTTGATTTGGAGACTTTGCTATTTTCTTCACTTTTCGCTCAAAAAACGTCCAAAATGCTTCCTTTTCCAGATTTCTTCTCCAAAGTACCTAAAATGACAAAAGAAACGATTTTAGGCAATATTTGATCAAATAATCACGACTTAGGGCTTAAATGACCACCTAAAAGCATAACACTTTTTTTTTCATCAAGAATCCGATGATGATGACCTTGAAGGAATAGTGGAACACCCTGAGTTACAAGAATATGATGGGTTTACCAACTTGGACGATGAAGCCTATGAGCAACGAAGATGTAGATTAATTGGGATACCCTACAAGAAACCGTCACCTATCATTTCAGAAAAATTTGAGGTCATTAGATATTCAGTTGGACCAGACAAAAACTTCATTAAGATAGAAAGCCTAGAGAAAAAGGAACTCTTACGCACCTCTTCGAATGTCACTTGGATAAGACATCACCTGATGAAAGAAATATATGAGCTCAGGCAAGTCCTTCATCTACCCACTTGAAGGTCATGGCAGTGAGTGTAACTTAAGACTCGATAATAAACAAAATTGCTCTTTCGGGAGACAACCCAAATTATCCTTTTCCTTTCATTTTCCTTGTATTTTGTTGGTTTGGTATGTTTTGTGTTAATAATTTGCAGGTTCTAGAGGAAGCTTTGCGTTGGGGAACAAATTTTTGGACTTTTTCACCAAAAAAATCCCCAGGACTTAGCTACGGCATAGCTCCAACCATTACTACACCGTAGCAACCCCCAGGTGTCAGTCGGGATTATTGTAGCAACTACGGTGTAGCAATACATTCCAGCTATGCCGTAGCTTCCTCCTATACCTAAATATTTTTATTTTACAAATCATTACTTTAACTTGTATTAGTTTTTAAATGAACATTGTAGGTGTGTTTCCTGTAACCCTCACGAGACTTCACTCGTCCACTTGGGACACCAAGTGGTTTAAAAGGCTTGTTGCATATGCTAAGTGCAATCGTGATTCCTATGAAAGTGCGTTAGGTTTTTTATTTGTCTTATTTAGGTTTTATGCTTTTGGTAGTTGTGTGATTTCAGGGATTTGAAGTTTGCGAAGCGAAGGCACATTTTCCAACATGATCCTTCTATCATTTTCAAGAGCAAATATCAGGGAAGTTCTCGTTCCAATTCTACTTTTTCCTCTTTAATATCTATATTATGTACAAAAGGGACTTTGTACAACTCAAGTGAGGGGACGGGAGTAAAATTATAACTTGAACTTTATTTTGCCCCATTTTTCTAGTTTATTTTGAAAAATTATGCCACTTCTAAAACTTTTAACATGTTTTTCCAAACCTAACTAGAATAGACCTTAGCCAAGCACATTAACTCTTTATACCATGGCGAGGTTTAGCCTATTTCAGTTTCCCCTGTTTTACCCCAAATCTACCTAAATTATGAGTGTGCCAGTAGTTTGTAAACTTTAGAACTTGGCCTTTACATCATTTTGAAATCACGGACGAGTAGTGTATTGAGATTCCTTGATACATTTGGAAGAAACTTTTTAAGAAGGCAATATCTTAGGATTATCACCCAAATAACCTATATGTGTGCGTTTATTGAGTAGTTGCATTGGCTATTCGACCCCCGTGTTAAACCCTTTGTTGCACTCACCTTCAGTGCAAGATACCCCTAGATACACCCTTTTGAGCCTATCCTTTCGTTTCTTACCCAATATGATTGTTTTGATACACCAATTCGCCTTAACCTACCGTGTAGTCTTGGTTTATGGTTAGGAAGTTGCCACTTGTTCTAATTTGAGGTTTAAGTCAAGAAATTCAAGAATCACACCTATGTTGAAGACAAATCTTTGAAGATCATGAGGACCCACTATTGTACATGTATAGTTCATCTCAAGTAGGGGGATATATTTATTGTTAGTAAAAAAATGTGAAATTAAGTCTGTAGATATGTTATCTTTAGTGCAACCTTGTATAGCACCGTATTTTGAGCTTTGAAAGAATTAGTATCGAAGAGGCCACTTCGGTCATATATGAAGAATGAAGTTGTTGGTTCATAATCGCCAACATGAAGACCAAGTTTTGTGCCCATCATGACGTTCGCTAATGGCACGCACTTGTTACATGAACCCATTTTTGCATTTTGAAGCTTGGACTTTGGATGAACGGAAATTGGTAGCAACTCGGTTATAGGCTAAGACTATTTGTTTTCTTTTTCATTTTACACTATTATTGTGCATCCCATGTCTTATCCTACCCTTTAGTTGTGAATCATGCTTAGGTGAAGTATTTGAGCAGTCATTGTGTATTGCCCAACGTTCTGGTCATGTACCATTGCCTTTGTCGCCTTTGCCTTAGTATGTTAGTGTTGGGAACATACTTTAGTATTTAGTCAAGTCTCGTTCATTACATTTTGTAATAGGTTGCTTAAGTATTATTTATGTTTATGTTTTAGTTAATGGGCAAGTTGTAAAAGCCCAACAGGCTTAGTAAGCCCACGTTTAGATGATGAAAGGGACTAGGGAATGTTGCCCTAGCTTCCCTCCTATAAATACAAGGCTTATGATGCCTTAAACTTTGTTGGTTATTTTGATATTCTAATGAAACTCTTGCTTTTATAATTCTCTTATATCTTGTAATCAACCAATCCTTATATCTATCTCATTCTTTACTTGTGTGATATTAATATGGGCACATAACAAGTGGTATCAGAGCCTAGTAGAGATTGAAGTGTTGTTTATTTGGTTAACATGGGGTTTAGGTGTGTTTCTCTTTATATTTTTGCTTTTTCTTTGTTTCTTTCACTTAATCTTGAAGCTTGGACAAGTTTCAAGGTTGATATAGTGATTAGAAGCTTAGATTTTGCATAAAGTTTTGATCTTTTATAGCTTTTAGTACTTTTTCTCTTTTTTTCTTAAGTTTTATAGCTTCTTTGATATTAGAAAACTAGTCTTTGGTACCTAAAACTTTCATATTTAGTGTTTTCTAAGTGTTGGGGAAGTTATTTGATCAAAAGAAACTCATTTCTAAGCAATTTTCTTCAAAAAGTAGTGATTTTTTACTTGTTTCTGGTCACTCTACGCATAAGTTAGTGGAACAGTACAATCTGAAAGCTATCAACAGTACTATTTGGTCTCCCTATGCAAAAGGTTACTGTTTACGCGTTAGTTTTGGTGAAAAACCCCATTTCTACGCGTAAGAGAGGATTCTACGCCTAAGTTCTACGCTGAAGTTCTTTTCTACGCCAAAGATCTACGTAGAAGTCATATCTTACGCATAAGATTTTCTTACGCGTAAGTCACTGAAATCTACGCAAAATTTTCTTCAAAGGTCTTCTCTTTCAGCAAAGGTGACTCAGTACTTCCCTAGCTTGGACAAGTTAGTGGAATACTTCGACTAAGGATATCTTTCAAGCTTGGACAAGTTTGAAAGATTTGTTTAATTTTTACCTTACGCAAAACTTACTTTACGCAAAAGATTTAATCTTTCGCATAAAAAGGGAAATCTTACGCATAAACCTTGTGTTTACGCATAACATCACCTTTCTACGCATAACTTTAAGTCTACGCATAAGTTGTTGTTACGTGTAAGATTTCAACTTTGCCCAAGGATTTTAATCTTAACCAAAGGAACATGCATTTCAATCTTCTACAAGATCCATCTTTTCACACAAGTGTTTCATTATGTCTCAACCACCGTACTACAACTTTAACCATCCTCAGCAACATCAGAATCAGCAGTATCATCAGCAACAGCAATAGTATCAACAATCACCACAATATTATCAACAACCGGTTTACTCACAACAACATCTTCTCATGCAACAACATCAGATGGTTCCAATACAACGATCCTATCCAATGTCACAACAACAAGGCCAACTCCCCTCAAAACAGACTCACTGGTTTGACAGGATGTGTGAAGTCATTTCCACTCAACAATCCAGACATGAAGCAGGATCTATTGACACTCCACCAATGCCTACACCGGGTAATTATGTTCAGTGGGCAAGTCGATTCTTAAGGTTTATACAACTCAAGAAACCTAATGGTAAGTACATGAAACAAGTTATCCTTGAAGGACCATTTTAGTGGCCTGTTAACTACGTTGGAGGTGACCCATCTGCTGATCCTCCAGTAGCTCCAACTGCTGTGCAAGTTCCTGAGTCTGCACTCACTACTGAACAACACCTTCATCGTGAAGCAGATGAGTATGCTATGGCTTACACACTTCAGGGAATACCAAATCCAATATTCAGAAGTGTTGATGCTCAGACAACTGCAAAAGCTATGTGGGAACACGTCCATCTACTAATGCAAGGCACACAACTGAACAAAGAAGACATGGAATCTAAACTCTACTTGGAATACACTAATTTCATGATCGAACCAGGGGAATCACTTGAATCTTACTTTCATCGTTTCACCAATGTCATCAACGACTTAGAGAGACATGAAGTACACCTTCCAAGGATCGCTGTCAATACAAAGTTTGTTAGTAGTCTGGGTTATGATTGGCAAAAGTATGTGACATTCGTGAGACAAGCTAAGAATCTTCATGATGCTCCATATGGTTTGTTGTATGACTATCTCAAGCACCATGAATCTGAAGTTGAAAAGGATAGAGCCGTACGAGGAGGATATACACCACCACCTACTTCTAATCCCCTAGCACTTGTTGCTCAATCTCATGCTGCACATCCTATGATGTCTAATCATGCCTATGTTCAGGAACAGAATTACTTCAGTTACCAGCAACCTGCAACCTCACACAAAATGGTCCCATATGAATCATCCTCGTAACAGGCTTCTCCTCAACTCGCTCCATATGACAACCATGATAGCATGTACTATTCTAATCAGGTAGAAGATGATGATGAAGACGTCAATACATTGAATCAAGGACTTGCTCTTATCGCTCGTGCTTTTAGCAAATTCTCAAACAAGACTAACAACCGTCTTCGTTCTTCATCAAATACAAGGAATCAAGCTGTCATTCAAGATGGACGGGTTGAGATTCAGAACCGTAATACTGGACGTTCAGGTTCAGGAGGGTATTTAGGAAATTTTGGGTATGGACAAAGGTTCAACAACAATGGGGGATTCAGAAACAATTCAGGTGCTCCTCAGAGAAGAAATGACAATGTGGAAAATGGAAATACAGAATCTGGGAATGCGATATGGTGCTACAACTGCAACGAAAAAGGTCATATTGCAACTGCATGTCCAAAACTGAGAACCCGCGGCAGTCAGTTTCACAAGCAGGCATTACTAATGGCTCTCAAAGATGAAAAGGAAGGAACTTTCAATGAACAAGAGAACAGTTTCTTCGCTAATGCTTACAATGATGATGATATGGAAGATCTTGAAGCCAATGCAGCTGTGATGCTTATGGCCAACATGCAGGAACATCAATTGAATGATTCAGGCCCAGTGTTCAACACTGATGGTTTGTCTCAGGTACATGACCTAACCACATGCTCCATACTTGTCAATGCATCACCCTCTGCTTCTGAATCAGATAAGGCGTAAGTTGTTCCATCCGAATCATGTTTATCTTCTCAAGTCGATGAACAATTAAACACAGTTGTTATATTTGATGATGACACTGTCGTTTCATTTGATGATCCTATTGAGCAAGACAAACATGATCATGTTGAACAACATGAACCTTCTTCTAACCCAGATCCTGACTATATTGTCATGGCCAAAAACCTTCAAGAACAAATCCTTCTTACTCAAAAAAAGAACGAGCAAAATACAGTTTTGAAAGAAACAAATGCAGTTTTGAAAAAGGACATTGAATGTTATAAAATTCAACTTTCACATTTTCAAAATGCAGTTAAACGTGAAAAGTGCTTTGAAAAGTCATTTCAGGAAGTGTATGTCAAAGAACATAATCTTCAAAAGCAAATGTATGATTTAATTGAGTCAAACGGTAAATTGGTTTCCAAACTGGAAAATGAAAAACACGATCTTCAAAAACAAGTTGTACAACTTCAAAAGGAACTTTCAAAAACACAAACAGAGGTGTCAACTTGCAAACAAGAATTTTATGAACATAAAGTGCAAAAAAGAGAAAAAGAAAATTATTTAATTGATGAAAATATCACTCTCGAACGTCAAATAAAAGCATTTCAAAATATCGTTTATAAACATGGAGAATCTGAAAACGACAATTCAAAAGTTTACTTTAAAACCAAGACCCGATAAAGGTTTTGCCATTGGCGATTACAGATCCACTTTTCTTCACACTGCGTTCAAAACAATTCCTAAGCTTTACAGTATGGACCAATTGATGGATAATAATGTTGTGCGTGTTATTGTATATAATACTGAGAAAGAATATGAACTTGAAGAAAAGAGTCGATCAAAAATGAGTCAATTTGAATATTGCAAACCATATGATTACTCAAAAGCTCCTCACATTTCAAAATCTTTTGTTCCATCAAGAGAAATACCTGAGAAATCATGGTATGTAACTAAGTCTTATATTTCATCTTCCAATGGGGCTCCTGTCAAACCCGCGGCACAAGTAAATGGTCCATTACCATCTTATGGTACTGTGACACCTTTACCAACACGTTGTCGAGTTTTAGACTATTTTAAAATGTTCATGAAAGGCATCGAAAACTTGGAAAATGTAATTGAACATCATTCAGAAATAAAAATTGCTACTTTTCAATCAGCTTACGAGCGCGAAAAGCGAGACATTTTTCAAAAACAATTTCTGCCTTTAGTTCAAAATTTGTGTTACTGTGCTACTCGTTGGGAACAGGAACTCCAAAAAGAAGTTAAAGAAATGCAAAACATTTTCGCTCTAAATGAAAATGCAATCTTGATTCAACAACGCAAAAATCGATTTTTGAAAACGGATTCTGATCGACTCTTGGAACAAATTCTCACAGCTGATATTTATTCTCTCATTATGAATGATCTTTACTATTCTAGCAATGTTGCGGTGTTTGAAAATTACTGTGCTGATATTGATTTGCTGAACAAGGAAACTGAGACATTGAAACTTAAATATGAAACGTTGCGTTAAAACAGTGATGATGTGAAAAACAAACTTTCAAACGAAAATTGTCAACTCAAACAAAGGCTTGAATGGTGTCAAGCTCAAAGTCTTGAAACAGAATTGCAACTACAAAGTCAAAATGTTTCAAAAAGCTGTCAACTTTGCAAAAACAGTGTTTTTTTGCCAAAATAAATGTCTTCAATATGAAAAACAAATTGCGGAGTTAAAAATTGAAAACATCGAATGGCAACAAAACCGCGATGACATTCGTTATTGCAATGGTTTACTTGAGTCTGATATTCAGGACAAAAATCACATCATCATTGACTTGAAAGAGAAATTTAAGCTACTTCAAAAAGGAAATTTTGTTGACACCACATTGATAGCACCAGGAATGTTTCAAATAGACAAAACAGATAAGGGTAATCCTGCTAAGAGTTCTAATGTTAGCTCTTCCACTTCTACACAACTAGTTTCCCCTAAGAGCGTTAGCAACCCAAAGCCAAAAAGCGTTAAGAAGACTAAAAAGACTAGGCTCTGGCAACATAGAAGAGGAACACTAGAAGTGCAAGAAGTAGAAGCTCACCTTAGGAACTTGAATAAAACTCATGTTGCATCTGATTTAGATTCTAATCTGGCAAATTGTAATCAAAATCTTAATGTAACGAATGCTGAACCTTTAAATGTTTTGAATATTAATGCATCTTGTGTGTTTTGTCGTCAAAGTGTGTTGTCTGGTGATCATACTAAATGTGTAGCTAATAATCTCTTACATCGTCACAAGAAACGTAGATCAGGCTTTCCTTCTAGGCCCACTACTGCCTCTAAGTCTACCTTAGAAAAAACGCCAACTACCGTTTCAAATGATGTTGTAGTCAACCCAAGAACAAAAATCAACAAATCTAGGAACACGCCAAAAGCTAGTGCATTTACCAAAAGTAAAGCTAAAACTAGTTGGAATTGGCAACGTTGGTTACAATACAAACCAAATTTTAAATGGATTCCTAAACTGTTGAATACCTGTGTTTCTAACCAACAGGAACCCGCCATTTCTTCGGGTTCCACCCTTACTTTTGTTCCATCTCTGTCGTCTACTTGTGATGCAGGTGGTTCAGATTGTTCTCTGGTTTGTTGATAGTGGTTGCACCCGACATATGACAGGCAATCTCAAACTGTTAGCAAACTTTGTCTCAAAGTTTATCAGAACTATCAGATTTGGGAATGATCAATACGCTTTAATCATGGGTTACGACGACTATGTGAATGGGAATATTGAAATTAGCAGAGTCTATTATGTTGAAGGCTTGGGTCACAACCTCTTTTCAGTCGGTCAGTTCTGTGATGGGGATTTAGAAGTAGCATTTCGAGAGAAAACTTGTTTTGTTCGTGATCTACAAGGAAATGATTTGATGTCAGGCAAACGTGGCACTAACCTTTACACTATTTCAATGTCTGACATGATCGCTTCATCTCCTATCTGTCTTCTATCCAAAGCTGAAACGACTAAATCCTGGTTATGGCACAAACGCCTTTCTCACTTGAATTTCAAAACGATGACTGATCTCGCTCATCACAAATTAGTTGAAGGCTTTCCAAGATTCCGCTATGCCAAAGATCACCTATGTCCAGCCTGTGAACAAGGAAAAAGTACCCGTGCTCATTTTCCCTCAAAACCTGAACACAGTACTAATCATGTTTTACAACTGCTTCATATGGATTTGTGTGGTCCGATGCGTGTTCAAACGATCAACGGTAAACGCTACATTTTAGTAATTGTTGATGATTACTCCCATTGGACTTGGGTTTATTTTCTTCGTAGTAAAGATCAAGCTCCTCAAATGATCATCACCTTTCTCACCAAAATACAAGTTCAGCTACGCAACATAGTCAAAATTGTTAGAACTGACAATGGCACAGAATTTAAGAATCAGACTCTACGGTCGTATTTTGAGAAAGTGGGAATTGAACATCAAACATCCATTCCACAAACACCCGAATAGAATGGAGTAGTCGAAAGACGCAACAGAACATTAGTGGAAGCTGCACGAACGATGTTAATTAATGCTCAATTACCAGATTACTTATGGGCGGAAGCTGTTTCAACCGATGTTACACTCAAAATCGTTGTATGATTACAAAACGCCATCACAAAACCCCTTATTAGATTGTTCACAAAAGGAAACCGAACATCAGTTACTTTCATGTATTTGGAGCTCTTTGTTATCTAGTCAATGATCGTGATGATCTAGGTAAACTTAAAGCAAAGGCTGACATTGTAATATTTGTTGGATACTGTGAAAACTCAAAAGGCTTTCAGATATGGAATCGTCGTACAAGAGAAATTCAAGAGACTATTCATGCTAATTTCGATGAACTCACTCAAATGGCTTCTGAGCAAAATAGCTTAGGACCCGCATCCAACCGTTTATACTTTCCAGAATCTCTGGCTGAACCGTTGTCACAATGAAGTGGAAACCCTGTTTGCTCCATTGTTTGATGATACGATTGTTAACCGTCCATCTGAGGCCACACCAAATTCCGTTGCACATCTTGATCAACATCAAGTACCTGATACACCTCAACAAACAACAACAACTATTGGAAGAGACGGTCCTCCAATCATATCACCGACAACAACAGAACAAACCGGGTCCAACTCACAACACTCAGCTAGAGACTCCATACCTTTATCAGTTCCACAAACCGCAGAGCATGACCCAGAACAGTTCATTAACCCATTTGCATAGACTCAACCTGTCCCCGACATTGCTGAGCCATCTACACGCAATTTGGGCCCTGCTCACTTGCGAGATACTTATCAACTTCATCCTTCGACACACAAATGGACTAGAGATCACCCCTTAGTTCAAATTATTGGCTATCCAGATGCACCTATTATGACACGACAACGCCTTCACACAGACGGTGAAACTTGCATTTACGCACTCACAGTATGTGAAACCGTGCCTAAAAACGTCAAAGAAGCTATGACTTATGAAAACTGGATTGAGTCCATGCAAGAAGAATTCGAATCCTTTCAAAGATTGGAAGTCTGGGAAATGGTTGAAAAACCTGAAGGAATCATTGTCATTGGTCTAAAATGGATCTGGAAAAACAAACTGGATGCCGAAGGAACTGTCATACGCAACAAATCACGCTTGGTAGCAAAAGGATACTCTCAAGAAGAAGGAATAGATTTTGAAGAATCATTTGCTCTAGTAGCTAGACTTGAAGCTGTACGGATCTTCTTAGCATATGCTGCTCATCGGAATATGATTGTTTATCAAATGGATGTGAAAACGGCTTTTCTGAATGGTCAACTCCGTGAAGTGGTTTATGTTAGTCAACCTGAAGGATTCGTTGATCCAGAACGTCCTAATCATGTCTACAAGCTTAAGAAGTCTCTCTACGGTCTCATGCAAGCCCCCAGGGCGCAGTATGATAAGTTATCTAAATTCCTGTTGGCCAATAACTTTACTCTAGGCTCGGTGGATCCAACACTGTTTACAAAAACATATGGGGAGGACTTATTAATTGTTCAAATTTATGTCGATGACATTATTTTTGCTTCAACCAACAAAATTTACTCAATGGATTTTGCAAAATTAATGACAGATAATTTCGAAATGTCCATGATGGGTGAACTTACGTTCTTTCTAGGACTACAAGTTCATCAATCACCCCGTGGAATTTTTATAAATCAGTCCAAATATGCTCTTGAGATTTTAAAGAAACATGGAATGCAAAGCTGTGATACAATGAATACACCTATGGCCAATTCCACAAAACTAGATGCTGATATACATGGGACTCCTGTTGACCCTACCAAATACCGTAGTATTATTGGGTCCCTCATGTATCTCACATCTAGCAGACTTGATATTGTATTTGCTGTCTATATGTGTTCGCGATATCAGTCTAAAACAACTAAAAACACCTCAATGAGGCAAAAAGAATCCTTCAATACATAAAGGGAACCATCCATTTGGGGATCTGGTATCTGAAGGATTCTGGTTTTGAACTAATAGCTTTTTCAGACGCTGACCATGTAGGATGCTTAGACACGCGAAAAAGTACATCAGGTGGCTTACAGTTTCTTGGAGATAAACTTGTATCTTGGAAATCAAAGAAGCAGGACTGCACATCACTGTCATCAACAGAATCTGAATACGTAGCTATGTCTACTTGTTGTGCTCAAGTCATTTGGATGAGATCACAGCTTAAAGACTATGGCTACCTATTCAATAAGATTCCAATCTACTGTGATTCCAAAAGTGCCATTGCAATCTCCTGCAACACAGTCCATCACTGCAAATCCAAACACATTGATCTACGATATCATTTCATCAAGGAGCATGTCGAAAAGGGTACAGTTGAATTATATTTTGTGGGAACTGAGTACCAGTTGGCAGACTTACTCACTAAAGCATTACCTCCAACAAGGTTTGCTGATTTAGTCCACCAAATTGGTATGCGATGTTTGACTCAAGAAGATCTGGAAAAGTTTTTAAAACATTAATGATCGTCAAACATCAATAACTATCTTTTGTAAATATTTTTTTCCAAAAACAAAAACACAAAAAGATTTTTTATTTTTTCTACTTCTCTAAAAAAAAAAAAAAAAAAATGCAAGTACACACCTATCTTTTCAACACTATTTTTTTATAAAATGTCTTAAATTATTACAAAAACAAGTGTTGAGGGGGAGGTAAAGTATTTTATTATTTTTCAAAATATTTACTTTGAACTTGCATTTTACCAAAAATATTTTCTTTTTATTATTATCAAAAGTGTGCTTTAAAAGTTTTTCGGGATACTCTCCTTAACTAAGTAAAATCAATATTTTCAAATTTTAAAGGACATCGGTCTAAGGTCAAGGGGGAGTAAAATTATCCTAGTTGTTCTTTTATAACGCTTAATGAAGTTAAGTAATGTTGTAACATGAGTTAGTTAGGCATTATGTGTGATAAATACTTTGAGGTTAAGGGACCATTTGTGACATTTAGTAAAATTTGAATTAACCCTTAGTCAAAACACATTTGACCTTTGCATTTACTACTCACTGCAAATATTCTGTTTCACATTTACTACTCACCAACCAACATCAATGGCTCATATTAATCCTGCAAATCTAATCATCTTTCACCAAATCTGTAAGTACAAACGTGTTTTGATCATGATTTTATGCAATGGTTTTTAATTTTAACGAAATCTAACGGCCCAAACTCTTAAAATCGTTCAATATATAGTTAGGGTTTTGTGTATAATTGGATTAAGTGATTAAAAGTGTTTGTGTTTATAATTTGTGGTGGGATTCGATTGTTGGATGATGCTTAACATGTTTCTAAACTCCAATCATGCCCAGGAACATCAATTAGTGTTTATAGAAATTAGGGTTCATCGTATGTAATAGGGGTTTTTGATTTGTGAGTTTTTAAGACAATTAAATGCTTAGGATAATGTTTGTATGTGATTAGGAACACGATTTAGTGGTTGAATTGTTTCTGAAACATGCATAATTCATGAATCGTTGATCTAGGGTTCATGCGCACTAGCAGCGATGATAATAAGATTTTGTGGTTATTTTTTGTTATAAATTGTTCTATGTGTTCCTGAGTATGTACTTATCACTCGCCTTACTTCCATTACAACCCAAAATCATGTTTGTTTTGATTTGTGATTTATGGTTCATGCGTTCTTATGCATAACATTGTATATGTGCATGTCTACGCATGAAATGTGTATTTAAGTACATTGGGATGTTTTTGGATTAAGTTTTGATCAGTGGTGTTGTTTAAAACTTTCAGGAATCAAAAGATACAAAAATTTCCGAAGGTGATTTTTTTTCAGGCAATCCTACGCAAAAGATGAACTCATCTTACTCGTAAGATGAAATCTTACGCGTAAGATTCGACCGTTTTGAAAAACTTGTCTTGGATAAGACAATGTTTACGCAAAAGAATATTTCTTACGCATAAGTTTTTTTCTTATGCATAAGTAACTATCTTACGCATAAGTCAAAACTTACGCATAAGGTTCAAACCTTTGCATAAGCTCCAATCTTACGTATAAGATTTCTTCCTACGCATAAGATTTAGCCTACGCAAAAGCTTGAACTTAAGCGTAAAATATAAATTAAGCATAGTTTCTTTGATCTTACGCCTAAAATAGTTCCTTACGCATAAGAAATGTTATGCGTAGGATTTCAAATCTTACGCGTAACATTGTCTGTTTTTCTTGAAATTTGTCTAAGTGTTGTAAACTTTCAATTGTGTAATCTCTTGTATTTGTTAACACATATTGTAACTTGTTTCTTATCAGTTTCTACTAAGTATTAACATCAAATATACAAGTTTATCAACACTTTGAACAACAAAAAGATCCACTGATCAATCCATTCATGCATAAACAAGTATATTAACAAATGTGCTAACAAAAGATATTATTGCAATTTCTATGTTTGTGTATGATCATTCAGATGGCCCAACCAGCTAACATCCCACAAGCACCTGCACCTGAACGTAAGCTCACATGGGAAGAAACCTTTCCCGAAGATTACTCCAGAAAGATTGGAAAGAACAACTTATGGGTCAACTTCAATAAATTCACATGCAATGAATCATCTTGCATTGTCGCTGTAGATGCCTTAGTCTATCACCCTTACAAAATTCTGCTCACCAAATCAGCATTAGTTGCCTGTTTCTACATTCACCAGTTTTGGCATACTATTCAACTGGAACTTGGAGAAGAATTTTTCACATGCATGCTTCATAAGAGACAAGTCACAGTGGACAAAGATATTCTTCATGGCGTTCTAGGTTTACCTGAACTTGGTCCAGATGAGCAGTACGACCCAGTTCCTAATGAAGAAGAGTTGATTGAATGGCTATGGGATATTGGTTACGATGAGTCAGATGAAGTCGTGACTAGACACTGAAAGGTCAACACAAGGAATCTTCCACAACCATGGAGAACTATGTACATTCTTATAGCCAAGTCCATGTCTGGCAGAGATACCGGTCACGAACACCCCAAACTCCAGCATCTCAAACTTTTCTGGGCTATGGCACATGTCAAGAAGGTTGACTTTGCTAGCATTATCTGGGAAGACATAGTGTGGCACATTCAACACAGAACTGCAAACATTCCATTTGTTCACTACACCAAGCTGCTCATTGAAAGC
Organism: Artemisia argyi; assembly: GCA_030686995.1. Lineage (NCBI taxonomy): Eukaryota > Viridiplantae > Streptophyta > Magnoliopsida > Asterales > Asteraceae > Artemisia > Artemisia argyi. The sequence continues at coordinate 43,349,969 of CM060700.1, forward strand.
TTCCTTCGTGAGTATGACGACATTCCTCAAAGATTAGATGATGAAGATAAGAACACATTTAGAAATGAGTCTACTCTTAAGCAAATTAAAAGACTTGATACTAGTACACGAAAGCAAGGAAAGATTCTTCCCGAGTGCCTCCTGAATGATAAGGTAAAGAAATGCTCAAACTACAAGTACTATGTCCAAGCTCTCAAAGAAGATAAAGTTGGGTTCTTGGACGAAATCCCTCTATCGTCGTTCATGCAGAAAAAGGGAAAGAAAGGTACCAAGTCTGGCAGCTCCGAAAGCTCTACAAAGACTACTAAAAAGCCTCACAAGAGAACTCTCAAGATCAGATTTCCGGTCAAGAAACCAATCCCTGAACCAGTTCCTGAACCCACACCACCATCTTCTCCAAAACCATCCGACTCAGAGACCGAATCTGACAGTGGTCCAGTTTACAGCGAAGCTTATAACAAACCGGATGACAATCTAGACGATCTGGATATGTCTCTAGAAGATTGGGACAAAAACATTGATGAATTTGTTGATCAAGTTGAAAAAGAAACAATTCAAAGACCTTTAACTGAAGAGGATGCTAAGTTGGAAGAAGAACGGTTAAGGGGTAAAAAGTTGAAGGAACCGATGACAGCCAAACAGGTACAACAAGAAGAGGCTCACACTAACATTGGTTTATCTGTGGAAGAAGAAAATGAACGAGCATTCAAGTTAGGTCTCATCCACAGCAGAATCGACTCCCTTCAAGCTGATCAACCTCCACCACCTCTGTTTAATCAAACAACCGAGGCTGGAGGATCTAGTAGCATTCCTGAAGCAGGCGGGTCTAGCAGCGTCCCTGAGTCCACTCCAGTTGATCAAACTCAGGAAACGGGAACCACTGCTGATATGATAGTCTACGAATCTCCCACTGTTACACCTGAAGACGTAGAAATGCAGAATGCTTCAGAAAGAGGAGACGATGATGTGGAAGACCATATGGACACAGATATTCCACATCTTATGTCTTTGGAAGAGATGGAGGCTAGAGAAAAGGCTCAAGAGGAAGAGCTCAAGAGAAAGGCAGAAGCTGAAGAGGCAAGGCTTGAGGCTATAGAACAGGTAAACTGGAAGAAGCCATTAGAATGGAGGAAAATAGGAAAGCTGAAGAGGCAGCTAAACTTGCCGATGAATTAAAGCTACAAAGAAGAAACAAAGAAAAGAAAATAAGCAGAAGCTAGATTAGCAGAAGAACTAAGACAAAAGGCAGAAGCTGACCTATTGGCTGAAGAGCAGAGACTAAAGGCTGAAGAAGCTATAGTTGCTGAAAAGACAGAAGTGCCTAAGGATAAACCCGAATCACCCAAAGGAGATGATAAAGACACAACCACCAACATTGAATCAACACAATCATCACCTCCTGCATCACAACCAACTCATGACGAATCAATCAAGAAACCATCCAGAATTGAAGCCACAGCTGCATCGAAGTTGATCAAGAGGGCAGTTAAGAGAGTTCGAGAAAAAAAGGAAAACAAATTAGAAACACAAGTTGAATCACTGGCTAGCCAAGTTGCTGAGTTAACCAAGCAAATGACAACTGTTCAGGAAATGAATGTAAAAGTTGACGCCTTCTTAGCCAAAGATGTACAAGAAGATATGGAAGCTACTTTGGCTGCTCAAGCAACTCAATACATGGAACAACACCTAGTGACAGAATTGAAAGAATTGCTGAAGCCGATGAAGGATGAATTTACAAAGATTGCTGAACAAGCTGTCAAGAAAGTGATTAGAACTACTTCTTTCACTCTCCGAGCTGACAAGACACCTCTTCCACAACAAGAGTTAACAGCAAATGAGTTAGAGGCTCAGCTCTTCAACATATTGGCAAGTAAAACCACCATGACACCTGGAGATATTAAAGTGTGGGAAGCTTTAAAAGCCAAGATGTCTAAAGAATATTGCAACACTGAAGCCGACAAATTGAAACGTCAGAGAGATGATGAAGACAAAGATCCTAACTCACAGGCTAAGAGACAAAAGCAAGCCGAAGGACCCTCATCTCAACACAAACAACCTGTCATACCTCCAACTACCACAACATCTACTCAACAACCAAAGGCATCAGGTTCAGGTCCTAAAGCCCATGATCACTTTGAGTATAACCGCGGAGACGATTTCCCTCAGCCAGACGATATACCAGAACCGTCATCAACAAAGAAGAAAGAAAGGAAAAGAAAACATCATCAACATAAACCAGAAACCTCTTCGAAAAGCACCGAACCTAAGAAACCGAAAAAAATTCTTAAGTGGCTGGACGAAGACAAAATTGCTGAATACTCTTGGTTTGATGAAATGGTTAAAGTCCAACCTCCTCTTGCAGAAAATCAATCACCACAAGATGGCCACACAGTGGAATATGCACAACTTCTGCAGAGGGACTATGGTTTAAAGAATATGAGCAAGAAAGAGCTGAGAAGGGTAAAGAATGCTGCATTCAACCTGTTGAAAGACCGCTCGGCCAACTCTGTTGAACTCGAGTATCACCTGGAAAACATAGCCCGAGCAATGTCTAACGACATCGATTGGCTAAATCCCGAGTCCAACATTGATTACTACTCAAAGAAGAAAGGGCCGTACTTCACTGACTGGACCAAACCTCTAACATTGGTTGGAAAGCCGAAACAAGAGAAAATCCCCTACAAGTTCTTCTTCAACGACTTGGAATTTCTACAACACGGTAGCAAGATTGAAACGAAGTACACCACATCACTTACCTTCTCAATCCCTGCAGCTAGATACCTCAACAACGCCATTGAAGAAGAAGCCTCCGACCTATTCATCGACAAAGTTGTTGACTATGACCGGAACGCACTCTATGGAATACACCATTGGCCAGAAAACCGGGCATAGTATTATCGAAGCAGCAGACTCAATCAGACTATGGGTAATGTGACAAGTGAGTTAAAGATTGTCTCCATTCAATTTATCTCGACGGTCACTCACTTTGGGTACTCCTTTCTCAACAAAATCATACTCAAAAGACTTGATAAACAAGAGTACGTGATTTTCGAGTCAAACTTTCCACGATTGCTCCTCAATGACATAGAAGATATGTATCTGCTCAAAGTCTAAGGAAAGCTTTGCAACTTACCCAAGCAAATGCAGCTTGCCTTTATCACAGCTTTCCTAATTTTCATACGACAAATAGTCATCAGAGAGCAAGTAGAAGATCTTCAACTTGGAGTGGAAAGTTACCAGAAGAAGCTAAATCTCACAAAACCTAATCTTTACAACATCCCCAACCTTCAACACGAATCTCAATATACCTTGATCAAGCATCCGGCATTTGGGTTCACATACTGCAGTGTCAACCGTCGAAACTGCTTCATGGCTTATGATGAGATCCACAAGTTCTGTGATGAAACCCTTAAGTTCATCAGAGATGGAATCAAAGGAAGATTAGATGATGTTGCACTGTATAAAACCAAAAGGTGGAATACCGATGAGGCCAGACAAGCTCGCAGATTCATTACAAGGATTGAGAACCGGTTAAAGCGTAGGGATCAGATAAGGAGATTGGAATGCTATGTAGGAGTCAGACCAGGATTTCCAGTATTGACATTTCAAAGACCAGAATGGTAGAAGTGTTGTAATATCTTGATTTGATTTGTAAATACTATTATTCATTATGGCTTGTGCACGCATTATAGTGTACAACCCGAACTTGTAAAAGAAAGGACCCTGAGGTACGCATCAGCGCCTCAATCCTAATATAAGGAGCGAAGGCTTCCTACTTTTGAGTAGAATTAATCAAATATTTTATGATCTTTCATAATTCTGCTCAAAAGGATAAGTATTTCACCTCAATAAGACCTAATCACTTGTTGAGGGGGAGTACTTGTCAAAACAAAAATACTTTGTTCTAAAATCAAAAGTTCTTGGTGAATCTCCCCATAAGACTCAAAAAGGCATATTTTAATCTACAAGATTATCAAAAACATCATTTTATATGCTATTTTGAGGGGGAGAAAATGGAAAAGTGATTAAAATATAAGTGGTCAAAAAGCTAAAAGTTGTATATTGTACGAGCTAGGCTCAGAATTGACCCAGGAATTGACAAAACAATAAAAGTTAGTAATCTCGAAAAGACTTATCCTCGATGGGTTATAACATCAAGTTAGTTACTAGAGCTAGTTGTCACCTAAAAGCTGACAATGGAACTCTTTAACTAGCCACGTAAGCGTGTCTCGAAAAGGATTTGTCTTAGTAGAAATGTACCGTCTCGAGAAATTTTTTTGTGGACTTGACCAGGCCGGGTAATAACTTCAAGCTAGTCTAACTAGTGATGTAAGCGTGTCTCGAATCGGTCTTGTTCACTAAAAGTGGATCAATTCAAAAATGCTTGCTCCTCCCGCATGTGCGAATTTATTAAATACTTATGAGCACATGTGAAGGGGGAGCCCTTCAAAAGTGTACACAAAACTCTCAAAGTGTTAACCAAAATATTTGATTATCACAAACACTTTGAGAGATTTTTCAATCAAAGGTTTCTTGGCTACTGTCGGTTAATCAAGGAGTTATAAGGTGATTAAGATAGGAAAAACTGTCCTATGATCCGCCAGAGCCGGAGGGATCTACCCAAGGACATCACCAATAGTTAGAATTAGAAGTCCTTAGGTATGATACGAAAAAAGGAGAAAAGAATGAAAGGGAAAGAAGGAGTTGAAGAATTAAAAAGAAAAGTAAAGAAAAGGGTGAAAAGAAATAGCCCTCCATATGTTCAATCTTAGGGCAGACACCGGGTTCAACTCGTATGCTACTGGTTGTTGCTAAGGCGACACCGGTATTGAAGATAAAGTCGTCATGGACCCAGTGACGCAATGCACTAAACCTTCTTAACCACTCAAGTTCTCTTAAAAGAGCTTGTTTCATTCTCACGGGGAACCAGTGTAATCTATTGACTCATCTCTTAGAGATGGTTGATATTGAAGCAGGAGACCCCTCCCTAGTCTCCGCATAGGAAACCTAAGTGTGCACTTATTGAGTCTAGAGCCATGAGATACATCAAAGATCTCTTAGGAACACTTAGTATTTCTACAACTGGTGTTCTACATCAATAGACACCAGCTATAAATTATCAAGTCCTTCGCAGATCTTAGTAATCTGCCGAGAACGTTTATGAGAGAATTACATAAGTATTTCTCAATGATTGAATGGAAATTCCTGCCAGGGTCAACATCAAACAGCCCTGACAGCAGTTCACTTCGGTAACCCCACAAGGGTTACGCTTAGTGTTCGCGGTGGTTCTTTAGCGGTCTATAGTCGTGGAGTGATCTCCAGTGACTCACCCAATCATTGAGCTACTTAGTAGGTCTCGTAAGCTCCTTCGGGAGTATCTGATATGGGAACGGCCTGTATAAGGATTAGAAGCAATCTTCACAATATGCTGTTGACGAGCTCTAATTCCTTATCTGTAAGTGCCGGTTGATTATTGCTAACTGTTTATATGCAGGTATATTACCTCTATGATGGTAGATTCTAGCATGCTCATACATACATCTTGAAGCAAATGAAAGCTCCCCCAAAGATCTATGTACCACAAAGTTCAAAGAAAGATTCTACGCCAAAAAGAAGAATCTGTAAAGTATAAAGACTAAAGATCTTAGAGTATGAAAAAGGAACTTCATGCACGTGAAAGACTAAGTACAAAGATGTATGAGCATGTTGGAATGGCGGACAACCACCACAGACGCAGGAGTGACGAACGACAGACTACTTCATAACACAATCACAACATCATCACCAAATAACAAAGACTTAGAGCAAAGTACATTCATTATACAACATTTTTTTGAAGACGTCAAAAGTTTTACATGTCACAAGTCAAAGACTAAGATGAAGACGTCCAGCAACCGTGATGACCGACCCTTAGGGGGAGATTGTTGGGAACATACTTTAGTATTTAGTCAAGTCTCGGTCATTACATTTTGTAATAGGCTGCTTAAGTATTATTTATGTTTATGTTTTAGTTAATGGGCAAGTTGTAAAAGCCCAAAAGGCTTAGTAAGTCCACGTTTAGATGATGAAAGGGACTAGGGAATGTTGCCCTAGCTTCCCTCCTATAAATACAAGGCTTATGATGCCTTAAACTTTGTTGGTTATTTTGATATTCTAATGAAACTCTTGCTTTTATAATTCTCTCATATCTTGTAATCAACCAATCCTTATATCTATCTCATTCTTTACTTGTGTGATATTAATATGGGCACATAACAGTTAGTAACAACACTACACCCATAAGCCTTATATGTGTTCACCCAATATTGCCTTTAAAAATCGTTTTGACCTTAGCTCTAGTGGTAGAGATTTGTGTAATCTCCAAGCTTATCATAGAATACATTCTATGACTGTGCGTTGAGTGATCACCCCGAAATTAACACTTAGATTAGGAGAGAGAGAGATGAGTGTTTGTTCCAGTTTCATGAGGTGTTTGGCTTTGATATATTCTAGCATAGGAAATTTTTAGACTCATATTTTCCAGTTTCTTAGGAAATATCTTTTTAAAAATTATTCTAATAAGTTCTACATGAGGGCAAGTAGAGTTCAAGTGGGGGGATATTTGATAACATCAAATAAGTCCATGATTTAAGTGTTAATTTCCCCCTTAAATACTCATCTTCTCTATTCATATGTTAGGATATATACTCTTATGTGTTTATATTCTGTTTTCAGGGCAAAGAAGAAACATGGAAATAGAAGGACTAAAGACAAAATATATGAAGTATGCGGATTCTGCACCAACTACGGTGTAGAGGTTTCATCTACCTACGCCGTAGCAAGAACTAATGAAGACTACGGTGTAGTGATCTACTAAAGGGCTCTACAGAGTAGCTACTCTCCACCTACGGTGTAGACCCCAAAAACAGGCAGTACAAAACTCAAGTGGCCAAAGAAGAAGTTACGGCGTAGTTCCCCATATAACTATGCCGTAGATGCATTTAAAGAAGAAACTATGCCCGTAGCACTTGATCAAGCTACGGCGTAGTTGATATTTACAAAGGTTACGGCGTAGCCACTCATTCAGCTACGCCGTAGCAAAGTCGGGCCTATAAATACAAACCCTAATTCCGAGTTTATTCACTCACTTTTCACCAGACAGAAGTTGGGAGAAACTCATGGAGCAGGAGGAACGTAGTTCAACACACATACAAGATAATTCCAAGGGAGAATTCACACACCAATCATAAGTTTATTCATTCCTTTGTCTTGTATTCAATTCATGTTTACATTTGTAATAATACATTCTTGTTTTACTGGAACTATGAATATGAGTGGCTAAACACCTCTTGGTGTTAAACTAGTAATAAAATTGTTATTGTTATGATTTAGTAGTTCCTTGGAGGCTTGGTGAATTAACCCTAGGACCCAAGATGATGGGGATGTGACTTGGTGATAGAAATATCACCATACATGTGTGAATTAACCCTAGGACCACCTATCAATGCGACACGCTTAAAAAAGCTAGAGGGGCTGTAAGATCTGACCATGCCGCATCCCGCTAGACTTGTCCATGTTAGTAGAGGTACTTAAGAACTCTTGCATCTTCGTTGGTTCACGCCGCCCAATGAACTCTTGTCTTTACAATAGGCGGGAATAGGACAAGGTGTAAGATAGATTTAGGTGATTTAACCCTCTAATCCTAAATGCATATAACCCCTAGACGACACGATAGGATGCACTTATAGAAAACTAATCTTGATAATAAAAAGAGTAGTAATTAGGTTAGTACTACTTCTCCTTATTGATTCTCTTTCATTTATTTACTTGTTTTGTTATTTACTTTTATTAGTTAATTAATATCTATAATCATAAACCCCCTTTTAAATGTGACAGTAGACTTAGATAGACTCCACACTCATAGTTCTTGGGACGACCTCGGCTTTACCAACTAGCTATACCTCAAACGACCGGGTACACTGCCCGATAGTTCATTAGGTAGACCTTAGGTAAACAAGTTACTTTATCAATATTAAAACCTGGTCGGTAAAACCTGCATCACATAACAAGGCTAACATCGAAGGTGTTTAGCCACTCATATTAAAATATGCTGTAAAATTGATGTTCAACATTGTAATGGAAAACATGAATTGAATACAAGAATGTAATATGGAAATGGTTAACTTATGAGTTGAAGGCGTGAATTCTCCCTTGGAAATGACTTGTATGCTTGCAGAACTTGGTTCTCCTTGATCCCTGATTCCTCCTCTGGTTTATGTGTGTGAGAAAGATTATGTAAAATGCGGAATTAGGGCTGGTATTTATAGTCTCGAATTTGCTACGGCATAACCCCTAGGGTTAACTACGCCATAGCCTTTGAATCTTGACACTACGCAGTAGCCTGGTGATCTGTTATGGTAGTAGAACTCTCGTACACCATTCTACGGCGTAACGTTATGAGTGTGTACACCGTAACTCCATCTTGGATCACGAAATTCTTCTAAGTGTTGAAGGAAGATATACAGTGTAACCTGAAGGTGTGTTACGCCCGTAAAAGTCTCATAATCACATCTACACCGTAACCCATAAGTTGGTTACGTCGTATTTCTTGGTCAGCGTTTACTTCAATATTCAGTGTAAAAGGATGTTACGGCATAGGTTGAGGGATGATCTATGCTGTAGTTAGTGTTAAATCAGCATACTTCAACTTATTTTATTAATAATCTTCCAAATTCGCGCCTCTTCATTCCAATGCTCATTTTTATCCTGAAAATGAAATATAAAAAAAATAAGAGTATATATTCTAATAAATTGATATAAAAGATGAGCATAATAGGGGAAATTAACACTAAAATATTGGAACTATTTGATGTTATCAAATATCCCCCCACTTGAACTCTACTTGCCCTCAAGTAGACCTTATTAGAATCATTTTCAAAAAGATATCTCCAAAGACATTGGAAAATATGATGAAGAACCGTAGAGGGGGGGGGGTTGAATATGGTTTCTTCGGCTTTTTAGATGTTTAAAAACTTTAAGCCAAAGAGAACACCAAGTGGTTGTATAATAATCAAACAACCACTAACACAACCAAAGTATATAAAGCAAGTAAAAGACACCACGATATATACTGGTTCAGGATGGGGGGTTTATACCATCCGTACGTCCAGTTGCGAATCCGCGACTCCAATACTATTCACTAGTATAATCCTTTTGGTGGACTACAAACCGTTACAATTCACTCCACCGATATTCACCAATATCGATGCTCACAAAGGAGTTACTCCCACGGTATTCCGCCCTCGGAAACCACCCAAAAGAATCTCACGATTCAACTTTACCTAAGGATCACAAAGATCTGTACCAAGACTTCCACCCGGAAGTATCAAACCCCAACTAGATCCCCAATGATCTAGGCTTGGTCACCAAGACACAAGACTTCCCTTACAAACAATTGAATTAATGAATCTATGTTTGTTCAACCAAGTCCTAACCTAACCCAGTGACTCGATTGTAATAGAAAGGGTATAAGAAAGAAGACCCTCTACACAATCACAAGAGTGGATTAGGTTCTTGTTATTCTTCCCTTGCAAGTAGATGTGTTATTCTAAAGATATTAATGTGAAAATCAAGAACGTAAGATTAGAGATTGAGATAAAGATAGATATTTGAGAGTGTTTGGAGAGAAAGAATCTATAGAGAAAGAATAATGGCAAGAGGTGAGGAATACAAGAGGCAAGAGTGGTATTTATAGGCCAAGAACCCAAACTTGGGAAAATTTACTGAGGCCGGCGCGGCACCCGTGCGTCACCGCGCGGGCAGCGCGCCAGGCGTCTGTAAGTTTTTCCCAAGTGTTGGGTGTTTGGATCTTACATATACCTATCCTTGCTAAACCCCCAATTGAACTTCACACTAAACCTTAACATTAATCAATCTAAGGTTTACCAACTCAAATAGCCAATTTGGAAAATGTTTTGTGAAGTGTTTAAAGAGAAACCAAATTACCAAGGGTATAAAGTGTAGATAGGGTAATTTGGAAGGGGTAGAAGTGTATCTCCTCACATGGCATAGAAAAGAGAGAAAGAATATGGCAAGGAATATTCCAATGCTTGGGAGGGAAGAATGTGATGGAGGGTTGAGATGAAATGGTTTGAATTGGATGGCTAGGATCAAAGGGAGCCTCCCTTGGTTTTCAAACAATTTGGCATGTGGTGCATGTGGATGGATGAGATGATCTCATTTGAAACGGATGGCTAGGATCAAACATGCCTAGTTTAGGGTTGAGAAGGATATTCGAAGGAATATGCTTTGCTTGGGGGGAAAGGAGAGATCAATGGTTGAGATGGTTTTGGTTTGAATTCAATGGTTGAGATCAAGCACATGTGGTGGCATAAATAGGAGAGATTGGATGGATGGTTGAGATGAGTTTAGTTTGAATTCAATGGTTGGGATCAAGCACATGTGATGATATAGGGATGAAGGGTTGGATGGATGGTTGTGATGTGTTGTAATTTGAGATCAATGGCTTGGATGAGAGGAGCCTTATTAGGGTTTCAAATTAAATCCCATGTGTTGAAATTAGAAGGTTGGGATGAGTTGTAAGGGAATGAATGATTTAGATGTAGTGTGTAAGGGAATATGTAAGGGTGTAAGAGATTGTGTAAGAGAATATTTGATTTAGATATGATTGGTTTTGTCTTATGTATAAATGGGATTAAGAGAAGATTAAGACATAATCTAATTGTCATTAAGAAGAAAAGGTTTAGACAATTAACATTATAAGTTGAGAAAATCATAGGTTACTTATAAGTTCAAGTAACACAACATCGAGAATCCATAGTTTCATATCTCGTGACTTTCCACGATTCGACGTTCTCAACTAATACCTTGGTTCAAACGAGTTAAGTGCTTTCCCTTGATGTAAAGCATAACCCAAGTGGGAAAGGATGCGTTTACGCAAAATGACCTTTGACTTAGTTTGACCAATAAGGGAGTAAACCCGTTACGTAATTAGAGAAGACGTAAGCACGGGATATGAGCATATGGATGGTTCAACACGATGTCACGTGAATATATAAGTTCCCTAAGTTTAGAAAAGCCTTGGCTAGAGGCGATAGTTAGAAATCATGAGTTGGCATTTTCCCGTAAATGGGTGTTTTAAAAGTAGGATCTCTCAAGTCTCAAAACTCGTTTCGAGTGTTCTCAATTAAGCACATAACATATTCATACCTGTATTGAAAGATCCACATTTGTCGGGTAAGGGGAAAGCCGACTTTCAAAATTTGCCCGGAAACATACAGACTCCTGGTGCGCGTCACCCGCGCGTTGACGCGCGGACATCGCGCCAGGAGCAGACATTGGCTTTGGCGATTTTGAGCTAATGTTTGTTATTTTAAGTGTTTCGATGGTTTATTTTTCATCATTAAAACATAAAGAGATCTTGATCATGTTGCCTCAACAATCTCCCCCTTTTTGATGATGACAAATAAAAACCGAAAGCAAATAAAATTACCAAACTTAGCGAAGACAAAGCGCACCTTTGGTGTAGCTTGTGTCTTGACCTTTGTCTTGTAATTTGGTGAAGCCTTTAACATTTTTTTTGAATGGACTTCACACTTCACGCTTCTTGCTTTCTCTCTCCCCCTTTTGTCGAATCAAAAAGGCGGGACTTCTAAACAAAGCTTGAAAATGCACCCTAATGTGCTCCCCCTTGAATATAGCTCCCCCTAGATCGTTGCTCCCCCTTGTTGCAAGGCGGGGATCCATGGGTCAAGAGCCTCACCTTTGCGGTGGCCTAGCTACACATAGAAATCACAACATGCAACCAACAAGAAATCCTCACAAGTGAAAGTTCCAAAATGGGTTAGGTTACCATTTGGAGACTTATACCATGGGTTAGATCACAATAATATGACAAGTTATATAAGTTCCAAAAGATTGCATTTCATTCCAAGCATACATGAAAAAAATATGCTACACATTTTATTATACAAGAATTATCCTAGTACTTTATCTAAAAGCACTATACTAGTACTTGATGGCAACAAAAGAAGTGAAGTCTAGATTCCTAGGTTTGTGCCTAGGTTCAACTCTTCTTTCACTATCTTCCCTTTCCCATTCACTTTATCATCTTCCAACTTCCTATTCATTTTGGACATAGTGGCTAGCAATTCCATGATTCCTTAATGGATGGACAAGAGCATTACCCTAAACTCAATCCTTGGCTCTTTGAGAGCATTGACCATGTGTGCGGTGTTTTCACAACAAATGGAGTACTCATCTTCACACAACCTTGGATTTAATGGTTCCTTTATTAAGTCCCACACTTCACTTTCCGCAAATGTCCTTAACTCATACTCAAACTTAATCCTATCATCACCTTCCTTCTTCATCATATCCGTGTATGACCTTTTCAATCTCTTAGGGCTCTCCGGGTATTGATTTCCTTGATTATTATTAACGGACCCTTCCGAATGAGACATGATTCCTATTGTGAGAGTTATTTTCTAAAGTATGGTGGAGAAAGTTATGTGTTCTAAGAGAAGTTTCTAGAGATTTAAAAGAGGATGAAGATGTGAAAAGGGGGTTATTATCCAATGGTCAAAACAAATTTGTGAGAAGTAGGAGTTTGGTGGATCATAATTAAAGACTTGTACTATAGATTCTTCCACCATTTCCTATTTATCATTTATATCCTCATCATCTTCTAGTAATCTCATTCCTAATCCTAATCTTAAATAATTGAATTGATCTTTATCTAAGGGTTTTGCTAGGATCTTAGAGATGTTGTCATCACAAGGAATTTTCTCTATGGTGATATGGTTCTTAGTGATGTTGTCTTTTAGAAAGTGATGTATAATTTCAATGTGTTTCGTACGAGGGTAATCAATTGGGCTTGAATTTAGATTGATAGAGCACGTATCATCACATAGTATAGGTACTTCGTTTAATATGACGTTATAATCAACAAACACTTGCTTCATCCATAACGCTTGTTGGTAAGCCCTTCCGGCCGCAACGTAATCGGATTCCGTTATGGAGTTGGCGAAGGAAGTTTGTTTCTTAGAGAACCATGATGTTAAACAAGCACCTACAAATGTGCATATTCCACTAGTGCTTTTCATATCAACTATATCTCCCCCATGATCCGAATTGGCATAAACCAATACTTTTACCCCTGAATCCTTAGGATACCAAAGACCTAGATGTTGAGTTCCCTTAATATACCTAAATATTCTTTTAACGGCCTCTAAGTGAGAAATTTTGGGATTTTCTTGAAACCTAGCGCAAAGGCAAACACTAAACATTATATCGGGCCTACTTGCCATTAGAAAGAGCAAGCTTCCTATCATACCCCTATACTTAGTACTATCAACGGATTTGTTGTCATTATCTAGGGTGAGAACTTGTTGGATCCCAAGTTTTAGATCATTCCACACATATGAGATGGTTTAGAGAGATGAAAATGTATTTTAGAGAGAGAGAGAGTACAAGAGAGGAAAATAAGAGAATTTCTTATTCCATGAACCAACCAACACCCTCCTTGGAGGGTTTACAAGAGTATTTATACTCATTGTCTAGGGCATCTTACATGTTTCACATAATATCACTAATGGCCCTTAGACTTTAACAAAACATGTATTCTAAACATATTGAAACTTTAACGTACTAATATAATATTGCAACCTATTACAAGATTCATTGACTCGATAATGATCGTCACTTCAAGCGTTCCCAACAATCTCCCCTTAAGGGAGTATCATTGAGATCTCTCTTTGATTACATTTATGATCATCACTTTTGCGTTTCCAACAATCTCCCCCTAAAGGGCTGATCATTTGAGATCTCTTTTGCGACCTGTGGGTTATGGGTCCACCAATAGAAATGACAGATCTTTTGACTTCTTTAATGCTTGTTATTTTGAACTTTGAGTCTTTGTGTAATAGCTTTGCTAGTTTTTTTGTTCCAATCATGCTTTGTGATCTTTGTTCTTCGTTCTTGTTGTTGTGATCAAATGATGGGGTAATCTGCCTTTCGTCACTTCATCGTCGTTGGTGGTTGTCCGCCATTCCAACATGCTCATACATCTTCGGACTTTGACTTTCATACATACGTAGTTCCCTTTCTTTCATTAGATACTTTATCTTTCATTAGATACGTAGTTCCCTTTCTTTCATACATCGTCTTTGTAAAAGCCCAAAAGGCTTGAGAAGCCCAGGTTAGTAAGCATGAAAGGGACTAGGGAATGTTGCCCTAGCTTCCCTCCTATAAATACTGTCACACCTCGCCAAGGCGGAAACGCGAGGGTGTAACTTCATGGATATCATCACAACACATGGTGTCTATATAGAGAATAACTACATGCAATAAAAATGGCAAAGTATAGACAAAAAGTGTCATAACAATACCCCAAAAGATAACAACATGATAAACTCTAAACACAACAGATAACCTCTTCAAATGCAACTAGGGTCTCGTCTAACCACATCCTTCTATCTTATCCTTAGAAAGCTCACCTGAAAATGATGCTTAAAACGTCAACATAAAGTTGGTGAGATTCATAGGTTTAAGACACACATACACTCTCAAGGAAACCAGTTCACTGTGATCATAAAATATAGCTGGACAAATAAATATAGTTATCATACAAGCTACATGTATCCATAAACCAATCATCACACAAAAGGCAACCATCGGGCCGGAACGTGACCCCCGCTCCAAAACACATCATCAATTGGGTCGCATGCGCGAGCAACAGGATAAGCATCCTCCCAATTGGAAATCACACAGCATCAATTAGGTCGCTAACCTAATCGGAATCACATATCACACAACATCAATTAGGTCGCTAACCTAATCGGAATCACACTTTCATGTACCACATAGCATTATTACGATAACATTATAAGTCCAAGCTTTTAAACCACACATAATCACAGTAACTCAAATCATTTAAGACAATCATCATTCCCATCCCAAGTTTAAAAACAAAGTAAAAATATGGGACTATGAACTCACCTTAAACTCCGCAGCTTCCACAAAAACAACTCACAATCTATAGCACACAAAAATAATCCACATTACACAAGGTCAAGCTAAAGGCTACAACCCATGTAATACACATATTATGGATGTCTAAGACTCATATGACCCACCATGGTCCCCTAGACACCATACTAACCATTACCATAACCTAACACTCAATAAATCCCTTGCACTTTAAAAATCAGAAAACGCAGAATTTTTTGGTTACATTCGCCCACATGAAATCACGACAAATAAAGCTCAACAACTCATACCAAAAATTTACCATGGTCTCTCATAAGCATAAAATCTAATCCCAGAAGGCCATGGACCAATAACACAAACAAATACTCATAATAAATTCAAACTCGTCAACTACTCAAATTCGGATCTGAACGCACACCAAAAAGTTTTGATTTCCATAAAATACTTCCACAAGTTTTTATCGCGAATCCTCTTCGTGGTAGTCTATTATAACCTAATAATTAACTATTCCAAAAGGCCTAGTCAAAATACCACTTTTACAACCGTATGACACCCTCAAACTTTTACCCAAAATCTGTCCCGGTTTGATAGCTTTGACACCTTAACAAAGAAAAATCAAAAGACCGACTTCCCGACCTTGAAATCAATCGTGGCTGGACTTTTTGGAAGGCTATTTCATTATACTTCAATTTAGACGTAAAATTCGTGACTTAACTCTTCACCATCTGTTATTTACACTCACATCTTTACAGCCATAGTTTTCTGTCCAAACCCTAACTCAATAACTAGCATGCTTTACGCTCAATTCTCTTAACCAATCTTCATACTATTATCATTAATTGATCCCAACATTTTTAATAACATTAATTTACAGAAGTTTACAAACCCTAGATCCATCATACTTAATATTACATGAATACCAATAATAAATCAATTATATGAACATAGAGTTTAAGGATTTTACCTTGATTCTTGATTATTGCTTCCAAATTACAAACCCTAATTTCTTCTTCTTCTTTTTCTCTCTTGGATCGACTAAAATTGCAGGAAAATAGTTTTGGGAACTTTGATTTTGTATTTATAATTATTTAGTGGATAATTACCTAACTTAGAGTTGTAATTGAGCTACAATTGGGTTTCTTTTCCCCTTTTTTCTCTTATTGCCGAAATTTTACATATATATATATATATATATATATATATATATATATATATATATATATATATATATATATATATATATATATATATATATATATATTTGTTTATTTTTATTTTTTTATTAAGTTTATTTATTACACTCAAAACCTCATACTTTTCATATTTTATAAACACCTGTAACTAATCCTAGCGTCTTATGCGATAAACCTCAGTTTTTACGACAACCCGGAAAAATATCATTTCCAAAAATAAAGTTTCCAAAAATAGAATTCCACACTCTTTTGAAATGTAACTCATAAAAACAAACTTCTCGTAACCCCTAACGCTCAAACACTTGAACGAAGACTTGTTACGCAAAAACACAAAACACCAAAACTACACAAGTCATTTCTACACCACAAAGGTGATCAAAATGAACTTTCCCAAATTCCAAACTTTCCAAATCACAATAAAAACCATTTACGCAAAGGGATTTAGTGTTAAAACTCACCTATATCACATATATATCACTTCAAACATCTAAGACACACGAAACAAACTTCAACCGAGTCAAGACTATCAGTCAAACTGACCTGCCAAAACCACGGTTGTTACATCATCCCCCACTTAGGGAAATCACGTCTCGAGATTTCAACTACCATAGTCATCACTCACAACTGCAAAAAGAAATTTATGGATTTTTAAGCAGATAAATACCACACCATGAAATCACAGAGAAAGAATTGCAAAAATGTGAACCGACTACATACTCGAATTCACACGATAGAAAACATTCCGTCACTCCAACGATACGCACAAATAGATACATTCCTCGATCAATAACACCAATGATCAAAACGACTTCTCACAGGTAGGTACGATACTCCCGAACCAAAAGAAAATCCAAATGGTAACCACAGGAAACACCACATATAATGGATACACACAGAACAAACATTAATTACATCTGATCCTCACGTTCCCAAGTAAACTCAGGACCACGCTTCGAATCCCACCATACCTTTACCAACACTATTTCACCACACTTCAAACCCTTAACATCTCGATCCATAATCTCAACAGGTTTCTCGACAAAACGAAGAGTCTTGTCAACCTTAATCTCATCTAATGGCACATCCAGACTATCATCTGCCAACCACTTCTTTCCATTAGATATGTGAAACGTATCATGTACACCACTCAATTCCTCAGCTAACTTCAACAGGTATGCCACAAATCTAATCCTTTACGAAACCTCAAACAGTTCTACACATCTCGGTGCTAACTTGCCTTTCTTATCGAAACGCACAACACCCTTCCAAGGAGATACTTTTAACCTTACAATATCACCAACACCAAACTCTAAAGGCTTACGGAAATAATCCGCATAACTCTTTTAGCGATCTCTTGCTGCCTTAAGTCTTTCCTTAATCGGAGAACCTTATTCGTAGTCTCTCGTTCTAGTTCAGGACCAATTAGTTGGCGGGTTCCAACCTTTGCCCACAAAACAGGTGACCTACATTACCTTCCATACAACTTTTCACACAACCCATACTCCATACTAGAATGATAATTGTTGATATAGGAGAACTCAACTAAGGGTAAATGTATACCTCAGCTTCCTCCAAACTCAAACACACCCATGCTCTTAGCTCACCATCCAACACCTGATTTGTACGCTCACTCAGTTCACTCCTTAGAGAATGATAAGTCGTACTCTTCTACATACGCGTTCTCAAGTCTCTATAACCCGTTTACCACTATCGCGAAGTAAGTATTTCATCATGTATCTTGATGATCAACGCGACACCCCATAGCTCTCTACCAAACTCACCGAGCGAAAAGTCTCGCCAACTCCTCTTTAATAAAATCTCCAGGTACCTCTGGCTGTTGCAACACCTTAATAATCGTTGACTACAACCTTTACCTTCAATCATTTCAAACACTTGCTACAGTATCGGTATTCCCCTTCATACCCACTCCTCCATACATCTCTTGCTAAGGTAGTAATACGTCTTATCCATTCTCGGATGTATCAAATACCTTGCATGATTGATGTCCTTATGCTTCCTCTCAATGAAATCAATAGCTGGTCCGGAAAGTACATTCCTCCATCTTCGTTCCTTTCCATTTACTGGTCTAGTAATCATTCTTCTTACATGTTCTCATCCTCGAACCTCTCTCTCTAGGCTGTCAACATCATCCCCGTAACTCCGAACTGAATTATCATAATCATTGATCACCAACATCTAAGTTTCACTCGTTTACTCCTGCTCAGCGCTCTTACCACGATGTCCGCCCTTCCTTGACGGTGGCAAATCAGACAATCGTAGTCATTGAGAAATTCTACACCCAACTTCTCTTCAACATATATTAACCTCTTGTCAAATATATACTAAAGATTCTTATGATCTGTGTAGATAACACTTTCTGATCCATACAAATATCATCTCCAAGTTCTACTTCCCAACTTTAAATCAAGTATCACACAGTTCCTCTTATGGATCTTCCACCTCCCCGATGCCCACGCAATCCGAAGAACGTACATCTAGAAGCTAAACCTCTCACTTGAACAACTTGGCAAACACATACTTCCTCTTCAATGAACAAATTGATATTCAAAACGACAATCTATCCTAAGTAAACGACGCGAACCATGAAATCGGTCAAACAAAAACGTATATCAACGAACTCAAAAGGGGTACGAATTACCGACTAACGAAGTAACGAACATCAAAATCAAAGCTAGAAAAAAACACAATGAGAAATTTTCCCCCAATAAAAATAGACACAGATAAAATGTTCATGAAAGCCCATACAAAGAAAATATAAAATACACGTACCCATAAAACATCCACAAGCGTACCTCAACGAAAGAAACACTCGATGAACCAAATACATAACAAGTTTGGTAAATGAGAACCATAGACAGTTCTTATTCCCATACTCGACCTTCCCAAAAACAAATGAACACCGTTTTTCACAAGACATATCTTAAACTTATACATTTTTTTTATAAAATAAACATATAAACCATTTTATGTAAAACATCAACATAACCATTTTTTTCACACTTCATTTTCACCATAAAATTAATAGGTTCCAACAATTGACCTTTAAATACCCAAAACGAATTTTAAAATACCATAAGGACTTTAACTCAACCTCTTATATGAATGCGAAAGACATGGAGGAATCACGTAATCAAAATAATCATCAAACGAACTCATACCAGTGAACACTCACGCAAATACATTGCAAACCAAATGATGAACTTACAAACTCATTCGTACAACGATCAAACCAAAATCATAGAAAAACACCGATACTAACAGGTCACAAAACATGTCACGAAATTCAATTGGTGTGTGTAAATGAGGGATCAAATATCCACACCAACTCGTCACGAACCAACAATACTCGAAGAACAATATAATATTCATTCGCGGAATGAATGCAAGGAATAACCAAAGAAACAAACCAGTTTCCAACAAAGACGAATTCGATTACCCAACACCTATCATGACATCGAATAGAAAGAATATGGCATCTGTACCATCATGGTACGAATATGAATGCCAACCAAAGAATTAAGTATACAAACAGAGCGTCTAGCAAACAAATCAACTTAAATACCACAACATAAGTACCCATCGATAATTGAGGTATCAACATATGATAGGTAGGATGGAATCTCACCACCTACACACCCCAACATATAACGACTGCCCTAACGGTTAAGAGAATACTTCTCTAACCATACAGCCATCACCAATCATGATATCACATACCATCTACCACAACATATAACAACAAACATCAATCAATGCAATGATGGTCACAAGTCCACATGCGTGATACCCTTATAATTATGTTCGCGACCATAGTTATAAGCCTATTTCACACGCATACTTACTTCCAAAACCACACATCTCAATGATAACGCACATATACCACATAACACCTAATACACCATGCAATCCATGCTATCATACTTGCAAGTCCACTTGTGTCGTGACGCATGTATAATTATGTTGGCCACCATAATTATCTATGCCCCCTTTCATAAGTGTACTCTCTCCTATGACAACACATAATGCAAATAATCATGCAAACAAAACAAAAGACGTCGCAGACACTCATCTCGCATGGAACAATTCCAACGATCACGTAAACTCTATAATCAAAATCACTTGGATAAGGTTGATCCAATATCCAAGAGTAATCACGCTCCAACATGGCTCTAGACGGCAAAAGACAATATAAAAATTCCAAAACATAACACAAAACAAAAGACGTCGCATAATGGCTCAAAATCCACTCTCGCACTTATCTCCCTACTCAGATCAATTCTACTTACTATTCGCTGTGGACTCTAGATCCGAATCCACACCATTCCATCCTAACTCCCTTTCATCTTTACTCAACCAACCATTCATGTTTCCTACATGTTGAGGTAGTCGACAACATGCAAAACCATCTCTATTCTTTTCTTCCAATTCTACATAATTCACAAGCGCATACAAATCACGAGGTTTAGACTAAACCACATCTCCTTCCTATGTGAATTGAGGACACTACCAAGGGTATTTGGTAATGGCTCCATCTCAAGACGTCACCGTGGTTCCAAACCTCTCCACTTCTTCTCCTCCAACGTTTCCCATAAACGTCCTCTCCTTGTCCGAACATGGATACATGCTATCGGGAACTCGGATTCTGCGGTTAATCCGCTTCATCCTACCACTTCTCTCGCATCCGATAGCGACAACGGTTGTCTAACGAAGCATCTTACACACGGAAGACGATATAACAAAGTCGATATATACAATACAACATATAGGGAATAGAATAGACGTCCGAAACTCAATAAAACATCTCATAAATATAGGAAAATAGACATATAAAATACTATACTTACACATAGATCCTAAATGCAACTATATGAGGGACTCCTAAGTTATAGTCTAGGTTCAACCACCTAATTCTCTATAAACAAGGCTCTGATACCAATCTGTCACACCTCGCCAAGGCGGAAACGCGAGGGTGTAACTTCATGGATATCATCACAACACATGGTGTCTATATAGAGAATAACTACATGCAATAAAAATGGCAAAGTATAGACACAAAGTGTCATAACAATACCCCAAAAGATAACAACATGATAAACTCTAAACACAACAGATAACCTCTTGCAATGCAACTAAGGTCTCGTCTAACCACATCCTTCTATCTTATCCTTAGAAAGCTCACCTAAAAATGATGCTTAAAACGTCAACATAAAGTTGGTGAGATTCATAGGTTTAAGACACACATACACTCTCAAGGCAACCGGTTCACTGTGATCATAAAATATAGCTGGACAAATAAATATAGTTATCATACAAGCTACATGTATCCATAAACCAATCATCACACAAAAGGCAACCATCAGACCGGAACGTGACCCCCGCTCCAAAACACATCATCAATTGGGTCGCATGCGCGAGCAACAGGATAAGCATCCTCCCAATTGGAAATCACACAACATCAATTAGGTCGCTAACCTAATCGGAATCACATGTCACACAGCATCAATTAGGTCGTTAACCTAATCGGAATCACACTTTCATGTACCACATAACATTATTACGATAACATTATAAGTCCAAGCTTTTAAACCACACATCATCACAGTAACTCAAATCATTTAAGACAAGCATAATTCCCATCCCAAGTTTAAAAACAAAGTAAAAATATGGGACTATGAACTCACCTTAAACTCCGCAACTTCCACAAAAACAACTCACAATCTATAGCACACAAAAATAATCCACATTACACAAGGTCAAGCTAAAAGCTACAACCCATGTAATACACATATGATGGATGTCTAAGACTCATATGACCCACCATGGATCCCCTAGACACCATACTAACCATTACCATAACCTAACACTCACTAAATCCCTTGCACTTTAAAAATCAGAAAACGCAGAATTTTTTGGGTACATTCGCCCACATAAAATCACGACAAATAAAGCTCAACAACTCATACCAAAAATTTAACATGGTCTCTCATAAGCATAAAAGCTAATCCTAGAAGGCCATGGACCAATAACACAAACAAATACTCATAATAAATTCAAACTTGTCAACTACTCAAATTCGGATATGAACGCACAGCAAAAAGTTTTGATTTCCATAAAATACTTCCACAAATTTTTATCGCGAATCCTGTTCGTGGTAGTCTATTATAACCTAATAATTAACTATTCTAGAAGGCCTAGTCAAAATACCACTTTTACAACCACATGACACCCTCAAACTTTTACCCAAAATCTGTCCCGGTTTGACAGCTTTGACACCTTAACAAAGAAAAATCAAAAGACCGACTTCCCGACCTTCAAATCATCGTGGCTGGACATTTTGGAAAGCTCTTTCATTATAATTCAATTTAGACCTAAAATTCATGACTTAACTCCTCACCATCTGTTATTTACACTCACATCTTTACAGCCATAGTTTTCTATCCAAACCCTAACTCAATAACTAACATGCTTTACGCTCAATTCTCTTAACCAATCATCATACTATTATCATTAATTGATCCCAACATGTTTAATAACATTAATTTACAGAAGTTTACAAACCCTAGATCCATCATACTTAATATTACATGAATACCAATAATAAATCAATTATATGAACATAGAGTTTAAGGATTTTACCTTGATTCTTGATTATTGCTTCCAAATTACAAACCCTAATTTTTTCTTCTTCTTTTTCTTTCTTGGATCAACTAAAATTGCAGGAAAATAGTTTTAGGAACTTTGATTTTGTATTTATAATTATTTAGTGGATAATTATCTAACTTAGAGTTGTATTTGGGTTTCTTTTCCCCCTTTTTCTCTTATTGGCGAAATTTTACATATATATATATATATATATATATATATATATATATATATATATATATATATATATATATATATATATATATATTTATTTTTATTTTTTTATTAAATTTATTTATTACACTCAAAACCTCATACTTTTCATATTTTATAAACACCCGTAACTAATCCTAGCGTATTACGCGATAAACCTCAGTTTTTACGACAACCCGGAAAAATATCATTTCCAAAAATAAAGTTTCCAAAAAAATAATTCCACACTCTTTTGAAACATAACTCATAAAAACAAACTCCTCGTAACCCGCTAACGCTCAAACACTTGAACAAAGACTCGTTACGCAAAAACACAAAAACACCAAAACTATACAAGTCATTTCTACACCACAAAGGTGATCAAAATCAACTTTCCCAAATTCCAAACTCTCCAAATCACAATAAAAACCATTTATGCAAAGGGATTTAGTGCTAAAACTCACCTATATCACATATATATCACTTCAAACATCTAAGACACACCAAACAAACTTCAACTGAGTCAAGACTATCAGTCAAACTGGCCTGCCAAAACCACAGTTGTTACAAATACTAAGCTTATGTAAACAATTTACTTGTTGGTTATTTTGTTATCTTAATAAAACTATTATTCTTTCACTTTTCATATATCATATAATCAACCAATCCTTATATCTATCTTATTCTTACTTGTGTAACATCAATATGGGCAACTAACAGGAACACTAAGCATAACTCCTTGTGGGTTACGCTTAGTGTTCTTGTTAGGTTCCCATATTGATGTTACACAAGTAAGAATAAGATAGATATAAGGATTGGTTGATTATATGATATATGAAAAGTGAAAGAACAATAGTTTCATTAAGATAACAAAATAACCAACAAGTAAATTGTTTACATAAGCTTAGTATTTATAGGAGGGAAGCTAGGGCAACATTCCCTAGTCCTTTTCATGCTAACTAACGTGGGCTTCTCAAGCCTTTTGGGCTTTTACAACTTGCCCATAAACTTAAACATAAACATAAATATTACTTAAGCAACCTAGTACAAAATGTAATGACCGAGACTTTACTAAATACAAAAGTATGTTCCCAACAATCTCCTCCTAAGGGTCGGTCATCACGGTTGCTGGACGTCTTCATCTTTGTCTTTGTCTTTTGACTTGTATAACTTTTGACGTCTTCAAAAATGTTGTTAGATGAATGTACTTTGCTCTTAGACTTTGTTCTTTGGTGATAATGTAGTGATTGTGTTATGAAGGTGTCTGCCGTTCGTCACTTCTGTTTCTGTGGTGGTTGTCCGCCATTCCAACATGCTCATACATCTTTGGACTTTGTCTTTCAAGTGCACGAAGTTCCTTTTCTTACATAATGATCTTAGTCTTTAAACTTTGTAGATTCTTCTTATTGGTGTAGAATCTGTCTTAGAACTTTGTGGTGCTTAGATATTTGGGGGAGCTTTCAATGACTTTAAGATGTATGCATGAGCATGCTGGAATCTACCATCATGGAGGTGATATGTACCTGCAGGTAAACAGTTAGCAACAATCAACCGGTACTTACAGATAAGGAATTAGAGATCGTCAACAGCATAGTGTGAAGACTCCTTCTAATCCTTATCAAGGCCATTCCCATGTCAGATACCCCTGAAGGAGCTTACGAGACCCACTAAGTAGCTCAATGACTGGGTGAGTCGCTGGGGATCACTCCACGACTGTAGACCGCTATGGAACCACCGTGAGCACTAAGCGTAACCCATGAAGGGTTACGGAAGTGACATGCTGTCAGGGCTGTTAGATGTTGACCCTGGCAGGAATTTCCATTCAATCAATGAGAAATACTTTGGTAGTTCTCTCATAAACGTTCTCGGCAGATTGCTAAGATCTGCGAAGGACTCGATAATTTAGAGCTGGTGTCCATTGATGTAGAACACCAGATGTAGAGATTCTAAGTGTTCCTAAGAGATCTTTGATGTATCTCATGGCTCTAGACTCGATAAGTGCACACTTAGGTTTCCTATGCGGAGACTAGGGAGGGTTCTCTTGCTTCAATATCAACCATCTCTAAGAGATAAGTCGATAGATTACACCGGTTCCCCGTGAGAATGAAACAAGCTCTTTTAAGAGAACTTAAGTGGTTAAGAAGGTTTAGTGCATTGCGTCACTGGGTCCATGACGACTTTATCTTCAATACCGGTGTTGTCTTAGCAACAACCAGTAGCATACGAATTGAACCCGGTGTCTTCCCTAAGGTTGAACATATGGAGGGTTATTTCTTTTCACCATTTTCTTTACTTTTCTTTTTAATTCTTCAACTCCTTCTTTCCCCTTTCATTCTTTTCTCCTTTTTTCGTATCATGCCTAAGGACTTCTAATCCTAACTATTGGTGATGTCCTTGGGTAGATCCCTCTGGCTCTGGCGGATCATAGGACAGTTTTTCCTATCTTAATCACCTTATAACTCCATGATTATCTGACAATTGCCATGAAACCTTTGATTGAAAATCTCTCAAAGTGTTTGTGATTATCAAACATTTTGTTTAACACTTTGAGAGTTTTGTGTTCACTTTTGAAGGGCTCCCCCTTTACATGTGCTCATGAGTAATTAATAAATTTCCACATGCGGGATGAGCAGGCACTTTTTGAATTGATCCACTTTCAGTAAACAAGACCGATTCGAGACACGCTTACATCACTAGTTAAACTAGCTTGAAGTTATTACCCGGCATGGTCAAGTCCACAGAAAGCTTCTTGAGATGGTACATTTCTACTAAGACAAATCCTTTTCGAGACACGCTTACGTGGCTAGTTAAAGATTTCCATTGTCAGCTTTTAGGTGACAACTAGCTCTAGTAACTAACTTGGTGTTATTACCCGTCGAGGATAAGTCTTTTCGAGATTACTAACTTTCATGTTTCGTCAATTCCTGGGTCAATTCTGAGTCTAGCTCGTACAAGATACAACTTTTAGCTTTTTGACTACTCATATTTTAATCACTTTTACATTTTCTCCCCCTCAAAAATAGCATATGAAATGATGTTTTTGATAATTTTTTTAGATTAAAATATGCCTTTTTGAGTCTTATGGGGAGATTCACCAAGAACTTTTCATTGTTTTAGAACAAAGTAGTTTTTTTGACAAGTGCTCCCCCTCAACAAGTGATTAGGTCTTATTGAGGTGAAATACTTGTCCTTTTGAGCAGAATTATGAAAATAATAAAACATTTGATTAATTCTACTCAAAAGTAAGAAGCCTTTGCTCCTTATATTAGGATTGAGGCACTGATGTGTACCTCAGGGTCCTTTCTTTACAAGTTCGGGTTGTACACTGTAATGCGTGCACAAGCCATTAAGCATAATTATGACAGAACATTATGTTTTGGAAATACTCCCCCTCAAAATTCGCATATTTTATGTGAATTTTAAACTTTTGAAGCGAATTGGGGAGTAAAGATTTGAAAAAATCTTGAGCAAAATTTTGAAAAGTTTTGAAAAATTTTGAATAAATTTTGCTCAAGATTAAGAAGTTTTAGTAAAGCTTAGCATGAGAACTTCTTCTGGTTTTCAAAGAAAAGTGCACGTATGGTTTTAAAGAATGGTTTAGCAAGGTACTCTCCTTTCTCTGAAACCCGAGTTGTACACTGAAATGAGTGCACAAGTCGTTGTTTTCATACAAAATTTGTTTTCTTTTTAACAAAACACTCCCCCTAAACAATGAATGTTATTCGAGAGATAGTCTTCTTGAGCAGAATTTTGAATCGTATTTAAGAAAATTCTTTTTGAAAAATTCGAGAGATGATTCTACTCAAGGTTTTTGAAAACACAATCAAGTATCCTACAACAAAGAATGCTTGAAATTTAAAACTCTATTACTGTTGAAAGTTGTTTGAGACCCAGAGTCTCACTTTTGAGTTTTCAAATCTGAAGAAAAAGATTTCCATTTAGAGTTGAACCTCATGGGTTCATTTTGAAGATTTGATTTTGTGATGAATGGAAACTTCCAGTATTTGGGATGTTCAGATCAAAAACATTCTTTTATAGAAGCCAAAGCATTTCAGATTTTGAAAATTTGAAAGGTTTTGAACGACTTTGCTTTGGTCTCCACACTTGCTTTACCGGTGTAAAACGAGAGTGTAGAGTTTGGAAAAATTTGTTTCTCACCATTTTGAATCCTTTTACCAGTTTAGCCTTTAAACACATTTTGCCCTTTATCCTCAAAAATATGTTTCATAAGAAACATTTTGTCGAATGTTGAAATTTTGACTTTCAATGGGATGACATGTACTTGCACACAGAGAAAATGCATCAGGCACAAACAAGTATACAGATGAATCAAAAAAAAAAGAAAAAAAAAAAAGAAAAAACTCATTCTAAATCTTCCTAAGTGCTCAGAATTCTCAAATTAACACACACGATCACAGATTAATTCATTTTTTTCACTTGAAATTTTCCAATTATTGTCATGGTTTGCGGTTATGAATTGAGACTTTGCGCGCATGTTGGCTTCTTAATGCCTGAATATAAAACAAACAAACATCCTAGTAGTAGCAGTAAAGACATCGAAATCTTGAACCCAAAATCACTTCAATTCAAACCTATGTTGTTCCTAATCGAGCAAACACACCAATCGAGAATTCTTTAGTGTTCTCTAAAGCTATATAAACTAGTTAATTAGACAAAACATATTAAAATGAAAGCCCTGATCGATAATTACATAAACCCTAGTTTCTGATTATGCCTTAGTGACCGTTGAAAACACTTAAAACATTTAGGGAACGATTAGACAACAACAATGAAGAAATTTGAAACGCACAAATGAAAAGAAATCGAGGAAAAAAAATTGTTAGTCTAATTCGTTGAGGTTTCTAATTATGTGTGAAACTTTTGAGAGCATTTGTTGAAACATTTATTAAAGCCCATTTAATTTTCCATGCAAGATCCTTTTACCTAAGTTTAAGACATTTGTGAATCTTTACTCATTAAAGGTTAAGTACTTTTCCATTTGAAGTCCAAACTAGATTATTTTGGAATAATTGTAGAAAAAATTACTTTTCTCCCCCTCGAATTAGCATATATTTTGTAAAACCTTTTTGTACATTTTAATTTGAGAGATAATAGAAGTTTTTGAAAATGAGATTTTAATCCGAATGATGAAGAAACATTTTATCCTTGAAGAATAATGATGAGGTGTGCAAACTTCATGATTTTGCGAAAAAATTTCTCCCCCTATAAAACATGTTCCATTTTGACAATGTGAAGCAAAATTTGTTTTAATGGAGGAACATAGTTTTGAAGATTAGAAGTTTGTCAAGAGAAAGAAGATTCTTTTTGTAATTTTTGAACATTTTAATATATATATATATATATATATATATATATATATATATATATATATATATATATATATATATTCATTTTGATAAAATATTTACAAAAAGAGTTTGATGTTTGACTTCTCTTAGGTTTTAAGAAACTTTTGCAAATCATCTGGAGTCAAACACCACATACCAATTTGGCGAACTAAATCAACAAACCTTGATGGAGGTAATGCCTTTGTAAACAAGTTCGCCAATTGGTATTCAGTACCCACAAGCTCTAATTCAATTGTACCCTTCATGACATGCTCTTTGATGAAATGGTAGCGGAGAGCAATTTGTTTGGCCTTGGAATTATGAATGGTGTTCCATGAGATTGCAATAGCACTCTTTGAGGCGCAGTATATCGGGATCTAGTTAAATACATAGCTGTAGTCCGTGAGCTAAGTTCTTATCCAAATGACTTGAGCACAGAAAGCAGACATG
Organism: Artemisia argyi; assembly: GCA_030686995.1. Lineage (NCBI taxonomy): Eukaryota > Viridiplantae > Streptophyta > Magnoliopsida > Asterales > Asteraceae > Artemisia > Artemisia argyi. The sequence continues at coordinate 43,378,803 of CM060700.1, forward strand.
GCTACATACTAAGCTTTTGTTGATGACAGTGATGTACAATCCTGCTTCATTGACTGTATCCTTTTCCTACAAACTAGATTTGTTGCGAATCACTGTGCCTTCTGCGACCATATTGTTTTTCCAAATCCATTTAAGTCCAATGATGTGCCGAAGGGTGATGTTGGTAGAACATATGCAAATTAGACGGATCCAAATTGCAAGAAGATGACTCTATTATATCAGAAATGGTTGGAGCCAGTGCAAATGGATTGAAGAAAGCATTTCTGTCATAATCTGCAGGTTGTGGTACTGATGGAGGTGCAAATTCTTCAGCTGATTGTCGTGAGTTGGAAGCGGTTTGTTCTGCTGTTGTTGGAGATGCAATTGGAGGGCCATTTTTCCCAACAGTTGTTGTTGTTTGTTGAGGTGAATTAGGTACTTGATTGTTATCAAGATGTGCAGCGGAAATTGGTGAGACCTCAGAGGGATGGTTTTCAATTGTATCATCAAAAAATGGAGCAAACAAGGTTTCCACTTCTTTACGATTGAGAGACAATGGTTCAGCCGAAGAATCCAGAAAGTTAAGACGGTTGGATTCGGGTCCTAAGCTGTTTTGCTCAGAAGCCATAACATTAAGCGCGGGTCCAAAACTGATTTGTTCCGAAGCCATTCCTGTTATACCTGAAAAGAAGAAAGAATAGACAAAACAGAGAACATGGATCCCCAAGTGTAATTGGGTTCCGGATGTTAGAAGCATAAAGATGTAGTGTCAATTATCTTCTTGACACTCGAACATACTCTATCAATGATTTCCTTTGTTGCCTCAGGGATAGATGTTGTGGATTTTACATTAGTTTTGGTGAAAATGTCTAAAATCTTTCCTGTAGGAATCTACCTAAGACCAATTGATTTGAAAATTCTACCCGTAGGTACCTACCTAATGTTAGATCTAGGAGATATTTTCCTTTTAGATGCAGTGGAATGAAATGTGGGAGCATCACTTCATTGAGAAAACCTACGTCCTATATTGATCCACTTCTTAGGTTTCTGACTTATGACATTTGGTTCAATGGGTTTGTTTGTCTTAGTCGATTGAGCCTTTTCAAGTGAATTTCCCTTTTGAAGATATTTTAAAGCACAGACAAGAAGATTATTTATGCAACTACTTTTAGATGCTAGCCAATTCCTATTAGTTTGTTGAGAACTCCTAGGTTTTGGTTTGCTACTACTAGCAGTGTTTTGTGCTACAGTGGAAGGCATCACATGAGGTTTTGAACCCAGAATTCCATCCTTTTGAAGTAGCGCCTTTTTCCTAGCCTTTTCTAGATCATAGTTCGTGTACATGTCATATTTTCCATAAGAACTAATCCTAGATGATCCAGGAATAATCACGTGTTGAGATTTAGCAGACACAAATGCATTTTCCTTAGGCCTAGAATGTGGAGTGGCTGGTTTTGTCAAATTGTTTTTCTCAACAACTTGGGAGGCAAACCGAGGTTTTGAAAATTTAGGTCGTTCAGATTTAAATGCAGTTGGTTGTCTAACGACTGATTGTTTTCTGTTTCTTTGAGAAGTCGGTTTCCCCAAGTTTGATGGTTTTGTAAACTTAGTATCCACACTCTGGCCAGTCAGTCTTCTTAATTTGTTTTGCAATGCAGCATGTGCAAACACCTTTGCTTGAATTTGACCTTTTAAAAGCTCATTTTCTTTAACTAATGTATCCACATGTTTACTTTGTTCATTCAAAAATTGACCATTGTTGCCTGAATTTAGAGATTCGTTTTGCAATTTAAGTTCCAGTGAGATGCAATGTGCCTCCAGTTTTGAAAAATCTTTATGAAACTGGGCAATGGTTTTTTTGAGAAGAATGTTTTCAGACTCAAGATTTTGATTTGATGTTTCAGTCATTAGATTATCATGTAAAGACTCAGACTCAGAACATTTGTCAAGACATTGTACAACCTCCTGGTCAACCTCTCCCTCATTACTGAAGTTAGGTTGATCAGATTGCTGTTTCCCATTTGCAGTCATAATATGATCAACAGTAGATTGTACCTCAACCATTTGCTCTTTGTCAAAGTTCGGTTCTGTGTCGTAGATGGGTATGACATCTTCCTCATCCATCTGTTCTTTTTCAAAGTTGGGCTCTGAATCATAGGAGGGTCTGGTCTCTGCACAGTCTGCATCTGTATCATTCCCTAATCTACTGCTGACATCCTGCTCTTTTAATTCTGTCCCATTGCTTTCCATGACAACCAAATTAATTTCCAATACATCAACTTTATGAACTTGCTCTTCTTGAATCTGCAACTTCTTTTTATTTACCCTTTTTCCATACTCATGTCTGTGAAGTACTCTTTCAGCAATTGAATTTTCAACAGCATCCATGTGTTGGAGCAATATATCTTTGAAGGTTTGAGCCTCAATTCGAGTGTACTCTAAAAAATACTCGCTTACATCTTCACAGTCATAATTGATGAAATGTTGAAACTGTTCCTTTAGCACTCTGAAGGTGGCCTTGGATTCATTCACGTGAAATTCTTCTATTGCAAGTTGCATTTCAAGTTGATTCACATTGTAAAACATCGTATTAGTGAAAATATCAAGTTTTTCTCCAAAGACGTCTTCAAATAGATAATTGAGTACAAGTTCGGAACGATTTTTAGCAAAGTTATTGATAAAAAGGAGTTTAAGGTGTGACTGAGTAATCTAAAAGATGTCATGCATTTCTCAAATGGATCTTCAAAATCATCAGTAGCATTTGTGTCCTACACTGGGTCTATATCATCCATGTGAAGTTCCTGCATGCTTGCCATTAACATCACATCTGCTATATCGGCTTCGAAATTTGCTGTATTGGATTCCAAATCTACATATTCATCATCAGATGGAATATTTCCCATGAAACTTTGCAAAACAACATTGATATTACCCCCTTCAACTTCCTTTTCACTAAGTGTGGCATTGTATTCAACATTAGCGTCAAAGAGTGGAGTTGAATCATAATCTTGAGCTTCCACATCTGCAACATTTTCCGTATATGCCAAAAATTCCATGCTTGGTTCGATAAGATCTTCTTCATCATCAGTATCTTCCATTGTGTTAAAGCATTCATAAGTTGAAGTCATCATGCATTTGCCTTTATTAGTAGATGCTTGTCCAAGCTTCACTAGATTTAGTAGAAGAGATTGTATGTGATCATTTAGTGTTACAGGATGGTACTGTGGAATAAAGATATGCTCAGGTGCATTTGGAGGAATGAAGAAGAGACCATTTGGAGTGTAAATTAAGGATCCATGGTCAACAACTGGAGATGGTGGAGCAGGGAGAATGGTCTTCAGTGGATTCATGCTTAAACATGATTCAAGAATCTGCTTCATTCTGATGTGATGAAGTTCTTTTGTACGATGCATAGCTTCAAGATATTTCTACATTTCATAAGCACTTGCTTGAAAGTCCATATTCATGTAAATTGAATCGGGAAGGGCTAATGTCATGGACCATGCAGCCTGATGGTCAGCATAGTACTGAGCGAGTTCAGTAGTATTCAAATTTGCAGTAGTTTGTAGCCTCATAATCCCTGTTGAGTCAGCAAGAAATATCATTTTGTATGGACCATCTTGAATGGATTTAAGCATGAGATCTGCAGCAGGACGATCTGTGAGCCATTGTAGAAATCTTCATTTCCAATCAGTATATCTTCCTAGCAGCAACATTGGAGGCCTTGATACATTGCCAAATAGCAGAACTTGACGAATGAGGGAGCTGTGACTTTGTTGTTGATGATACTGTTGTTGATAAGAATATTGGTGAGGAAGGTAGTTGGAAGAAGGTACTGTTGCTGATGAGAATATTGGTGAGGAAGGTAGTTGGAAGAAGGTACTGTTGTTGATGACTGTTGCTGATGAGAATATTGGTGAGGAAGGTAGTTGGAAGAAGGTACTTGAGACATTGTAAATGACATATCTCTCCCCCTTGATTGTTGCGATGTAATCGAAATAATCAAACAAAAATGTCACACTAAAGGTCGAAATAGTGATTTCAGATTTTCCCTCCAAAATAATTTGAAAAATTTTCTTTTCCAAAATTTTGAAAATCACTATAAAATGCAATTTTATGGTTATAAGAAAAATTTGAGTTTCAAAAATTTTTCCGCCAAATTTCACCGAAAAAATTTGAATTTTGGCATAAAAATTTGAATTTTGGGCCAAAATTTTCATTGTTAAACCAAAATTTGAATTTCGCGTAAAAATTGAATGTTTAGTCTCCTGTGAAAAATAAATTTTACTCAAATAATTATTTATTTTTTATTTTTTGAAAAGAAGTTAGAAGATATTAGAAAGAGACTTGTGTGAATGAGGGATCTTTGTAGAAGATTGAAATGCACGTTCCTATGGTTAAAATCAAAATCATTTGGGTAACTTGAAAACTTACGCGTAACAATTATCTTATGCGTAGACTTAAAAGTTATGCGTAAAGGATGAGTTTTATACGTAAACTGGAGGTTTATGCGTAAGATTATCCTTTACGTGTAAGATTTAAACTTATGCGTAAGAATCAAGTTATGCGTAAGGTTAAAGAACCAAACAGATCTTTCAAACTTGTCCAAGCTTGAAAGATATCCCTTGTCGAAGTATTCCACTAAATTGTCCAAGCTAGGGAAGTACTGAGTCACCTTTGCACGAAGAGTAGACCGTTGAAAATAAAACTTATGAGTAGACTGCAGCAACTTACGCGTAAGATATAATCTTAGGCATAAGATCCCAAGTTATGCGTATAAATACTGACTTAGGCATAGGATCCCTAACTTTTGCGTTGAAAAAGTGTTTTGTGCTAAATCTTATGCGTAGGATTTGATGTTATGCGTAGAATGAGGGTTTTTTGCTCAAACTTATGCGTAGGATGCTAAGTTAGGCGTAGAAAGAGGGTTTTTTTTGCTAAAACTTACGCGTAAACAGTGATCTTACGTGTAGAAAAAGGGTAATTTGCTAAAACTTAAGCGTAAAAGTACCAAAAAATACTGTAGACAGCTGTAAACTTGTACTATGCTCAAAAGTTACGCATAAGATGACCAGAATCTTGAAAAATCTCAACTTTTTGAAGAAAAAAGCTTAGAAATAAGGTTCTATTGATCAAATAACTTCCCCAACACTTAGAAACACTAAATATGAAAGATTATACTACCACAAACTAGTTTTCTAATATCAAAGAAGCTACAAAACTCAATAAACTAAGAGTAAAAGTACTAAAAAACCTTAAAAGATCAAAACTTTATGCAAAATCTAAGCTTCTAATCACTATATCAACCTTGAAACTTGTCCAAGCTTCAAGATTTGAGTGAAAGAAACAAAAAAAAAGCAAAAAGATGAAGAAATAACACCCTTAACCCCACGTTAACCTTGAAACAAAGACTTCAATCTCTATTTGGTGAATGATACCACTTGTTAGGTGCCCATATTGATGTTACACAAGTAAGAATAAGATAGATATAAGGATTGGTTGATTATATGATATATAAAAAGTGAAAGAACAATAGTTTCATTAAGATAACAAAATAACCAACAAGTAAATTGTTTACATAAGCTTAGTATTTATAGGAGGTAAGCTAGGGCAACATTCCCTAGTCCCTTTCATGCTTACTAACGTGGGCTTCTCAAGCCTTTTGGGCTTTTACAACTTGCCCATAAACTTAAACATAAACATAAATATTACTTAAGCAACCTAGTACAAAATGTAATGACCGAGACTTGATTAAATACAAAAGTATGTTCCCAACAGAACTCTTTTTCGAGAGATAGGGGTTTTTGTGGCCTTAGAATTTTCCAAGCCAAACTTCTTAAGCATTTCACCAGTATACTTAGATTGATTGAAAAATATCCCATCGCTTAATTGCTTGTTTTGTAATCCTAGAAAGAAACTAAGTTCACCCATCATGCTCATTTCAAACTCATTATGCATTAAATCTGCAAATTCATCGCAAAGCGATTGGCATGTTGACCCAAAAATGATATCATCTATATAGATTTGAATAATAATAAGATGTTGTTCTTTTGTTTTAGTGAACAAAGTATTATCTACCATACCCATTTTGTACTCATTAAGCAAGAGAAAAGATTGTAACATATCATACCAAGCTTTAGGAGCTTGTTTAAGTCCATACAAAGCCTTTTTGAGTTTATAAACATGATTAGGTTTTTGAAAATCAATAAAACCGGGAGGTTGTGCAACATACACTTCCTCTTCGATGACTCTGTTTAAAAATGCACTTTTCACATCCATTTGAAAAAGTTTAAAATTATGACTACAAGGTAAGCAAGCAAAATTCTCATAGATTCTAATCGTGCAACGGGTGCGTATGTTTCATCATAATCAATACCTTCTTGTTGGTTATAACCTTGAGCTACTAGCCTAGCCTTGTTCCTACATACTACACCATTTTCGTCAAGTTTATTTTTAAAGACCCACTTAGTTAATAGTGTAACCACTAGGATATGGGACTAGAATCCATACATCGTTTCTTAAGAATTGATCTAGTTCTTCTTTCATTGCCATGACCCAATTTTCATCTTTTATGGCCTCTTTAATGTTCTTAGGTTCTATGGTTGATACAAATGCAAAGTCATTGCTTTTGTCTTGGGCATGTGACCTAAGGGTTCTTTCATCTAATTCTCCTATGACTTGATCTATGAGATGATCTCTTAATTCCTTAATATTTTCCACTCTAGGTAGTATTTCCTCAAGATCATTATTAGATAATTCAATCTTATTTTGACATGCATCTTCTTCTATGATGTCATCATCAACTAAAGGCAATGTTCTAGATTTTGGGGGAGTTTCGTCAAAGATTAAATTATATGATTCATCAACTTTTAAGGTTTCCTTATTTAGCACAATGTAGGCCCTTGATGTTAGTGAATAACCTAGAAAGATCCCATTGTAATTACTAGTATTGTTAGAGTTTTCTAATGAGTTTAAGATTAAGCATTTACAACCAAAAACTCTAAAGTATTCTAGGGATGGTTGATGAGTGCTCAAACACTCATCATTTTTGGTCTAATCTGAACTGCAAAACATACAAAAACACTCAGAAATGCATCAAAATACTGAAAATATTTCAAAATTGTGTCTTATATGTTTTAGATGCAAAATGAGTAAAAACAAATGAAAAATGTACAAAGTTTGCAAAATTGGCAGTTTCAGTCCCTCAACTTTCATAAAATGTCAAAACTAGTCCCTGATCATTCAAAATATGGAAAATTATCACGAAAGGTCATTTTGAAATCATAAATTGTCATATTTAGTCATTTGGTGAAAAATTGGAAAAGTTTTAAGAATTTACAGTTTGGTCACTGGAGTTTCAGATTTTGGCAGATTTAGTCCCTGGTGGGAATTTTTGGATGAAAAATCATTTTTGGTTCTTGGAAAATCATAAGTTATCAAAAATAGCCCTTGGATCATAAGTTTGGGAAATTAACAGAAAAAGTCCCCCAACTTTTGAAATTTACAAAAATGGTCCTCGGGTGTTTTTTAAAATGGAAAAATTTAATTGTGATCCTTGTATTAGTGGAGTTTGGCAATATTGACCATTATGAGTAACTTTGGGGAAATTGCAAAACTAGCCCCTGGATTTTCAGATTGTTACAAGAATGGTCCTTGTGATTCTTAAGCTTAAATAACAAACAAACCAAAACATAACCCACCCAAAAGCCTGATCCAACCTCTGATCCACCAGGCCCACTCTCTACTTGGCCCAATCACCAACCTCAGCCCACCTCCCTAAAATTAAACCTCTCCCCCGTTTTAATAATTCTTCCCCCCCAGGTCAAAGATTTGACCACCTCATTCCTCACCCCACTTGGTCTGCCAAACTCAACCAACACACCCTCCCCCACCTTCACCAACTCTTCTCACTCACCCATTCTATGTCCCCTTAGCCTCCACAAAGTTCCAATACCCAATTAATGTCCAGGAATTGCTCCAAGCAAACCCCAACTGCCATGTGGGATTTTTTGGCGCCAAATCTCAATTCAAAGGTTGAGATTACTTTGACTAATCCAATGGTTCCAAATCAGTGTGGGAAAGAGAAAGAAAACTTCCAGGACCTATTTAAGTCAAAGAAAAGAGATGGAAGAAGGCAGTTTTTAGTTTTTAGTAATTGTAGAATAGTTTAGTTTAACATTTTTAATGTAATTTAATCGTTTAGTTGTTCTTTTCAGTTAAAAACATTTGTATTCAGTATTTCTAATGTAAGGCGATTTTTATTTCAAATTAACTTCATAGTATCTCTTTTAAATTCAGATTTTGCATTTTCAAGTCAATTTGACACTTTTTCTTGAATGCTGCTAAATGTGTAATTTCCTGTTCCCATAGGCTCATTTAGACTTGTTTATAAGTTTTCTTAAGTATCTAAGATGGTTAAATCAGTTTTTGTTCAATAAGCAAAAATACAAGATAAATCAATAAAAATAAACATAAATTCAAAAATCATTGTTCAAAGGGATACAAGCTTGGATCATGGTGGATTTTGGACCTGAATGGTGGTAGAAACCTCATGGGAGGTGTTAGGATATGTGTTATGTCCTGGTCTCTTGTCTCTCTATTGTATGTAATTGGAAGCAATTTCCCATGATTTTGTAATTTACTGTTCATGAGCTTATAACTGCTTATCATTGTATTTTTAATGCTTATTCAGTATTCCTTAGTCAATTTGTAGCTTAATAAGTGGTGCTTTTTCAGTAAAAATCATTTGTGCTCAAGCATTTGAATTAACTGTCTCATTGAGCTTATTTTAGAATTCTAGGTATTTGTGTTTTTATCTTTAGTTTCTGTGCCTATTCAAGGTCCCTTAATTATAACTAGTAACTGGAATCAAGTTCTATAGTTTAAATGGCCCATTTGCTTTGAAAAATTCCTAAACAGTTGTATTAGGGGTGTTTGGTTTAGGTTTAATCTAAGTTTTCTTGTTGTTATTTTGTTGATTTTTCTGCACAAACAGTCCACATTAGGTTTAGTTAGGATAGTTAAGCCACAAAAATAAGGCCCTATTTGGAAAATAGTCAAAATCTCACCCAAGGACCTTTAGCAGTTCACTGTTGGAACTGTTGTGTCCAAATTCACCCAAACCTTTTCTTTAGCTGTTATTTTAACTTAATATAGTCCTAATGTAGCTAATTACATGTCTTATAGTCATTAGATTAAGTTTTAAATCCAACAAAGTCAACTTATCAAGTTTTGCTTAAAAAGTCAAATGTGCATTTTCTCATTTTTTACAAATCTAGCAAGATTTAATGTGAATTTTGTAGTAAGATTTAGACCTTGTGCTTTTGTGGATTTGTAGTCCAACACCTAATCTTTGAGGTTCCATAGTCCTTTGATTTTTGCAATTTTTCTATTGGGCCCCACAGCCCCCCTAAGTCACTTGCAGGGCAAGGTATTGCCCTGCTTCAGCAGCACCACATCCACCAAGCTACCTTTGGTGGTGGTTTCTGGCCACCACAATGGTCCACAGCCCCTCCACTTTGGTCCTTTCAACCCCCCTCCTACCCCTCTTTGATATTTGACCATTGGTTTAACCTGAGAAACTCTGGGACCCACTTGGAATCACCCCTCAAAGTTGTCCCATTTTCTGAGTAAACCAAGTTTCAATGAGCTTATTTGTTGGCTTATTAGCTTATTCTGTGGACCCCATGTGATTTTTCTTGCTTAAACAAGTTCATATAACTTATTTAGACCAGAATCACCCATAGTGGGTCCCACTTAAGCCCATTTTAGCTTATTTTCCTTCCACAGTGCTTATTTTTAAGATGTAAAAAAAGTTGTTTTACAAAAGTTGTTAGTTTTTAGTTGTAAAATAGGTTTGTAAAAGAAAAATCAATTTAAAAATAAGTGATAGTTTCTATTTAATGTAATTTAAATTTTAATTTTCATTTTTATATTTTTGTTAAGCACTTGGTATTTTTATAATTTTCTTAAATTCCTTTTATATTAAAGTAATTTTAGTAATTTTCTCAGATTTTTATTTTGTCATTTAGTATTTATTAGAATTAATATTAGTTTTATTAATAATTAATTAATAATTAAGTTTTAAATAGCATAATTAGTTTTTATTAAGTAAGACCTAGTTTTTATAGTTTTCCTAGCTTTTATATGTTATAAAATAATTTTAGGAATTTTTCCATAATTTTCTAGGTCAATTAGGTATTATTACTAATTTAAATTAGTTTAATTAAGATAATTAGTTTTTAATTACTAGAAAATCCATAAAAAGACAAAAATATTTATTTTTAATTTTTATACTTTCTTCAAGTTCATTTTAAGTTTTAGAAATTATTTTTGCAAGTTTTTAGCTTAATTTGTAGTGTTTATCATTTTTAGTTTATTTAAATTAGGTTTAATTTACTTTTTAAATAGTTTTAATTAATTAAATAGTATTTAAATATTAAAATAATCATTTTAATAATTTCATTTTCATTTTAAATTTTCTTTTTATTTTAAGTTTGTAAAAGTGTCATTTTCATCCCCTGGGGGTTTTCAGATTTCAGTTTTCACGTTTTATTTTGTACGTTTACGTTATTTAAAATGTGAATGTACGCGTTTTTAGGTTTTTAACGTTTCTGGTTTTTCTGATTTCATAGTCTTGTTAATATAACTTACTTAAGTTATTTCCTTGTACAAATCAGTAGCGTAACCAATCTCACAAACCTTTTCCTGTCCAAATTCACCCGATCACAAATCCGTTTGTTAACCATCACACCTCGTCGGGACATAACGACCAGGGGAAACCACTATATTCCGTGGAGCATTGACTCTAGGCAGTCTGACCTTGTTGACCCTCCTTTGGTCAATTTAGGTTGACCGTTTGTGACCAATCAAATTTTGGCGCCGCTGCCGGGGAGGTGTGCCCGCTATTCTAAACGGTTTGCTGATTAGTGCTTTTGGAATTCAACCCTTTGTAAATTTTCCATCTTTGTTCATATTATCTTATTATTATCATATAAAAACAAAACCGTTCCCGAAAACATTTTAAACTCAGTTTTCAACGAACACAAAAACATTTTCTTTATCATTTGTACAAAATGTTTATCCAAAAATCCAAAAACATTCTCCTTTACCCTATCATCTTTGATTCTTCATCCCTACCCCTCTATGAACTTTTGATTCTTTCTATGTCTCATCCACACCTTTTTATTTGCCATTGGTGTGGTAATCCTTATAATGGTGGCAATTGCCCCAGCTGTGGCATGGTAGAGTCAGGAAATGGGTCTGTCTATAACCAGAATCCCTATTCCTACCATGACACGACTGATTCATTCCATCAGTTACCACACCATGAGACTCAATAGTTTTACTGTTGTGAGTACTGTGGTGGTTCACATTACAGTTCTGATTGTCAATCAGGAAACACGCTTGTCTATGAGCAGTTTCCTGATAACAATTATAACTCAAGCACATACAACCCACAACCACATCAGTTTCACTGTTGTGATTACTATGGAGGTCCACACTCTAGCTTGGATTGTCAAACAAGGAATCCATTTCCTTGTAACAATTACGACTATTCGTTTTCAGACCCACCTCCATAGTACCATATGATTCACACAACTCCTCATGATACTGAGCAAGACCTTTTACTAAAGGCTCTTGATATATTGAAAGAACTTAAGGAAGAGTTGGTTACTACATCGTTTCGAGACTCTCGTGAGAAATCTATGGCAGAATTACTTGCTGAGGAACGAGATGCTAGAAACGAATTGAGCATGGAAGAATTACTTGTCTTAGAACAAGCAGCTATAACACGTGCCAAATTTCGTCAAGCTGCTCTTCTAGACTGTGATGATGATAGTGATAATGATGACACCCTTGATATCCTTCAATTTTATATGGGTTCGTCAGATTCATCATTTGTGATTCCTCCCATTGAAAATCAGGGAGAAAATAATGTGACGGAGAAATTACTAGCAGAGGATCAAATGGAACTCGTACAATCCATGAATGCTAGCTCCTCTCATCTCCCTCAGTCTGTTGTTATCACACCCGAAGTTCACACTCACTCTCTGGACATGGGGGATGAGCATCTTAGCACTGTTCCTAATAAGGAATCGGACGAATTAATAAAGTCTAGTGTTGAGATCCTTGTCCCAATCCCGAGAGAGTCACAGGGAACTTTTGATCAAGTGTGTGATATTCCTTTACCCCCTAATAATCCAAATGATCAAATTGAGATTGTCTCTGGTTCCAGTGATGATTGTTTATCTTATGGAGACATTGAGTATGTTGATGCATCCCTTCCCCACTCTAATGTTGGCTTTCTTCTCGAGGAGTTCGTCGATGAACTCACTCACACCAATCCACTTCGATCGGGATGTGATGATGATCTCTTTGATCTCAAAGATGATCTGGAAGAACTCGAAGCATTCCTTGCCTTAGATAGTTCAACTTCGTATGAAGTTGATGATAACTATCTTGATTCTGAGGGGGATATTCTTTTCCTTGAAAGCTTATTGAATGATGATCCATCACTCAATTCCTATCTCAATACCGGGCTTAGTGATTTAAACACTGATGAAAATTCCTTATCTTATGGAGACATCAGTAATGTTGATGAAATTCCTTCTGAGCCCATCATTGATCATCTTATCATGACTCTTTCAGAGTATGATAGCCCGGGGGGAGATACACTCGATCATGAGGATTTGTAAATTCCCACCCACCCTCCCGGGATGTTTTTGAGCTTAACCCTTGAAATCCAAACTCAGGCTAATGAGCCTGTTTTCGAGGAGCCTTCCTTTCTTCTTCACTCCTTTGGGAATGAAGACACTATCTTTGACCCCGGCATTTTCATGTATCATTATCTTAAGCCGGGATTATATCTCATCGGTGTGGAACTTTCACGTGCTTCAAATGTTTGTCCAAACATCTTGAATGAAAGTCCGATTGAGATTGTTTCTTCCACATGATGCTTCCCCAAGGACAAATGAATTCGGGGTCGAGTCAAGCTAGCGACTCGGTAAACAAAAACAGTAGCATGCTTATAGGGTCTTCACCCTAAGTGTGGGGGAGTTACTCCCACTGTGGTTACAAATAAAGTGAAAAACACAATGGTGTTTCCACATTTAGATTGTAATGTTGCCCTTTTATGTTCCAAGAGTCGGCATAACAGCCGGGACTTTGAATATTGAGGACAATATTCATTTTAAGTATGGGGGGGGGGGGGGGGGAGGGGGTATTCTAGCAAATTTTATCACATTTTACAATCTAGTACCCCCATTTTTAGCCAAAATCTAAAAAATTTAAAAATTTTTTCACTTGTGCTTCAAAATTTTTGTGGTAATCAGTCCGCCATGTCTAACCGACAAAGGGATTGGCTAATCCAGGAGCAAACGGCTCTTGGTAAAGATATATCAAATCTGTTTATGGCTTGCAATTTGCCCAAAATTGTATGGTACCTCAACTCGCCATATCCTAAAAATCGAATGAGTTGGCTAGCCCGCAAGATTATGGCTTGTGGTAAAGGCAGTGGAAAATCCATAATTGGTAATCAGCTCACCAAGATGTTGACTTTGTCCATCAAGAGTTGGCTAGTCCAGAAGCAAACGGCTTTTGGTAAAGACTAATCAAATCCGTTGACAGCTGGTGGTTTGCTCAAAATCACATGGTTATCAGGTGGACCATAGTTCTTATTTGAATCGATACATCTGGCTACTCCAGAAGTGATGGCTTCTGGTAAAGAGTTTAAAATCCATCAAGTTTTCAAAACAGTTATTGCTAGGGACTAGCAATAGTTTAGTGTGGGGGATTGATGAGTGCTCAAACACTCATCATTTTTGGTCTAATCTGAACTGCAAAACATACAAAAACACTCAGAAATGCATCAAAATACTGAAAATATTTCAAAATTGTGTTTTATATGTTTTAGATGCAAAATGAGTAAAAACAAATGAAAAACGTACAAAGTTTGCAAAATTGGCAGTTTCAGTCCCCCAACTTTCATAAAATGTCAAAACTAGTCCCTGGTTATTCAAAATATGGAAAATTATCACCAAAAGTCATTTTGAAATCATAAATTGTCATATTTAGTCCTTTGGTGAAAAATTGGAAAAGTTTTGAGAATCTACAGTTTGGTCCCTGGAGTTTCAGATTTTGGCAGATTTAGTCCCTGGTGGGAATTTTTGGATGAAAAATCATTTGTGGTTCTTGGAAAATCATAAATTATCACAAATAGCCCTTGGATCATAAGTTTGGGAAATTGACAGAAAAAGTCCCTCAACTTTTGAAATTTACAAAAATGGTCCTCGGGTGTTTTTTAAAATGGAAAAATTTAATTGTGGTCCTTGTATTATTGGAGTTTGGCAATATTGACCATTATGAGTAACTTTGGGGAAATTGCAAAACCAGCCCCTGGATTTTCAGATTGTTACAAGAATGGTCCTTGTGATTCTTAAGCTTAAATAACAAACAAACTGAAACATAACCCACCCAAAAGCCTGATCTAACCTCTGATCCACCAGGCCCACTCTCTACTTGGCCCAATCACCAACCTCAGCCCACCTCCCTAAAATTAAACCTCTCCCCCGTTTTAATATTTCTTCCCCCCAGGTCAAAGATTTGACCACCTCATTCCTCACCCCACTTGGTCTGCCAAACTCAACCAACACACCCTCCCCCACCTTCACCAACTCTTCTCACTCACCCACTCTATGTCCCCTTAGCCTCCACAAAGTTCCAATACCCAATTAATGTCCAGGAATTGCTCCAAGCAAACCCCAACTGCCATGTGGGATTTTTTGGCGCCAAATCTCAATTCAAAGGTTGAGATTACTTTGACTAATCCAATGGTTCCAAATCAGTGTGGGAAAGAGAAAGAAAACTTCCAGGACCTATTTAAGTCAAAGAAAAGAGATGGAAGAAGGCAGTTTTTAGTTTTTAGTAATTGTAGAATAGTTTAGTTTAACATTTTTAATGTAATTTAATCGTTTAGTTGTTCTTTTCAGTTAAAAACATTTGTATTCAGTATTTCTAATGTAAGGTGATTTTTATTTCAAATTAACTTCATAGTATCTCTTTTAAATTCAGATTTTGCAATTTCAAGTCAATTTGACACTTTTTCTTGAATGCTACTAAATGTGTAATTTCCTGTTCCCATAGGCTCATTTAGACTTATTTATAAGTTTTCTTAAGTATCTAAGATGGTTAAATCAGTTTTTGTTCAATAAGCAAAAATACAAGATAAATCAATAAAAATAATCATAAATTCAAAAATCATTGTTCAAAGGGATACAAGCTTGGATCATGGTGGATTTTGGACCTGAATGGTGGTAGAAACCTCATGGGAGGTGTTAGGATATGTGTTATGCCCTGGTCTCTTGTCTCTTTATTGTATGCAATTGTAAGCAATTTCTCATGATTTTGTAATTTACTGTTCACGAGCTTATAACTGCTTATCATTGTATTTTTATTGCTTATTTAGTATTCCTTAGTCAATTTGTAGCTTAATAAGTGGTGCTTTTTCAGTAAAAATCATTTGTGCTCAAGCATTTTAATTAACTGTCTTATTGAGCTTATTTTAGAATTCTAGGAATTTGTGTTTTTAGCTTAAGTTTCTGTGCCTATTCAAGGTCCCTTAATTATAACTAGTAACTAGAATCAAGTTCCATAGTTTAAATGGCCCATTTGCTTTGAAAAATTCCAAAACAGTTGTATTAGGGGTGTTTGGTTTAGTTTTAATCTAAGTTTTCTTGTTGTTATTTTGTTGAGTTTTCTGCACAAACAGTCCACATTAGGTTTAGTTAGGATAGTTAAGTCACAAAAACAAGGCCCTAATGTAGCTAATTACATGTCTTACAATCATTAGATTAAGTTTTAAATCCAACAAAGTCAACTTATGAAGTTTTGCTTAAAAAGTCAAATGTGCATTTTCTCATTTTTACAAATCTAGCAAGATTTAATGTGAATTTTGTAGTAAGATTTAGACCTTGTGCTTTTGTGGATTTGTAGTCCAACACCTAATCTTTGAGGTTCCATAGTCCTTTGATTTTCGCAATTTTTCTATTGGGCCCCACAGCCCCCCTAAGTCACTTGCAGGGCAAGGTATTGCCCTGCTTCAGCAGCACCACATCCACCAAGCCACCTTTGGTGGTGGTTTCTGTCCACCACAGTGGTCCACAGCCCCTCCACTTTGGTCCTTTCAACCCCCCTCCTACCCCTCTTTGATATTTGACCATTGGTTTGACCTGAGAACCTTTGAGACCCACTTGGAATCACCCCTCAAAGTTGTCCCATTTTCTTAGTAAACCAAGTTTCAATGAACTTATTTGTTGGCTTATTAGCTTATTCTATGGACCCCATGTGATTTTTCTTGCTTAAACAAGTTCATATAACTTATTTAGACCAGAATCACCCATAGTGGGTCCCACTTAAGCCCATTTTAGCTTATTTTCCTTTTTGGTCAACAAAAGTCAACTATGGAGCAAATAAGCTTCCACAGTGCTTATTTTTAAGATGTAAAAAAAGTTGTTTTTACAAAAGTTGTTAGTTTTTAGTTGTAAAATAGGTTTGTAAAAGAAAAATTAAGAAAAATCAATTTAAAAATAAGTGATAGTTTCTATTTAATGTAATTTAAATTTTAATTTTCATTTTTATATTTTTGTTAAGCACTTGGTATTTTTATAATTTTCTTAAATTCATTTTATATTAAAGTAATTTTAGTAATTTTTCTCATATTTTTATTTTGTCATTTAGTATTTATTAGAATTAATATTAGTTTTATTAATAATTAATTAATAATTAAGTTTTAAATAGCATAATTAGTTTTTATTAAGTAAGACCTAGTTTTTATATTTTTCCTAGCTTTTATATGTTATAAAATAATTTTAGGAATTTTTCCATAATTTTCTAAGTCAATTAGGTATTATTAGTAATTTAAATTAGTTTAAATAGTTTAATTAAGATAATTAGTTTTTAATTACTAGAAAATCCATAAAAAGACAAAAATATTTATTTTTAATTTTTATACTTTCTTCAAGTTCATTTTAAGTTTTAGAAATTATTTTTGCAAGTTTTTAGTTTAATTTGTAGTGTTTATCATTTTTAGTTTATTTAAATTAGGTTTAATTTACTTTCTAAATAGTTTTAATTAATTAAATAGTATTTAAATATTAAAATAATCATTTTAATAATTTCATTTTCATTTTAAATTTTCTTTTTATTTTAAGTTTGTAAAAGTCTCATTTTCATCCCCTGGGGGTTTTCAGATTTCAGTTTTCACGTTTTATTTTGTACGTTTACGTTATTTAAAACGTGAACGTACGCGTTTTTAGGTTTTTAACGTTTCTGGTTTTTCTGATTTCACAGTCTTGTTAATATAACTTACTTAAGTTATTTCCTTGTACAAATTAGTAGCGTAACCAATCTCACAAACCTTTTCCTGTCCAAATTCACCCGATCACAAATCCGTTTGTTAACCATCACACCTCGTCGGGACATAACGACCCGGGGAAACCACTATATTCCGCGGAGCATTGACTCTAGGCAGTCTGACCTTGTTGACCATCCTTTGGTCAATTTAGGTTGACCGTTTGGGACCAATCAATGGTCTTTTACCTCTAAGAATCTCATACGGTGTTTTATTAATGATTTTTCTAATCAAGACCCTATTATGTATGTAAGATGCGGTTTGTACGGCATGACACCAAAACTTTTGAGGTATGGATTGTTCATTTAACATAGTGCGACTCATTTCTTGTAACGTCCGGTTCTTCCTTTCAACTACCCCATTAGATTGAGGAGTGCGGGGAACCGAGAAGTTATGAGATATACCATGTTTATCACAAAAGACTCCAAATTGAATTTCATTATCAAATTCTCTACCGTGATCCTTTCGAATTGAAACAATTTAACATCCAAGTAGGTTTTGCAAAATTTTTCCTAAGGCTTTGAATTTATTAAATGCTTCATTTTTCGTTTTTAGAAATAGTGTCCAAGTGAATCTTGAGTAGTCATCCACTATTACCAAAGTGTAGAAGTTTCCTCCATAGCTTTGAATAGCGGATGGTCCAAACAAGTCCATATGTAATAGTTCTAAAACTCTTGATGTAGAAATCATGTTTATAAGCTTATGACTTGCATGGACTTGCTTACCAACTTTACATGCATCACAAAAATGATTATCAAATTTTTCTTTAGGTAATTTCCTTAATAATTCCTTAGATGCAATGTTGTGAATTAATCGCATGTTAGCATGACCTAATCTCCTATGCCACAGATTTGAATTATCTACAATGGATGCAAGATTAATAGTGTGATTTCATGACACATTACCTAGTTTCGTATCCTTTTCCATAGAGATGATTTCAAGTATGGTATGCATAACGTTAACATCTTTACTAGGTTGAGATCTTGAAAGTGGCCTTTCCTTAGAGCATACCTAACATTTGAAGTGCATCTCAAAATTTTGGTACCCATTGTTTCTTGGGTCCGACATGGTTAGCACATAAAAAGCCCAAGTTGAAAACTCTTGGATCTTGAAGGAATAAATACAATTGTTCAATTCCATATTTTAAAAGGGTAGACCAAGGATTGTTTTGAAAATATGTTTTGTTTTGATGGTTGGGTCTTACGTATCTTTGATCTAAAGAGTATGGTCTCATGTTTGGGGTAGGTAGGGGAGGTCTTTGGTCTATTCTAGCGTGAGTATAATTGAGACCATTGTATGGACCATGGTTGTAGTATTGTTTTGTGGTTTCTCTCCATACAATGGGTCTTTGATTATGTCGAGTATATGCAAGAGGAACTTGAGTATTGATATGTTTGATAAAACTTTTAGTATGAACACCTCTTTTTCTCAGAATCCTGGCGCGCTTCTGGCGCGTTGACGCGTCAACCAGCGCGTCAGATTCGTAGGATTTGAGAGTTTTATTTTCGTTTACTTTCTCAAAATTTAGGGGGTTAGCTATATTTTTGGAAGTGGTTTTCTCGTTGTTTGAAAGTTCACGACCTTCCTTATCTTGGGATACTTTTTGATGATTCAACGTCTCATTTAAATCATTATCACTTTTTTTGAATTTTGTAACATTTAATGACTTTTGTTGAAGTTCCGAGACTTCTTCACTCAAAGAGACAACCTTAGGTGTGAGGTTTTCACAATCTTTACATGGTTCAACATTCTAATGTAGAGTGACAAGTCTCTTTATTTCAATTTCAAGTTCATTATTTTTGTGAAGTGCTTTAGAAAGTTCCTTTTGAAAAGAGCATTTTTCTTTCATAGTTAATTTTAATTTTCTAAAAACCTCCTCATAGTTATTAAGTAATTCCTTATTTTCCTCTTGCAATTCATTTATAAAAGAAGTTTTGCTAGTAGTAGGGTTATGTTGTATCTCATGAGACTCAATCGCCATAAGACATGTTGCTTCCTTGTTTGCTTGATTGCCATCTTCATCGTCACTCCATACATCACCAACAAACGCTTTGTAATGTAGAGGATTTGGACAATCACTAATGAAGTGATCCTTTTCACCACAATTGAAGCATCTATCATCACGCTTTGAACCTTGACCATTCTTGTTTCTACGATCATTAGGGCGGTTTTCAAGCCGATTCCTTCGTTGAAACTTTCTACCTCTTCTAAAAAACTTTCTAAAATTCTTAGCCATGAGGTTGAATTCTTCATTGTTCATTTCTTCTTCATCACTTTCTTTAAATCTACCACCAACTTCACTTGTATGAATTTTAGTGACTTTAGCTTTAAGTGCCAAAGATTTCCCATTTTCCTTTTTGTTTTTGGTCACAACTTTGTCACTTTCAAGAATCATTTCATAAACTTTGAGATTCCCGATAAGCTCATCTAGAAGAAGCTCACCCAAGTTTTTTGCTTCTTCAATAGCCGTAACATGATTCTTGTTGTAAAAGCTAGGATCTAATGCCGTGAGGCTCGTGATAATAGCATTGAATCGTGTATAACCATTGTCAATGGTTTCTTCTTCCAAGATTACAAACTTCTCATATTGTTGAATGAGTAAGTCAATCTTGCAATCCTTAACTTGTGAGTTCCCTTGATAAGTGATGATGAGAGAATGCCAAATCTCCTTGGCAGTTTTGCACACATGGACTCTCTCGAACTCCCTTCGAGGTAGAGCATTGTAAATCATCATCTTAGCTTCTTGATTTTTGAGAATCTTCTTCTTCTCATCTTCTTTGATTTCCGAATATGGCTTCTCAACCATCAACTTGGTTTCCGGATCAAGTATCATGAAAACAAAGTCTCCGTTTTGAATGTCCTCCCACAAGTCAAGGTCCTTGGACCTAACATAGGTCTCAAACCGAGTTTTCCAAAAACAAAACCCTACGGTTTCTAGCAAAGGTGGTTTTGCATAGAACAACCCTCTACATTGTTCTCTTAAGCCATGGATCTATACTCTACTTTACCAAAAATCTTAGTTAGGATTTTAGATTTTTGGGAAAGAAGTTTTTGACTTAAAACGACTTCTCGGGAAGGCTTTAACACTCAAAAACTTGAGTATACTGCTCTGATACCAATTGTAGAACCGTAGGGGGGGGGGGTGAATACGGTTTCTTCAGCTTTTTAGATGTTTAAAAACTTTAAGCAAAAGAGAACACCAAGTGGTTGTATAATAATCCAACAACCACTAACACAACCAAAGTATATAAAGCAAGTAAAAGACACCACGATATATAATGGTTCGGGATGGGGGGTTTATACCATCCGTACGTCCAGTTGCGAATTCGCGACTCTGATACTATTCACTAGTAGAATCCTTTTGGTGGACTACAAACCGTTACAATTCACTCTACCAATATTCACCAATATCGATGCTCACAAAGAAGGAGTTACTCCCACGGTATTCCGCCCTCGGAAACCACCCAAAATAATCTAACGATTCGACTTTACCTAAGGATCACAAAGATCTGTACCAAGACTTCCACCCAGAAGTATCAAACCCCAACTAGATCCCCAATGATCTAGGCTTGGTCACCAAGACACAAAACTTCCCTTACAAACAATTGAATGAATGAATCTATGTTTGTTCAACCAAGTCCTAACCTAACCTAGTGACTCGATTGTAATAGAAAGGGTATAAGAAAGAAGACCCTCGACACAATCACAAGAGCGGATTAGGTTCTTGTGATTCTTCCCTTACAAGTAGATGTGTTCTTCCAAAGATGTTAATGTCAAAATCAAGAACACAAGATTAGAGATTGAGATAGAGATAGAGATTTGAGAGTGTTTGGAGAGAAAGAATCTAGAGAGAAAGAATAATGGCAAGGGGTGAGGAATATAAGAGGCAAGGGTGGTATTTATAGGAAAAGAACCCAAACTTGGGAAAATTTACCGAGGTCGGCGCGTCATCCGCGTGTCAACAAGCGAGCAGCGCGCCAGGTGTCTGTAAGTTTTTCCCAAGTGTTGGGTGTTTGGATCTTACAAATACCTATCCTTGCTAAACCCCCAATTGTACTTCAAACTAAACCTTAACATTAATCATTCTGAGGTTTACCAACTCAAATAGCCAATTTGGAAAATGTTTTGTGAAGTGTTTAAAGAGAAACCAAATTACCAAGGGTATAAAGTTTAGATAGGGTAATTTGGAAGGGGTAGAAGTGTATCTCCTCACATGGCATACAAAAGAGAGAAAGAATATGCCAAGGAATATTCCAATGGTTGGGGGGGAAGAATGTGATGGAGGGTTGAGATGAAATGGTTTGAATTGGATGGCTAGGATCAAAGGGATCCTCCCTTGGTTTTCAAACAATTTGGCATGTGGTGAATGTGGATGGATGAGATGATCTCATTTGAAATGTATGGCTAGGATCAAACATGCCTAGGTTAGGGTTGAGAAGGATATTCCAAGGAATATGCTTTGCTTGGGGGGAAAGGAAAGATCAATGGTTGAGATGGTTTTGGTTTGAATTCCATGGTTGAGATCAAGCACATGTGGTGGCATAAATAGGAGAGATTGGATGGATGGTTGAGATGAGTTGAGTTTGAATTCAATGGTTAGGATCAAGCACATGTGATGACATAGAGATGAAAGGTTGGATGGATGGTTGTGATGTGTTGTAATTTGAAATCAATGGCTTGGATGAGAGTAGCCTTATTAGGGTTTCAAATTAAATCCCATGTGTTAAAATTAGAAGGTTGAGATGAGTTGTAAGGGAATGAATGGTTTAGATGTAGTGTGTAAGGGAATATGTAAGGGTGTAAGAGATTGTGTAAGAGAATATTTGATTTGGATATGATTGGTTTTTTCTTATGTATAAATGGGATTAAGAGAACATTAAGACATAATCTAATTGTCATTAAGAAGAAAGGTTTAGACAATTAAGATTATAAGTTGAGAAAATCATAGGTTACTTATAAGTTCAAGTAACACAACGTCGAGAATCCATAGTTTCATATCTCGTGACTTTCCACGATTCGACGTTCTCAACTAATACCTTGGTTCAAATGAGTTAAGTGCTTTACCTTGATGTAAAGCATAACCCAAGTGGGAAAGAATGCATTTACGCAAAGTGACCTTTGACTTAGTTTGACCAATAAGGGAGTAAACCCGTTATGTAATTAGAGAAGACGTAAGCATGGGATATGAGCATATGGATGGTTCAACACGATGTCACGTGAAATATATAAGTTCCCTATGTTTAGAAAAGCCTTGGCTAGAGGCGATAGTTAGAAATCATGAGTTGGCATTTTCTCGTAAATGGGTGTTTTAAAACTAGGATCTCTCAAGTCTCAAAACTCGTTTCGAGTGTTCTCTATTAAGCACATAACATATTCATACCTGTATTGAAAGATCCACATTTGTCGGGTAAGGGGAAAGCCGACTTTCAAAATTCGCCCGGAACCATACAGACTCCTGGCGCGTCACCCGCGCGTTGATGCGAGGGCTGCGCGCCAGGAGCAGACATTGGCTCCGGCGATTTTGAGCTAACGTTTGTTATTTTAAGTGTTTCGATGGTTTATTTTTCATCATTAAAACATAAAGAGATCTTGATCATGTTGCCTCAACATATGAATTTAAAAACTTCCTATGCTAGAATTTATCAACGCCGAACTCTCAGGAAATGGGAACAAACACTCATGCTGACTCTCTAATCTAAGTGTTAATTTTGGGGTAGTCACTCAATGTACAGTCATAGTATGCATTCCATCATAGGCTTGGCGGTTACACAAATCTCCACCACTAGAGATAAGGTCGAAACAATCTTTAAAGGCAATATTGGGTGAACAAATTTTAAGGCTAAGGTGTAGTGTTGTTACTAACATACTACAACAAAGGCGATAAAGACCATTGGTACATGACTAGAACGCTGGGAAGACACCAATGACTGCTCAAATCCATCACCTAAGCATGATTCACAACTAAAGGGTAGGATAAGACATGGGATACAAATAAATGGTGAAAAATAAAAAATGAAACCAAATGGTCTTAGCCTACAACCGAGTCGTTACCGCCTGCAGTTCATCCAAAGATAAAGCTCCAAGATCCAAAAACTGGATCATACTACAAGTGAGTGTGCCATTAGCCGACGTCATGATGGGCACACCACTTGGTCTTCATGTTAGTGAATATACATAACCAACTTAATTCTTCAAATGTGATCGAAGTGGCCTCTTTGATTGTTAATCTTGATAAGCTCATAACACGGTGCTATTTGTGGCACTATAAATAAACTATCTTCAAATGGAAATTAACATTTTTTTTTCTTTTCAAATCAATAAATTACAAGAATAATAACATCCCCCACACTTGAGATGAATCATATATGAGAATACTTGGGGGGGGGGGGGGGGGGTCTTTAATGATTTTCAAAAATAAGTCTTCAACATAGGATTGATTCCTGAATCTCTTTACTCTAACCTTAAACTTGGGCAAGTGGCGACTTCTCAATCATAGACCAAGACTACACGGTAGGCTAAGGCGAATAGGTGTATCGAAACAATCATGATCAGGGTATGAAACGAAAGAATGGCTCGGAAGGGTGTATCTAAGGGTATCTTGCACTAAAATTGAGTGAAACAAAAGGGGGTTTAACACGGGGGTCGAAGAGTCAATGCGACTAATCGATAAATTCACACATATGGCTATTTGGGTGTTAATCCTAAAATACTGCCTTCTCAAAAGTTTCTTCCAAATGTATCAAGTAAACTCAACACACTACTCGTCTATGGTCTCAAAATGATGTAAAGGCCAAGTTCTAAAGTTTACAAACTACCGGCACACTCATTATTTTTTGTATTTGAGTAATATGGGGAAAACATAAAGGCTTAAATCTCACCATAGAAATCAAGGGTTAAAATGCGCTTGGCTAAGGTATATTCTAGTTAGGTTCGGAAAAACATGTCAAAAATTTAAAAAATGGCATACTTTTTCAAAATAAACTACAAAAAATGGGGCAAATAAAATTCAAGTTATAATTCTACTCCCGCCCCCCCCCCCCCCCCCCCCCCCACTTAAAATGTACAAACTCCCTTTTGTACGCAAATAAGCAATAGAAATAAAGGAGAAAGGCAGATTAGAACGAGAAATTCCCTGAAATTTGCTCTTGAAAATGATAGAAGGAATCACGTTTGAGAAAACGTGCATTCACTTCGGCTAAGGAGCATACTTCAAATCCATGAAATCACGTAACTTCCCACAAGCATAAATTAAAATCTAATAAGAAAAATAAAATCCTAACTCACTTTTGTAGGAATCACGATTGCATTTAGCGTATGCAACAAGCCTTTTAAACCACTCGGTGTCCCGAGTGGACGAGTGAAGTCTCGTGAGGGTTTACAGTGGACACACCCATAATGTTCATTTAAAAACTAGTACAAGGTTAAGTATGTTTGTTATTGAAAATTTTAAGGTACAAAAGAAAGTTACGACATAGACTTGGAAGTAGTGCTACACCATAAGTAATGACACCTGACAAAAGTTGAACATCTGATGGTGGCTACGGTGTAACCATGAAATATGTTACACTGTAGAATGTTTCTGAGGTAAATTCCAGCAGCTAAAACACTGTGGCCGGCCCCTCCACCATCTTTCTCTCTATTACCTGCAGAAAATCACAACAAAACTTGCCAAACCAACTAAAATAATAAAAAGGAAAAAGAAATCGATAATTCGGGTTGTCTACCAAAAAGTACTTTTGTTTATTAACGAGTCTTTAAGTTAGACTTAAGGCTGTGGCTACTATGTGGGCGGATGGTTTTTTCCGCCCTTTCCTTTATCCCAAATGGCAGATGACTGGTCCCAAACCGTAGGAGAAATGAAAGGTTTTAATTCGAAACGATCTTCTAGGAGAAAATTAGCTTTTGCCCATTCATTCCGATATTGCATTTCATCCTTAATGCTTAACTAAACTTCTCCAAATTTAACCTTCACCCAATTTTTGAATGATATTCCATGGTAGCCGACTTCCCTTCTCTTGTGTTCATTAAAACATGCCCACTCATATCGTTTGATCATATTTTCTTCGGTGAATTTTCCACCATTTCATTTCTTTCGAAGGGGGTCACAAGTAGGCCAAGCTTAGGTAGTTCCATCATGGTTCATAATTGCTGATTTACAAAAGTGAACCGTCCATTCGACCTTCTCATCTGAATTAATACTATTGTAGTAGTTATGGAACAATGTTTCCCTACTAAAACTTGAATCTTCATAGCATGACCAGACGTTTACTTCCCTTTTAATTTTCTCAGCCTGATTTGTCCTCATCCATTGCAAGATTTGACAAAAGGACAACATGAAGGTAGAGTTAACTTTTTCCCATATTTCATAATCCCTCATGGCTCATAACAATGACACACTATGGTTACTTTGATAAGACCTTCTTTATTATCCCAAGGTTCGAGTGTTTGATCTTCATCATCATTATCATCAAAAAGATCCTTTGTCTTCATCGCTTTCATTAGAGTTGACCTCTTGTTCATATTTCAAGCACAAAGGAGTTCTATAGTTGAAGATGTCATCGAAAATTCTAAACCTCTCAGGGGGAGTTTCCTCAACCGCAATATTGGCCATGCATGAACTAACTACTTCCTTGTCTTTTTTCAATAAAAGCCTATTCATTTTGAAGACAACCCTCTCGTCATAAACTCCCAACGAGATTTATATCATAAAAACATCAGTTCGTGCTCATGGCGTAGCAAGGAAGGGTCTTCCAAGGATGAGGTCTTCCTTAGGAATATTTGCGATATCAATGAATATGAAGTCCGCAAGGAATAAAAACCTGTCAATCTTAATAATAACATCATCAAATATATCTATCGGAGTTGCTTTAGTCATATCTGCCATCTCGATCACTAGACTTGTTTTCCTAAGACTTGTCAATCTTAGGGATAGAAATAAAGAGAGTGGCATGATATTAATGCTAGAGCCTAAATCAGCTAATTACCAATGGTGCCTGGAAGGGTAAAGCTCTCAGTGCTATCCTCCTTAGTTGGTAATTGACAAGGCATTGTTTCAAAAGGCTTGGTTTCATCCTGCAAAAGAACATTCTCACAAGATTGATTATGAATCTTTTGGTCGAGCCATCTACTTCCTCTTCGGTGAAAATTGCATTGCATGCTATAAAAACCCATAAAATTTCATCAACATCATTTCCACCACAAAGTAATTTCACAGGTAAATTTTTACTTTTCATTACATGCATGACTCTTTAGACCTGCTCAAGTTTCCACCTATGCCCAACACCACTATGTTTACCTCCTATAAACATCCCAGTATGTCAAGTCTAGGTTCTAAACATCATTATACTAAGTAATCTATCACTCTAGTATGCTATATCTATTAGAAACCCTAATTGAACACTATGTTTTTCCGGTTAGCTTTAAAACCCTAGTTGCTTATCTGAACTAGTTTTAAAGTGTTCAAGGCTTAGGTATGAGTTACATTAGCAACTTTAGGATGTAATAGACTTCCTAGATCATAGTACAACCCCCTAGAACCTAGGTACAAGTCCCTTAAGCACAAAACCCTAACTAGGTCATAACTTCCCGGAATTTGGTCTAAACTATCCCAAAACTTCACCATAGGCTACCACCACTTAGTATAAGCCTCTTAGGACTTAATATTTGTTAATAAAAACTCATAGGACACTAATCTAGGCACTAAACCCTAAGCTAGACCCTAATCTCTCACCAAGCAAAATTAGGTCATTTAGGTCCTGAAACTAGGCCAAAACCTTCCCAAATCTTTAGTATAAGCTACCACCTCCTAGGAAATGATCCCTAAACCTTAATACTAGTCACTAATCACTCTTAGGACCCTAATATATGAACTAAAACCAAGGATAAACCCAAATCCCTCACTAGGCAAAACAAGGCTAAAACTAAACCTAACACTTAAACTAAGCTATCATAGCACCTCAAACTACCCAACCAAGAAACCTAGCAGCTTAAGCACCTCAATTAGGCACCCTAGCACCTCACAAGATAGCAATAAAGTAGGTGCATCACCTACTTGGTGTTTCGGCTATTTTACACCACAAACACCCTATACCAGCCCCTACCTAGTTTTAGCTCATCCTTGTCATTCCCTAGACTCACCACATCGACCCCTAGCTTCCATTAGTCAACCCTCCTCCTTGACACCTAGAACCCCAAACTGACACCTAATACCCTCGTTAACCCTATAAATACACCTTCCATTCACCATTTCACTTCACACCTTCCCTCTATTCTCTACCTCACGTATTCTGTAGTAATAAGTCCCTAAGACCAGTAGGAGTCGAATACAATAGCCCTAGTACTAGTCGAGTTATAGTTTTGGCCTAGAAAACCCTAGTTTTCACTTTAAGCCTTCCCCGACCTAGGTAAGCCTCAACTTTGATCCTATTAACCTTAGTACTGACCTAGTATAGTTATGATATGCCTTAGACCCCATAGGAACCTAAGCTAGAGCTTTGATCATTTTGATTTAGAAGTTTTCATTTTAAAACCCTAATTTTAGATAAATACATGTTTATGTGCTAAATTGCCTTATTATGTGCTATAATCTGATTTAGGGGACTTAGTTAAGTATATATTAGCTTAACATAATCTAGGAAACTTAGTTATTTCATAAAAATATAGTTTATTTGAATTTAGGACTAGTTTTGCAATAGTTTTCATGCATAGCGGTATATATGATAACTTTCTGAAAATACTAAGTTTAGGGACTGTTTTTGATATTTCATAGTAGTAATAAGTATAAGGACCCTTTTTTCAAGTTCTATAACCCTAGGATAGAAAGTAAAATAAGTTATAAACTTAAAAGGACTAGTTTTGCAAATATTGTTGATTAAGGGTATAAAGGGTAAATATTAAAAGTTAGTGTAGTTTAAGGACCATTTCTGCAATTTCTTTAAATTATATAAGTATAAGGACTAATTGGCTAAAAGATAGAAAGTTATATGCTTAAATGTTATAAGTTTATAAGTTTAGGGTAGAAAGTGTAAATATATAAACTTGAAGGGTATAAACGGACTATTTTCATAATATGTATAAAAACATATTTTTGAGTTAGAAATACTAGAGAGCTTCATGTGAGGAGTACCATGTGGATATTTCGTTTTGACGAGTTTGCTGGGTTTACGAATTAAAGTGCCCTGGCTCCTCAAACGATTATTGGATGTACTTCTGGATTATGATGGCCCGAACGGTGTTATGCTATAACTAAAACTTAATAACAACATAACTCAATAATAGGGAGCTTCATGTGAGGAGTATTAACTTCTAAATTATGATGGCCCGAACGAAATTATGTTGATAACATAATATAATAGTAGGGAGCTTCATGTGAGGAGTCATATACTTCTGAATTATGATGGCCCGAATGGTGTTATTTTATAACTAAACTCTAATAACAACATAACTCAATAGTAGGGAACTTTGTGTGAGGAGTTATATACTTCTGAATTATGATGGCCCGAACGGTATTATGTTGGCCGCATAATACAATAGTAGGGAGCTTCATGTGAGGAGTTATACTTCTGGATTACGATGACCCGAACGGTGTTATGTTATATCTAAATCTAGAAAACCCTAGGAATGATTACTTGAGAAACCTAAAAAAAATAACTAGGACTTGACATACATACACACACACACCAAACGCTACCCCCAGGATACGTGAGTCAACAGTCTAATCCTTGAGTCACTTTTCACATCAATCACATCATCCTTAATCCAAGGTGAGTTCATAGCCTCACTCTTTTAAATGCTTTACAAACCATGTGAGGGGGATACATGCGACTTGCTTTTCTAACCAAACACTAGTCTTTTTCTTTGGTTATTGCACGAGTCCCACTCTCTGCCACCACTACATAACTAAAAATTCATGAACCGTAATTTCTTTTGATATTTTACACAAGTGAACGCGAGTATAGTTGATAGATCTATTGGAGTTTGACAACTCCCATTGGTAGCTCTCTTTCTGGGAGGGTACGAATAAGATTGTCTTCTCAAGTTTATGCCGATCTTCTTCAACCTCAACATTGGCAAAACCTTTTTGCTTCGACAAAAGGGGGAGAGAGGAAGTGTAAACTAGTAACTTCTACACTTTACTATGAGTTTCGGTTTACATATTTGTCATCAGCAAAAAGGGGGAGATTGTTAGTGCAAACGTTATGACGTTTTATCTATACAATGTCTTCATGTTTTAATGATGACAAACGGGTAACTTGTAATACATAACGTAAAGTGCACAAGTTACTCGTTCACACATCAACGTCTCTCGACATCACTTCAGGTATGTACAAACACACTTTACCAACTTTGTTAAGTGATCAAAGAAAATATTTTTTGTCCTTAAACCTTACATTTTATAAATGTGACAAAACATTGTTTTTACAAAAATAAACTAGACAAATTATTTTTGGATTTGTAAAGAAATATTTAATAAGAAAAATAAATTTGAAATTTGAATTTCTGTTGATCCCAGTTGAGCAAACGATCTTATACAGAAGTTGACTTGAGTTTAACACTTAAGCTAAAACGCGGAATATAAAAGCTTAACTTAAGAAGAACAATTCACTATCAACACTTCAATATATTATTAATACGAGCACTCGACAATGCTAGGGTTTTACAACCTTGAAGTGTAAACGAAACTAAAACAATACGTACGTAATCTAACCCTAGGACCCTCCTTTTATAGACCAAGGAATCCTACTAGGTTTACAATACCTTTCTACACAAGATAAGAATATTCTAGACGTATATAATATACACACAATCTATTCTATAATTATCTATTCCGTATACATGCTTATCTCTTTAGCAGTTGATTCCACTAGCAGTATTTTCTCATAGCAGCACTTTGAATGACAGCAGCAGAATCTTTAACCTTAGCAGCATTCTCATCATAGCAGCAGTTTCATCAAGCAGCAGTTTCACCAAGCAGTAGAATCCAAAACCCAACAATTTCAAATTGTCCAAACGTCCTTATTTCCCGCCCAAATCTGATAAAATTTCACCAGGTAACATTTCACCACAAAAGGACAAAAACTGTCGGGAAGGTCCCTTAGATAGGTGACGGTCCCTTATTGATAAGGGACCGTGCAAGGTTTAAGGGACCGTCCCTGGCTTCTCGTATTGGCTGTAAATACTGACCCATTTTCATCAGAAAATTTAATCCTCTTTGCACAAAAATTTCCTGGTCTTTCCTTTTCATTCTTTGATCACTATAACTCTTTGGTATGTCTTTATAAGTGATCCCGTCATCCACTACATCATGTGCAAGAGAAGAACACTCGAAGTTGTCAAGAATCGAAGTGTTATTGAGTCTACACACCAACTAGTGTTATGATTTCCTCTACCTCATGGGTAAGAGAAGAACTCTCGACATAGATAAAGATTCAAGATGTTATAGGTGTCCACATACAAACGTAACAAGGATGGGGTTATTTGTGTGAACTTGGATGGTGATGTAGATCCAAGAAGTCTTGTAACTAGATTAGGTCATGTAATTGTTGTATGGTGTGTGGTGTCCTAGTGTGTAGGCTAGGTGTTAGTTGAGTTGGTGTGTGAAGGCTTGGATTGGGTGATGATCTAAGTGTGTCTCGTGTGAAGGCTTGGATTGGGTGAAGATCCAAGTGTGTCTTAGTGTGAAGATTCAAGTGAACGGGAGTGCTCATTCGTGTGAAGGCTTGGATCGTGTATCGATCTAAGTAGGACAAGAGTGCTTGTTTGTGTGGCCATGTGGGCCTTGGTATAGATTGGTTCTAGCTAGGATTAGGACTCGACATTCCACTTACTGTCGATAAAATTAGTGTAAGCTTGTGTACAGTTTATTCTACCATAAAGGAGCGTGTTGATTAGTGAAGTAACTCTCAAATGTGAGACTCGGGGAGTAGGACGAAGAGGTGCTTCGTGCCGAAACACTATAAATCATCGTGTCCGGTTTGTATTTTCTCTTCCTTGCTCTTTACTTTCTATACTTGCATTACATTCATGTTTGTGTGGCTTGATGTGTATGTGCTTGTAATATCAACTAGTTATCTTAGAAACACAAAATACAAGAAAACTTAATCACACGAAATAAAACTGGCAAACCAACTGGTGGCGGTTCTTTATCGACCGACGGTCCCTTAAATGATAAAGGACCATCCACCTAATTACAGGACCATCCTTAGTGTAATTTGAATTAGATTAGAAACGTTTAAATCTCGTGTCATTCTTATGTGATTGCTTGTTAAGAATGACATAACAACCATTCATATTTAGTCACGCTTGATCGGAAATTTGATACGAAACGTTTTAAGTTTTAAATAGGAACGTATTCACCCCCTTCTACGTTTCTACAAACTCCTTTCCCTTTTCATGCCCGACAATTTGCCCAAAACGTCCATCTTTCCTAATCATGTATGGCATAAATAGTGATACTTGTTAAACTTCTAGTTATGACAAGTTATTTATGACCTTATTAGATTGTGATTTCATTCCTTAATTCATGACATTGTATGTAATGAGTTACAACTCCTTCCGTACACTATCTCTTTACACTTAAACCCTTAAATCCCTTAAACACTTTTCCCCTATCATTTCCCCTAATGATGAGAATCTTCGTTCTACATCATAACGATCCGAATTCATTCTGAATTCAGTAAACTACCCTTCCTCCGTCTCTAATCCACATTCCTCCAAAACTTCTTAGTTTCCCCTAGTTAGAGAGCCTTCCCCTAACTACTCCTATATGCAAGTATATAATAGTATTATATACGAGCATACTTCTATCCTTCCCTCTTTACTTCCTACTCCCCTAGATCACTATGATTCCCAAATTAGTTTCCCCTCTTAGAAATCCGTAGGATCCCCATATTGAGGTTAGAAATAATTTTAGGATGCCCTTAGGAAAACCTAGGATTAGAAATAGGATACTTTGAATCACCAAAATAGGCTATCTCTAAGAAACCCTTGAGGAAATAGAAAATAAGATTAGGAATCTTTGAGGTTTTATAGGTTAGAAACCAAACTAGAGAAAAATCCCTAATCCTCATAGGTAGAAACTAGGAAAACATCTCTATAAGATAGGATTTAGCCTAAGATAAGAATTATACTTGGTATCGAGGATATTAGAATTAGTCACAAATTAGACTTGAGAAATCTTTTAGATACAACTTAGGAAACTTAAGAATAACAAGGATTAGATAGGGTCGGTAGTTTACTAATGAGATAGGAACGAGCCTTTAGGGCCTAGAACTTTAAGCCTTTAGTACCTAGTCTAGTAACAGGGTTGGAACACTTATGAGATATTAAACACTTATTAGGATTTCCTGTAAGACTTTGAGGATTTAGAAATCCCTAGGAATATTACATCTTTAGGATATCCCGAGCCTACCCTAAGTTTTATAAACCCAGACTTAGAATTCGAGGTTACTAGTTATAACTAGGAATAAGATATTCGAGGATTTTAGTCTACCTATACTTAGTTTCTTAGAAATTGACACTCTTGAGGTTACACATTAGAATCCCACTCGGAAGATACTATGGATATTACCCTACATGGTTTTAAGTACTTAGGATATAAGATAGATAACATAGGTCAAAAGACTAAGCGTGAAACCCTACCTATGCATAATAATACTCCTAGTAAACCCCTAGATAAGAAATCACCTTGCCCTTCTCCCAACATAGGATCTTCCTTACCAGTTAAGATTAGCACACCACCTTTAGAACCATAGGAATAGTTATGAAAACTAGAAGAACCTTAGGGGGAAAACAAACTTCGAGGGAATCTAGTAAATCTAATCCACGTTAGGATACCATCCTTCCAGGTATCTTACTCCTCCATCTTTCCTCACTCTACCGTTTAATCCTATATTCCCGTCCTTTCCCACTCTACCTATTCCTACTCTTCCTTTTTAATCTTACTCTTTTGTTATCCCCCACTCCTCCGTATTTTCCTATTTCATCCCTCGCCTTCCTTCCTTCCTCTTCACTCCTTTCTATAAAATCCATCTTTCCACTTCCTCCTATCCTTTCGTTTCATTCCTCCATTATTTTTCACTCCATTTTTCCTACTCTATACTCTTTCCCTACCTCATCCTAATATGTTCTAAGAGTTAGAACTTGTACTTCTCGTCATTTCACAAGTTTCTATTATTTAGAACTTGTAAGAATATCTAAGTCGGAATTTTTGTAATCCTCATTATGACTGACTTATGATGTTATCCTTCCAATCCTGTGTTATCTTGCAGAGCCATAACTCAGGGTGCTATCCGGCAACTAGTTGTTGACAGTAGTACTGCACCACTAGAAACCCGAGTTACTAACATGGCTAATGCCGATAACCTACGTCTAGCCATTGGGCCCATAACCCACAAGTTCCCACAATCTCTAAATCTTTCCTCAAGACATTGTTAATCTCACAATGTTTTTCTCAACTTCATGGGTCAATCCCATCAAGTTTCCAAAATTCTGAGTCAAAACACTTGTCCACTCTCTCGAAATATTCCTATACCACATTACCTTAAGTGTGGTTAACCCTCTCCATTTTCTGCCGATACTACTTAAGGATGATTTATAATCATCTTATTAAAATGAATTAGGGCACTTTTTCATCTTAATAAGAAATTATAAATCAACGGACCATGAAATTATAAAATTTTGCTTACAAGAATTGGGACGCCTCTACTTGTAAGTAATGGAATATAAATAAATGATTCTAAGTATTTGGCACGCGTACAAACACTTCCTAATCCGTTTGTATGAAAAAATTCCTTTCCTTCGTCTATATCATCTTTTCCTTCAAATTATAAACTCGTTCTCCTATCTCCACCTCAAATCTTACTTTAAACAAAAACTCGGGACGAGATTTTCTCTAAGGGGGTAAGACTATAACAAACCATAAAATTTCATCAACATCATTTCCACCACAAGGTAATTTCACAGGTAAATTTTTACTTTTCATTACTTGCATGACTCTTTAGACCTGCTCACGTATCTACCTATGTCAAACACCACTATATTTACCTCCTGTAAACATCCCAATATGTCAAGTCTAGGTTCTAAACATCATTACACTAAGTAATCTATCACTCTAGTATGCTATATCTATTAGAAACCCTAATTGAACCTTATGTGTTTCCGGTTAGCTTTAAAACCCTAGTTGCTTATATGAACTAGTTTGAAAGTGTTCAAGGATTATGTATGAGTTACATTAGCAACTTTAGGATATATTAGACTTCCTAGATCATGGTACAACCCCCTAGAACCTAGGTACAAGTCCCTTAAGCACAAAACCCTAACTAGGTCATAACTTCCCGGAATTTGGTCTAAACTATCCCAAAACTTCACCATAGGCTACCACCACTTAGTATAAGCCTCTTAGGACTTAATATTAGTTACTAAACACTCATAGGACACTAATCTAGGCACTAAAACCTAAGCTAGACCCTAATCTCTCACCATGCAAAATTAGGTCATTTAGGTCCCGAAACTAGGTCAAAACCTTCCCGAATCTTTAGTATAAGCTACCACCAACTAGGAAATGATCCCTAAACCTTAATACTAGTCAGTAATCACTCTTAGGACCCTAATCTAGGCACTAAACCGTAGGATAAACCCAAATCCCTCACTAGACAAAATTAGGCTAAAACTAAACCTAACACTTAAACTAAGCTACCATAGCTCCTCAAATTACCCAACCAAGAACCCTAGCAGCTTAAGCACCTCAAGTAGGCACCCTAGCACCTCACAAGCTAGGAAGCAAGTAGGTGCATCACCTACTTGGTGTTTCGGCTGTTTTACACCACAAACACCATATACCAGCCCCTACCTAGTTTTAGCTCATCCTTGTCATTCCCTAGACTCACCACATCGACCCCTAGCTGCCATGAGTCAACCCCCCCTCCTTGATACCTATCACCCTAAAATGACACCTAATACCCTCGTTACCCCTATAAATACCCCCTCCCTTCACCATTTCACTTTACACCTTCCCTCTCTTCTCTATCTTACCTATTATGTAGGAGTTGAATACAATAGCCGTAGTACTAGTCGAGTTATAGTTTTGGCCTAGAAAACCCTGGTTTTCACTTTAAGCCTTCCCCGACCTAGGTAAGTGTAGGACCGAATGTATTGATTTTTATGTGATTCGGGAGGTCGAGGTTGATCAAAATAGATGATATCCATGTTTAGTTTAGAGAGAGAAAGAGTAGAGAGTGGGTGAAGAAAAAGGGTATTATTAATATGAAAATAAAAGTAACACAATTTCCCACACCCCTCATAGAGAGTCATGAGGGGTATTTATAGGCTCATCCTATTACATGTTTGCCAAATGTACATAAGTAGTCCCTAATGGCACAACTTGCTACATATCTAGTCCAATTCACGTATGTAACGTTATCTTTATAAAAGAGCGAAGCTAACAATCTCCCTCCAAGATATCATCACACGTGAATGGTTACAATGAG
Source organism: Artemisia argyi (assembly GCA_030686995.1). Lineage (NCBI taxonomy): Eukaryota > Viridiplantae > Streptophyta > Magnoliopsida > Asterales > Asteraceae > Artemisia > Artemisia argyi. The sequence goes on from CM060700.1 coordinate 43,414,677, forward strand.
ACCTATAAACAAAATAGATTACAATGATAATAAACTATGTTGACGTTGTTGAAGCGCAGAGTCTCTGTAGTCTAGATACTGAGGCAGACTAGAAGTTCTTTTCATCCGACGATCTCGACATTTGATCTTTGGCACTAACGGCATAGATCTTTGTAGCTCTAAACTTCAACTGTAACGGTCTAGTTAGGTTGTTACTCCCTCCTAACTAGTGAGCCTTTATTTCTTTTTCCTGCTCCCTCCTGAACCGACAACTCTCTTTTCATCACGCAACGGATAAAGTAGATTCAAAAGTGTTGAAACATGGTTGTCGTTCAGGGAGCAACATAACAACATAACTCACATAACATTACATCCAAGTTGGTAATAAGCCCTGATGTACACACACTACTTCTCCATTCACGATGTTAAGCACAATTCTCTCAGTCAATCCAATCACTGAAGACGAAACACTACTTCTTTCGGCATGTTCTTCTCTTTCCTGATGGTTGCGAGTTATCGGAATCATCATAATGTTGTGTACATGCCATATAATCACCTTGTAATTGATGTAATTTAGAAGCCATAACAGCTCGTTGAAGCATATTCTGAGAGTATATTTCGCAAAAATACTCTCAATACTTTTCTCTCAAATCAACCTGTAATCGAACCTCCTTTGAATTCACCGGCTACTAGTAATGACCACATATGGAGACAACCTGTTAGGAATACAAATATTCCTATAAAAGACTCGGTCACCTAAATGATGTAATAGCATTAAGATAGCTCATAGTTAGTTAATTAGTTAGTTAGATATTAGTTTAGTTTAAGTAACACCGTGGAAGAAGGACGGGTCTTTACCCACTATATGCCTGATCCACAGCCCGGGTGTGGGCGTTTTGTAGGAAACTATATATACCCCTCTCCACATGTGGAGAGGGTTGGTGCTTCCTTTTATTTAATCTAACCTTCTTATTTTTCTCTCGTCTCTTTCTCTTTCTAGAAACACCCAACTCACTTTCTCTCTCTAAAATCTCCTCTTCTTCTTTATTCTTGAATCAATCTAACCACAAGTAACCATACATGTTTATGATTATGAGTATCCTACAATTGGTATCAAGAGCCAAGGTTTCATCTTAGGGCCTTGGATATTCGGATTGGGTGTACTTTTGTGATCATTGGTGTTAGTACTACATAGTTTGTCAGTTGGTTATGCTACATCGAACGTGTATTTGAAGTTGGGATTGATTTTGGGGCGTTATTCTTGACTGCGGTTAGCTCTACTATTTTATTTCTTGGTTGCGGTTAGCTACTGGTTCCTGCGGTTTGCTTGGTTGCGTTTAATTTATTGGGTATAAGGACAAAACGCAAGATAGTGACTGTTTTGGACTCTAGTGGGTTGCGGTTAAGTCTCTGCGGTTAGCTCCTGCGGTTACTGTTGTGACTTGCGATTTGCTATTTGCGGTTTGCTCATTCTACGGTTAACTCATTCTGCGGTTTGCTCATTCTGCGGTTAACTCATTCTGCGGTTAACTCTGGTTTGCGATTTGCTTATTCTACGGTTAACTCATTCTGCGGTTAACTCTAGTTTGCGGTTTGCTCATTCTGCGGTTAACTTATTCTGCGGTTAACTCTGGTTTGCGGTTTTCTCATTCTGCGGTTAACTCATTTTGCAGTTATTGTAGCGTTTACCTTCAGATTGCGATTACCTCGAACTAGCGTTTACCTCTTCTAGCGATTTGCTAAAGTTGCAGTTTGACCAAAGTTGACTTTTTACGTCAAAACTTTAAATGGCCATAACTTTTGAACCGTAACTCCGTTTTTAGCGAATTAGCTGTCAAAACGTCCGGAACAGGCTTAATATTGTAAGATTGCACCACAAAGTTGTGAAACGAATTTTTCGAGGCCCAAATCACCTCCGGAGTGAAGTTATTGAGGTTTTAAGTTTTTAGACCAAATTTTCACTAAATTTTCGAGGCCAAACCTGCATCAACTGAACCAAGATCACAACTATACAACATCAATTGATCTTCTAGTCCATCAACTGATCATCAAGTTCAACTCCAGTCTTTGGTGTTTCACTGTTTCTTCTTGATTTTGTAAAATCCCGCGAAAGAACCTATTTCTCGGTTTAAATCATAGAAGTGTAAAATCCAGTGCACGTTCACAACATGTCAAACTCTTCAGATTCAGTCATATATGAGATACTCAAATTGTATGACATGTTTGATGGAGATAAGATTTCTGACTAAGTACAACAGATTGACGGTTTTCAGTCTGATATTGATAGAATGGAATCTTTGTGCTCTAATTCGAAAGAGAGAGTACCTCAACAGCCACAACAATTGCTCGATAATGCAAAGGATTGTTACATTGAATGCTTTCGACTGCTTCACTCACATCTCTCTGTACTGTTAGAGGGTAATGGATTCAAAATGGGGTTTGAACGTGCATTTACAACTCTCTTCAGTCAAGATGTTCAAACTTTCACAGACACAATGATTCTTAATTTGGATCAATTACGAAAACAACTGGACCAAGAAGAATCTTCCAATATTGGATCCATGGCTGCCCTTTGTGTGATCAACAAACAACTCGAAGTGTTCTTTGATTCGAAACTCACTCTAGAGTATGACCATTATAGTGAGATGATGAAAAAGTGCTTTGATGATCACACGGGAATTGAGGTTGACACGTTCAGAGACACACTTGTCCAGCTTATGGATAAAGTGAAAAGATTCATTAACGAAAAGGCACAACATATACCTGCATATGATGACAAGGTGAAGGCATGTAGGGTACAATCATGTGATGGTGTTGGTGACTCGAGTATAGCATCGGATGTTGGGTCAGGTGTCATGATATGCAAAGAATCAGAGGCTGATAAGCTTAACACACCCTGCAACTCAGTGACTAGTGATACTCCAGGCATGGGCACTGAATTAAGACCAGTAAAAGAACAAGTGTCATGTGCTGAGGTACCCCTAACTGAACATCATAATGTGCTTTCTGATGAACGACTGCATACTGATCAAGTTATGCCCACTTATGACACATATTTGTTGGAAAAGACTGATAACCATACCATCTCTAATTCCACAAAAATGAATCATAAAGGGGGAGAAAGTGATCAGGATGCTGAACGTGATGATGTGTCAAGTTCTTTGTTTACGGCTGAGTCTTTTAAATCAAATGATATGGTTGATAAAGAAGTTTTTAATGAACTTTCAAACAGATTTTCACAACTTGAAAAACATTGTATTTCACTTGAAATTGCAATGCAACAAAAGGAAGAAAGTTTTCAAACTAACCAACCATGTAAAATTCTGGAACTTCCTGATTTCCGTGAATTCTTTATGATAAATGATTTGAAAACTCAACTTGAAACCAAAAACTTGACAATCAAGAAACTGAAAAAACGTATTTCTGAGATGTGTGATATGTGTGGTGAAGTTAAGAATAATCATGACAGTGATGTTATTGCAACTGGATTCTTTGAGCAAGAAGTGGCTGAACTACTTTTGGAAAATGAGTCTTTGAAAAAGCATTGTAAAAACTTGAATGAGTCAATCAAAGAAATGAAAGCTAAGTCGATAGAACAAACAATCTCTTTGACTGCCAAAAATGATGAATTCAAAGCTCAACTTCAAGAAAAGGGTTTCACAATAACTGCATTAAAGAATGAGCTAAGAAAAGCAACAGGGAATAGTGTGAACACTAAGTTTGCAAAACCATCAATCTTGGGGAAACCAGTTTCTCAATCAATTAGAAACCAATCCGTTGTTAGGCAACCGACTGCCTTTAGATCTGAACGACCAAAACTTTCAAAAACACGGTTTGCCTCCTAAGTTGATGCGGAACAAGTTTTGACAAAACTAGTTACTACACATTATTTGCCTAAAATTATTGCTTCTAGTTCTGCTAAGCCTCAACAAGTAGTTACTCCTACTCCCAGCTCCTCTAGGATTAGTTCAAAAACAGTGTCGAAACCTAACACTAAGGTTCAAAACACTTATGATATAAATGACTTGTACAAGAACTATGATCTAGAAAAGGCTAGGAAAAGGGCACTACTTCATAAGGATGGAATCTTAGGTTCTCAACCTTGTATGATCCCTCCTAGGATATTGAGGAACAATGATAAGGTTCAACCTGTCAAGTATAGGATTTACAGTAAGTCATCTACAATGCATAAGAAGCAAAACAAACCTAAAACTTCTCCTAGGTGGATACAAACTGCTAAATCTTTGGAGACTAGGAATATCGATAAGCCTTCCACTATGTATAAGAAGCTTAGTAATCCTAGACCTTGCCATAAGTGGATTCCAATTGGTAGAATTTTTAAGAATGCTTGACTTAAGTGGATACCTACCGGAAAGCTACTCACTGATGGCAAAACCATGGTTGACCATGAAACCCCCAAGGGTTTAGATACTGTTGTCACTAACCCATATATATGCGATCAAGTTTGTGATGTTAGTGCAGGTAGTCCTTACTCAGTTGCAAGTACATCAATCATTCACAACATGAGAAGACTCAAAGTCTGGAGGCCTAAAGCAAGCATATCTCCTGCTTCAGGAGGTCTGTAATGTCAATGTTGATGTATGTGTACTATGACGTCTGTTCACATCAGTTCAGGCCTCGTTCTTCAAAGACTATGACGTTTGAACACATCAGTTCAAGCCTCGGTCCTCAACTTCATCATTATGATGTCTGCTGACAACACTTCAGGCCCCGTTCATCAATGAAAAGAAAGGTGTATGATTCAGTGCGCCTTATCTTCGGAAGAAGAGAAATCTTCTTAGTCTTGACCATTCTCAACAACGTGCTGCATGCTTTCTCCATGCTCATTCAGTCATCAAGTGGATTTACTCATCTTGGCTCGTATTCGTATTCACTTGCTCTTTCAAAAATGGCAAACTTCGTATGCAATTTTTGAGGGGGAGAAGGGTGAATAAACTACATGATTGATTGTATTCTTATTCACATGCTCAATCAAAAATGGCAACCTCGTATGCAATTTTTGAGGGGGAGAAGTGTGAATAAAATACATGATTAATTGTATTGTTATTCACTTGCTCAATCAAAAATGACATACCTCGCTTGCAATTTTTGAGGGGGAGAAATGGGAATATACCACATGGTGATTAATGATTGTAGAATGGTCATACGATTCGTCATACGACTCTCCTCCAACACCTAATGTTCCATTTACTAAGGATGACTGGAATTTATGTTTGATGATTACTTCTAAGCTTCAACGAATGATGATTGATCAAGATACACCATCTAGAAGTATTACTCAGACTACTCAAGTAATCCAGTCTCCAGTTATTCCTCAAGGTGTTGATGATGACTATCATGATTGTGAAGATGCACACATGAATAATGATCCGTCGTTTTGTTCTATAATCAAGGATTGTCGTTCCTACCAATGTGCACTCTGTAAATCAACCCGAAGGACATTATGGAAAATGTCGGCTAAAATGTCAAAACGGCTAAGAATTTGGACATGGAATGTCAACCAATCACGGAGTTTATTTGGTATCCCTTATTTGAGATTGAAGTTGACTTTCTCAAAGGAGTGATCTTATTTTATCTTGAAGTCGGGGTTGGTTAGATGAAGACTCTTCGAGATCCTTGCTTGAGCTTTTACCTTTACAATGACGAAGACTTGGATATCTAGTTATGGTGGTAATTATTCATTTCTATTACCACAAAATAACTATCACTTCAAGGAGTGTCACAACTTACACGAAGTTGTCGGTAGTCAAGAGGTGATGTACGTCTTATACTTGATGGTTGGTTGGTTGAAGAGTATAGAGTACCTAGGGATTCGATGTTGTACGAACTCTCTACACCGCTCTTAGTCACACATTAGTGCAAGATTAAGTCACAAGAACGGGGAATTCTTCTTCAGTTTCAAGTTTGGTTTATTGGATTTGCTTCATCAGTGGTTACTTCAAACAATCTACACAAGGGTTGATAATGATAGTCAAAGAGTTTCTATAGCAGTTGATTCTCACTAGATACATTTTAGCTTTTGGGTCTTCTCAATATTTCAAGTAGATGTGCGTAAAAGTTGTTGCTGATTCTGATGTATCAAACCCAGCAAGGGGGAAGGAGACATACATCCGAATGCATAACGAGTACACGTGATGAACATAATACTTCTTCTTAATTGAAGTTATCCCGGGAAGACATATGTCATAATCGTAGAGAAACTCAGTGTCTTAACTCGCTGCGTTTGGTGTATTATTCCAACTACGTGGGGGAAGTGGTCTTCTGATACTTGTGGTATGTATTACTTCAGTTTTCAGTGGGAAGAAATATGAGAAGAACAATTTGAGAGTGAGAGGATATTGCTTATCGACATCTTCATATGAGTTAATATGATTTATGGTAAAGTGCTTCTGGTTAATGCTTCATGTACACAATGTTATGCTGATTCCGATGAGATCGCAACCATCAGGGGAGAGATTTGTGTACATCAAGGATGCGCAACAGGTTCACGTGATCGGGCTTAATCATATATTCCGGAGGTGATATCCGCGGAGATGATCAGTGCTTCAACCTGTTACTTTGGTGTCATCGTTTCTTCTTGTGTTGGATACATGCGTACAAGATGGATTGAGTTGGTATGTGTAAGATAACTGGAAATCATTTAGTGAAATGAAGATGTTGATATCTTATTCCTCTAATTGACAACTACTCCAAACCTCAAAGTAATGTGTACATTGGGGATGCACAACATGGTCATGTGATCGGGCTTCATCATACGTTCCAGGATTGATAACCACAGATATGATCCATGGTTCACCTTGTTACTTCGATGCTATCATTTTCTTTGGGACTTTGAACGTCATTCTATGAGACTTTTTGAAACACTTCAACTACTTGGGGAAGTGGTCTCATGAGGATGATTGTCGGTTTGGAGGGAAGCTACCAAAGCTTCACATTGAGGAGGCTAAAACTCAGCGATTTGGTGTGTCTAGCGATTAACTCAGTTGTGAGATTCTAGTGATTTGTTAACTACTTGTGTTTGGTGAATTGTTGTGACTTAAGTCGTTTCGATTAGTCGGATTGTAATTTGATGTTGTGAATTAATATTTACGACTTGACTTATTACAATCGGATCTATTGTAACTTGACTTGTCACGACTTGACACTTAATGCTAATTGTCACTTATCCAAGATCTCTCTCTAAGTTTAACTCGCATATTACATCTTTCGGTTTCTTTTGTTGACTTTAGTAAAATCCCGGGAAAGATTCGACCTCTCGGTTTAAGTCACAAGAGTTGTAAAATCCCGTTTAAGATTATGTCATGGCATCTACTGCTTCAAATGATTATTCAGGAGCCTCGAAAGCTTTGGTGGTGAAAGTTTAAGAGATGTTGACTACTTATTTCTACAACGAGCTGAACGATACTATCATTTTGGTACTCATGTCAACATCTTCTTAAACTGATTAGTATCCTTTGTATATGTATATATATATATATATATATATATATATATATATATATATATATATATTATACTAAATTGTAAATAAAATTTATAAAACCTATAAAAACCATAAAAATCTGAAAAATCATAAAAAATCCAAAAATATTCTTCTCACGACATGTCTCTTGTGTAATCAATATTATGTACGTTTTTAGAAATGTCATTCAATAATGACACGGAATCATACATATGCTTGAGCAAGAGTTTTTCGGTTTCAAATAAAGTTTTTTTTTTTTTTTTTTTTTTTTTTTTTTTTTTTTTTCTAAAACATGTCGTATCTCAAAATATTCTTCAAAAATATGGCTTGCAGTCATTTCAGGCTGCAACCCGAACTTTAAAATTATGGCTTGTAGTCATTTCAGGCTGCAACCCAGACTTCAAAATTATGGCTTGCTATTACTTCAGATAGCAACCCGGTTTTCAAAATGAGGAAAACACGTCGCCAAAAAGACGGTTGTTCCTAGTAAAGGGTGCCGTTCATCCGAGCGTGAATTACTTTATATTCATGCACCCTCGATCTAATGTACGTTTCAGTGCATTATTTCTTGATAAAGAAGAGAAGTCTTCTTTTTATCGCCAAATACTTTCCCTTCTATGATTTTTCCGGAAAGTATTTGTGCAAAACTTGGTGGTACCATGAGATTTTGATTAAAAAATCAAATTGAACTCACATGTTTGATAAAATTTTCTCTCAATCAATGACTTTCATATTTTATGAAAAATATTTCAGTTTTAACATCCGTCATTGATTGAGGGGGAGAATGATTTCTCAAAATTTTATGTATCATCAAAACTCTCCACTTTGTACAAACGCAACAAACGATTGGTGCTGGTTATGTGTCAGAATGAGTACATTTTAAAAGAGTTTTCGTTAAAACTTTGAATCTTTTGTAAACTCTTCAAATCTGACACATAACAACCTCCCTCACAAATTGAGGGGGAGCAAGAAAAAGTTCCTTTTATCAGAAAATATTAAAATTGACCGCATTTCTCTCCTAAAAGCTTTCTAACTTATTTAAATCTATTGAGATCCAAAATCTCAAAAGATTTGAAATTTTTGATCGGGTGAGAGAATGTGATTTAAATATGAAATTTGATATTCAAAATGTGATCTTTTGGACTCAATGTGCTCCCACATATGTGCTAAACTCTTTCGAATATCGATCCACATATTGAGGGGGAGCAAAAGGCGTTTGTGGAAGTTATACCAAAGACCGACCATTTATCTTTATGCATGGAGTTATAAGGATGGTTAAGGTTAGGTATGAGTTCCCATGATCCACCAGAACCGGAAGGATCTTCCCAGGGACAATCCATAGATAGATTAGAAGTCCTTAGGAATGATTGAAAAAAGGAGTAAAGTGAGAAAGGGAAGAGTGCGGACTGAGACAGAGCTAGGACTAGAACAAACCCAACAAGGTTCTAGTGGTGAAGTCTCGGTAAGCACTGAAGGGGTTGAAGAATTAAAAAGAATTGAAATGAGAAAGGGTGAAAAGAAATAGCCCTCCATATATTCAACCTTAGGGCAGAAACAGGGTTCAATTCATAATCTACTGGTGGTTACTAAGGTAATACCGGTATTGAAGACAAGACGTCATGGACCCAGTGACGCACTGCACTAAACCTCCCAACCACTCAAGTTCTCTTAAAAAAGCTTGTTTCATCCTCATGGGGAACCCTGTGCAATGTATCGACCGCTCATTGCGAGCTATGTTGATACCTAAAACAGGAGACGCCTCCCCAGTCTCCAGGAGCGGATCAAAACGCACTATTGAGTCTAGAGCCAAAGAGATCATCCATAAATCTCGATAGGACACATTCCAAATATGCTTATTGTTTCACATAATATGGAAAATAAGATAAAATATTTAGAGTCCTACGCATTATCCTTGTGGTATTGCCAGAACATCCGAGTGATATGTAAATATTCACAATGATGATGGAAATCCTTCTAGAGTGAACATCTTTCAAGCTCTTGGTAGGTGACACGTGAGATCCATCTTGGATCAATGATCAAGTGATAACTGGAAAGCAACAATGGTGCGATTCAATATTGAATCAAACTTGTTCCAGGATATGGATGACGGATACTTTTGCAAAAACCTTTCAATGTGCTCACAAACTAATTTTTTGAGCACATTGATTGTGTAAAATCTTTCAAACAAAAGTATTTTTGATGGAAATGTGATTCAAAGTATAAAACTCTCGTCATGTCTCAAAAATGTTTATCATATGACACGCGAGTGATTTCTATAAATCAATTACTCATCAATCCGTGAATATCAATTCACCGATTCACTCTATCGTGCTGTCTGCTTTGAGACGTTCCGGTATGAGAACATGCTAAGTATGAAGATTCTGAAGGGGATTCTTTGGAAAATTCATTACTACAAACTGGAAATTCCTGTCAAGGAGAGTCTTCTTTAAAGGAGACTCCACCTGATCACAGGTCGGTTTTCACAAAACCGGAGGGTAGTCTGTCCTCGCAGAACGAATGACAAAGCTATATTCGTTCTCTATCTTTATTGCTAACTGTTTTATTTCAGGGACACATATAAAGATGGCATTGATGGCTCCTATTTCTAGCTAAATCGGATCAATCCATACCTCATGCTCACACATCCTCCACACTATTAATGATGATGAGAGACTTGCTACAACAAATGTTGAGCGACTACCAACAACGTTTTCGCAACTCTGATGAAAAAGTCTCTTGATCCACAACTCTAATGTAATGTCTCTAGATCCAGAAGGGTGTGAGCATGATGGTCCTTATGTCACTACATCACATGAAGGCGATACTACTAAGGATGACCTTGGAGATTTACTGTGGCTGATGATCTCAAAGGAAGCTCAAAGATCACACATCACAAAGGAACTCAAATCACAAGTTCATTGCTGGATGTACAAAGTGTGCAGAAAAGTGAAGAATCAGAACCTACGAGCTACAAAGACTAAAGAATGCTTAAAGATCAAAGAGCTTAATTTCCAAGGTGACCTTGCTTAGGGGGAGATTGTTAGGAATACAAATATTCCTATAAAAGACTCGGTCACCTAAATGATGTAATAGCATTAAGATAGCTCGTAGTTAGTTAATTAGTTAGTTAGATATTAGTTTAGTTTAAGTAACACCGTGGAAGAAGGACGGGTCTTTACCCACTATATGCCTGATCCACAGCCCGGGTGTGGGCGTTTTGTAGGAAACTATATATACCCCTCTCCACATGTGGAGAGGGTTGGTGCTTCCTTTCATTTAATCTAACCTTCTCATTTTTCTCTCATCTCTTTCTCTCTCTAGAAACACCCAACTCACTTTCTCTCTCTAAAATCTCCTCTTCTTCTTTATTCTTGAATCAATCTAACCACAAGTAACCATACATGTTTATGATTATGAGTATCCTACACAACCCGATATGACCAGCTTGAAGAAGAAGTAATCATCCCATCTTGTGACTTAATGCTTGTACGATAGATGTGACTTAATACATATACTAAGAACTACAACGTAACTCCATTAAGTATGAGGTTGCACGAAATATTCGCCACTTGAACAATCCACTAAGAAAATACTCTCAATACTTTTCTTTCAAATCAACCTGTAATCGAACCTCCTTTGAATTCATCGGCTACTAGTAATGACCACATATGGAGACAACCCGATATGACCAGCTTGAAGAAGAAGTAATCATCCCATCTTGTGACTTAATGCTTGTACGATAGATGTGACTTAATACCTATACTGAGAACTACAACGTAACTCCTTTAAGTATGAGGTTGCATGACATATTCGCCACTTGAACAATCCACTACTTCATGTGACATTGAGTACTATAACGTAACTCCTTTAAGTGATAGCTATACTGTAAGCACTACAACGTAACTCCTTACATCAGTAATAACTAGATTGTCAAGACCGAACTTTTTTATTTGCGTAGACAAGTTATCTTCAAAATTCGTGCATCCAACCACCCCTAGATTTTGAGATAAATAAGTACACTTTTTGAAATGCCACTTCAAAATCAAATCAATAACACCGTACAATAACCCCGTGATCATGTTGTTAAACAAAACAATTCTAGCCGTGAACAATGTATCCCCGTGAAAATTTGCAATACCCAAAATACCACTCTTTAACCAAATTTTATAACAATAGTTATCAAAAATATGTATAAAAATACAAATTCTGGTTTCTCCTTTTGATAGTCCATATTTCGTTTGTAACACAAGCCTATTCAATCATTCGACCCAATGTTTACCTAGCAGCCCAAATCTTTGTGATATAATCTTTTCAGCCCAGCTTCATATAACCCAATCCAATAGCCAAATGATATAACCGGATACCATAAACTTACACATCATTTGACTCTAACCCTAACACACAAACATCTTAAACACTCTGCCCCCACTCACCTACCTTTTCTCTCCCATAAAAAACACAGAGGCAATCTCATCTCATCTTCACACAAAAGCATTAAAACGATATCTTATCCCTTATCTATCATAACCGAAGATATAACAACTTCAAAACACATTCTTTCACTCAATCTCCGCACGAATGATGAAGTAAATACCATTCTCAAACCTTTTGAAGACTTTTATCCCAGCCACGCTTCAAGATCTTTAAGAAAATATCTCGGGTAGGTGTATGATGTTTTGTTTTTGTTGGTCATGAACGAACTAAGATAAGATAATAACATATTCATTATTATTCTTCATCTTTTTGATTCAGAGATAAATAGAAGTAGAGCTTTCAGCATGGATCTGTGATGATTTAGGTTCAACAAAATATCTTTTGAAAGATAATAAATGAACCAGTCTAAGATCATGTATTTTTGTTAATTCATTTATTGTTTGAGTGTTGGGGAGAGACATGTGAAGGTCTTGAGGTTGAGTCTAGATTTTGGATTGGTGTCATTTGGTTTCCGTTTAGAATGTGTTGGTATTGAACGAGGACCAGCTATGTTCTTCTTTTCATTTCAATCTACCTCTTTATTCTCATTGGACTGAGGACATGTAGAGTTGGTATTTGGTTTTGTGGTCTCTATTCTGCTTTCTTCTGTTTTTTTCGATTTAGACGCTTTACATTTATTGTTTTTCATAAACCTTGTTGGTACCTTTTCCGTAAAGACCTTATGCGTAAGGTATCTTCTGCGTAAGCTTGGTCTTACGCTTAAACAAGGTCTTTTGCGTAAACCTAGCTTTTGCTTAAGTCATACGCGTAAAGTTAGGGTTTTATGCCTAAATAATGCCTTACGCAATACTTTCCAAGTAAAGCGTAACAATTTGAAGATGTGCGTAAAAAGAGGGTTTTTTGCATAAACTTGAGCGTAAAAAGAGGGTTTTGACCATTTGACCATATTTCCGACCAGATTCAGGCAATCTTTTCCGGTCACCTTTTTATTTGCCCAGTTTCCGACCAATATTCTAACCACCCTTTTTAACGATATAACTGACCACAAATTCACGGTTATGGTACAAAAATTAGTCACAAAATGATGTAAAAAACTGTTTGGACATAAAGATGACACAAAGCAGGTTTTTTAAAACTGTGATATAGCAAACGAGACTATTTTGCCAATGGATACACAAGGTATTGTTTAGAAACTGTTCCCAAATGATAAGAAAAAAATTCAGATCCAAAAAAGATGGGTAAAAAAAACAGCTTAAAAGCATAATCGAACCACAAAAGAATCATCAAAACAACACAACGAGGCTCTGATGCCAATTGTAGGACCGAAAGTATTGATTTTTATGTGATTCAGGAGGTTGAGGTTGATAAAAATAGATGATATCCATGTTTAGTTTAGAGAGAGAAAGAGTAGAGAGAGGGTGAAGAAAAAGGGTATTATTAATATGAAAATAAAAGAAACACAAATTCCCACACCCCTCATGGAGAGTCATGAGGGGTATTTATAGGCTCAACCTATTACATGTTTGTCAAATGTACATAAGTAGTCCCTAGTGGCACAACTTGCTAGATATCTAGTCCAATTCACTTATGTGACGTTATCTTTATAAAAGAGCGAAGCCAACAGTAAGCCTCAACTTTGATCCTATTAACCTTAGTACTGACCTAGGATAGTTATGATATGCCTTAGACCCCATAGGAACCTAAGCTAGAGCCTTGATCATTTTCATTTAGAAGTTTTCATTTTAAAACCCTAATTTTAGATAACTACATGCTTATGTGCTAAATTGCCTTATTATGTGCTATAATCTGATTTAGGAGACTTAGTTAAGTATATATTAGCTTAACATAATCTAGGAAACTTAGTTGTTTCATAAAAATATAGTTTACTTGAATTTAGGACTAGTTTTGCAATAGTTTTCATGCATAGGGGTATATATGGTTACTTTCTGAAAATACTAAGTTTAGGGACTGTTTTTGATATTTCTTAGTAGTAATAAGTATAAGGACCCTTTTTGCAAAGTTCTATAACCCTAGGATACAATAAATTATAAACTTAAAAGGATTAGTTTTGCAAATATTGTTAAGTTAAGGGTATAAAGGATAAATATAGAAAGTTAGTGTAGTTTAAGGACCATTTTTGCCATTTCTTTAAATTATATAAGTATAGGGACTAATTGGGTAAAAGATAGGAAGTTATATGCTTAAATGTTATAAGTTTATAAGTTTAGGGTAGAAAGTGTAAATATATAAACTTAAAGGATATAAACGGACTATTTCATAATAAGTATAAAAACCTATTTTTGAGTTAGAAACATAACACAATACTAGGGAGCTTCATGTGAGAAGTACCATGTGGATATTTCGTTTTGACGAGTTTGCTGGGTTTACGAATTAAAGTGCCCTGGCTCCTCAAACGATTATTGCATGTACTTCTGGATTATGATGGCCCAAACAGTGTTATGCTATAACTAAAACTTTATAACAACATAACTTAATAATAAGGAGCTTCAGTGAGGAGTATTAACTTCTGAATTATGATGGCCCGAACGGTATTATGTTGATAACATAATACAATAGTAGGGAGCTTCATGTGAGGAGTCATATACTTCTGAATTGTCATGGCCCGAACGCTGTTATGTTATAACTAAACACTAATAACAACATAACTAAATAGTAGGGAAATTCATGTGAGGAGTTAGATACTTCTGAATTATGATGGCCCAAACGGTATTATGTTGGCCGCATAATACAATAGTAGGGAGCTTCATGTGAGGAGTTATACTTCTGGATTACGATGACCCGAACGGTGTTATGTTATATCTAAATCTAGAAAACCCTAGGAATGATTACTTGAGAAACCTAAAAACAATAACTAGGACTTGACATACACACACACACACACACACACCAAACCCTACCCCCAGGATACGTGAGTCAGCAGTCTAATCCTTGAGTCACTTTTCACATCAATCACATCATCCTTAAGCCCAGGTGAGTTCATAGCCTCACTCTTTTAAATGCTTTACAAACCCTGTGAGGGGGATACATGCTACTTGATTTTCTTTAAACCGTAATCGCTTTTGATATTTTACACAAGTGAACGCGAGTGTAATTGATAGATCTATTGGAGTTTGACAACTCCCGTTGGTAGTTCTCTTTCTGGGAGGGTACGAATAAGATTTTCTTCTCAAGTTCATGCCGATCTTCTTCAACCTCAACATTGGCGAAACCTTTCTGCTTCGACAAAAGGTGGAGAGAGGAAGTGTAAACTAGTAACTTCTTATGAGTTACGGTTTACATATTTGTCATCATCAAAAATGGGGAGATTTTTAGTGCAAACGTTACGATGTTTTATCTATACAATGTCTTCATGTTTTAATGATGACAAACGGGTAACTTGTAATACATAACGTAAAGTGCACAAGTTACTCGTTCACACATCAACGTCTCTCGACATCACTTCAGGTATGTACAAACACACTTTATCAACTTTGTTAAGTGATCAAAGAAAATATTTTTTGTCCTTAAACCTTACATTTTATAAATGTGACAAAACATTTTTTTACAAAAATAAACTAGACAAATTATTTTTGAATTTATAAAGAAATGTTTAGTAAGAAAAATAAATTTGAAATTTGAATTTCAAATTGTACAAACGTCCTTATTTCTCGCCCAAATCAGATAAAATTTCACCAGGTAACATTTCACCACAAAAGGACAAAAACTGTCAGGAAGGTCCCTTAGATAGGTGACGGTACCTTATTGATAAGGGACTGTGCAACGTTTAAGGGACCGTCCCTGGCTTCTCATGTTGGCTATAAATACTGACCCATTTTCATCAGAAAATTTAATCCTCTTTGCACAAAAATTTCCTGGTCTTTCCTTTTCATTCTTTGATCACTATAAGTCTTTGGTATATGTTTATAAGTGATACCGTCATCCACTACATCATGTGCAAGAGAAGAACACTCGAAGTTGTCAAGAATCGAAGTGTTATTGAGTCCACACACAAACTAGTGCTATGATTTCCTCTACCTCATGGGTAAGAGAAGAACTCTCGACATAGATAAAGATTCGAGATGTTATAGGTGTCCACACAAAAACGTAACAAGTGTTACGGAGATAGGTTCTATAAATATTGTCAATGTTTCCGACTTGTGTGTGAGTCGAGGATGGGGTTATTTGTGTGAACTTGGATGGTGATGTAGATCCAAGAAGTCTTGTAACCACTACATAACTAAAAATTCATGAACCATAATCGCTTGTGATATTTTACACAAGTGAACGCGAGTATAGTTGATAGATCTATTGGAGTTTGACAACTCTTGTTGGTAGCTCTCTTTCTGGGAGGGTACAATAAGTACTATACTTGAAACCCTAAGGATTAAATTTTGCTAGTTATCCTTCTCATCCCCTCATGGTTGGGTCAACAGCCCCCATGACCCAGATTGTTAGTACGGTTTCATGAGCTTAGTGTAATAAACACCCCTGTCCTCAGTATTGTACTGATCATACAATACTGACAGATACAAACTGTTTAAATACAGTTTCTACCACTTTACATGGGCATTAAAAACGTAGCCCATGCTTAACTAAACTTTTATTCACACTACTACCACTACTACTACTTAAACCTATGACTCTCACTCAACACCTAGTGTTGACTCTTTAAGCATGTATCCTAGGTATATAGCCGTTATGGATCTATGGCAGGAAGCGGCACTGAATTCGGAGGACTTTCAATCTTGTTATCATTCAAACACTATTTCACACTTAGATTCATGGGACCCCAACTTAATAAAACTCTGATATTTTAATGAATGATAACTTATTTATAAAAACGTCTCTTTTCGAGTCATTTTCTATTATTGCGACTGTGATTCCATGAGGTAAAACCCCAACCCTAAATCCGCTGCGATCAGTGAAAACGGGGGTGTTACACATGCCCCCAAGGTCGTCTTGCTTACTTCAATCATATTTTTCTCATGAATGTCATCTGCTAACTTTCCAATCATGGTTTCAAGATTTTTATGGGATTCATCATGATTAAGTAAGCTCTTGTTGGTGGTTTCTTGAAAAATTTTCAACCACGCCTCTTGCTCATCCTGTTTCTTTCTAGAGTTATTGAGATACTTGTTGATGATTTCCTCAAGAGTAGACCTTTTTTCTCCATATGGTACTCGATTGTAACCAGATGGTCCACGGTAACCGTTGCTATTATTGTTTTGAAAAGGTCGTCCCTCTCCATATTTTACTTCCTCAATTTTTTTCATCATCCTCTTTAAAAGGACAATCCTTGGCCAAGTGGGCCCCTTCACAAATCTCGCATCCAACTTGAATAGCATGCACATTCTCCTTGAGCTTTTTCATGTCCCGGCCCAAGATTTCAAGTTTTTTGTAATTAGAGCAATACCATCCGTACTTCCTCCAATGCTTCTACTACTACCTCCATCGTGCCGTTTCTGAGAATGGTCTGCCATGTCTTCTATTTCCTTTAAGGCTTGAATAGGGGTCATCCCAGGGATCAACCCCTGAGAGTCAAGCATTTGCCTCGTGGAAATGTTGATTCCTTTGTAGATGATGTTGACAACTTTTTGTTTGTTGAGGTCGTGAGTCGGAAACTTGTAGAGAAGGTCATTGTATCTTTCCCAAGCTTGGTACAAAGTCTCATCTCCATCTTGATTCAGGTTGTGAATATCATCAAGCTGTTTGGCCGTCCTTGAAGGAGGGCAATACCTTTGGATGAATTGTTTCTTCAAGAGATCCTAAGTGTTGACAGTTCTCGCTGGCAATCTATCAACCCATCTCTTAGCAGCCCCCGTTGACAACTTATTGTTTGTTGAGGTCGTGAGTCGGGCACTTGTAGAGAAGATCATTGTATCTTTCCTAAACCTGGTACAAAGTCTCATCTCCATCTTGCTTGAAGTTGTGAATATCATCGAGCTGTTTGGTCGTCCTTGAAGGAGGGAAATACCTTTGGATGAATTGTTTCTTCAAGAGATCCCAAGTGTTGACAGTTCCCACTAGCAATCTAGCAATCCATCTCTAAGCAGCCCCCGTGAGTATCATGGGGAAAACTCTAAGCATGACTGCATCATGAGACACTCCCGGAATGTTGAACAAGCTTGTTATGTACAACACATTGTCAATATGCTCATGAGCATCCTTCGTATTACTTCCTGAAAAAGGGTCTTTCCGCAACTCCCTTATAAATTGATTCTTTATCTCAAATTTGACATTTGCTCCAATAGCTGGTTGATGCGTGTGATATGTTAGTGTAGCATAGGGTGTTTAAGCCTTTTCAAGTTTTACATTTATATTTAGCCAACTTATTACTAACACACACACGTAATGAGCAGTGTACCCGATCAATATGCATATAGTGGTAAGTAGAGTGTCGAACACTAAGAATGGAACTTAATATCTAGTTGATTTGATCAGTATTTTAATATCTAGGTTAGTTTTACAATCCTAATCTAATAAAAAGGGGTTCAGCCTGAGAGGCTGGCACGGATTTAGTAAATAATAAAAAGTAAAACTAATAAGAACAAAATCAGCGAATAGCAATCACGTACACATATAGATAATAGAAACACGTAAGAAGACCTGTCCTTATAGTTAAGTAGCTTATCACTTGTTATATTGCTAGTTTTATATGATGAGTATCGTAATCTAATATGTCTAGTTGGATCCTATATATCGGTGATTAAACCCTTAATGATTACTTATGTTTATCCTACCTTCTAGACACTAGATAAACAGGCGAGGAACAGGTATGGTAGCCCAGAAGACTCAACTAAACATAGAGGTTATCAAAGCACAAATATAATTCACCAAAAACATCACTTAAACTTTAACCGATGGGAAAGCAATTTTAAGGGGAGCAGTATGGAAGCCACAAGCCCATCAATCCTGATGGATTGAAGCTTACTAATACAATAAACAAAGCTACTTAATGATTTAAATGCATGCAGGACCTTCTTAAGGCTCTAAGATCTTTGTTTTGCGGCGTGTCTTGTGATGCTTCTTCAACTGAATTCGTCTCCTTAGGCTTATCTGTACACAAAACTCGTATCTGTCTTGGGGTATTTATAGGTTCTGTCTGAGGGGTCGATGCGGCGCATGTTGATGACAGATGCGGCGCATCTACTTAACTTCGCGTGGGGTCCAAGATTATTAAATTCTAGAATATTCGTACACCGTCTTTAGATGCGGCGTAACTTCTTTCTCAATGCGGCGCATGTTTTTTAACTTCTTGGATAGTATCTGGTGAAGTCTTTAGCTGATACGCCGCATGTTGTAAATGAGATGCGGCGTATTTTGGAGTAGATCAGGTTGATTATTCTTCGTTGACCAAAGTTTCATATGCGGCGCATGTTGTAATTAAATGCGGCGCATTCTTTAAATTCAGGAAATGAGGTTGATCGGCTCCAAACGGTCAACCTAAACTGACCAGGGAATGGTCAACAAGGTCAAACAACCTAGAGTCAATGCTCCGCGGAATATAGTGTTTCCCCGGGTCGTTATGTCCCGACGAGGTGTGATGGTTATTAAACGGGTTTGTGATCGGGTGAATTTGGACAGGAAAAGGTTGAGAGTGATTAAACTAAGGAATCTACAAAGAAATAGCTTAAACAAGCTATAAAGATGATTACGTGAAAGTTAGATACCTAAAAACGCTTGAGATCTAAAAACGCGTACGTTCACGTTTTAAATAACGTAAACGTACAAAATAAACGTGAAAAGTTAAATCTGAAAACCCCCAGGGGGTGAAAATGACTTTTTTACAAACTTAAAGATAAAAGAAAATTTTTAGAAAAAGAAAATAAATTTTTACACTATTTAATTATTTAATATTAATTAAATACTATTTAATACTTATTATTAATATTTAAATAACTTAAATACAATATAATATTAATCTAATACTAGAAAATTGAAAATAAAATTTCTAAAATTATAAAATAACTAAAAATAAGTTTTAAAATTAAAAATAAGTATTTTTGTCTTTTTGTGATTTTTCTATTAATTAATTACTAATTAAATATTTACTATATAATTAAACTAATTTAAATTAAAAAAAAAAATAGAAAATGAACAGTAGAAATTATGAAAAAATTCCTAAATCATTTTACATTATATAAAAGCTAGGAAAAATATAAAAACTAGGTGCTACTTTATAAAAATCAATTATGCTATTTAAAACTTATTTATTAATTAATTATTAATAAAACTAATATTAATTCTAATAAATACTAAATGATAAAATAAAAATCTGAGAAAATTATTAAAATTACTTTAACTTAAAAGGAAATTAATAAATATATAAAAACACCAAGTACTTAATAAAAATCTAAAAATGAAAATTAAAATTAAATAAAATTAAATAGAAACTATCACTTGAAATTACTTTGGATTTTCTGGATTTTTCTTTTGAAAACTTGTTTTACACCTAAAAATAGAAAAATTTTGTAAAAACAAACTTTGTGGAACTCCGAAATAAGCACAACAAGTGCTTATTTCTTGGACAGTTGACTTTTGTTGACCAAATGGGGAAATGAGCTAAAATGGGATTAAGTGGGACCCACTATGGTTAAATCTGGTTCAAACAAGTTGAGTGGACATGTGTGAGCAAGAAAAAACAATTATGATCCACTGAATAAGCAAATAAGCTACAAAATAAGCACTTTGAAATTTGGTTTGGAACTGAAAATGGGACAAGCTTAGGGTGCTAAATCAGGTGGGGTCCACAAGGCTTTAGGTCAAACACTTGGTCAATCCTTCAAGCCTACCAGGGGGGGGTTGAAAGGAACAAGGTTTAGCCAATGGGACCCACAAGGGTGGTCAGAAACCACCACCAAAGTGGTGGTGGTTGCTTTGATGTCTGCTGCAACAGGGCAACAGAAAGCCCTGCAGGTGTGTTTAAGGATTTGTGGGACCCACCAGAAAAATCACAAAAATCAAGGAACTATGGAACTTCAAAGTTGGAGTGGGGGACTATGATTCCTAAAAAGCACAAGGTCTAAATCTAATCACATAAATCATAAAAAATCCTTGAACTTTTGGAAAAATTGAGGAACATGCACATTTGACTTTTCATATAAACTAGAGATTTGACTTTCTTGAACTTTAATCTTACTAAACTAACTGAAAATGATGTTTTAAGCTATAAGGGGGCTAAATGAAGTTTCTAGGGACTGTTCCAAGCAAGATGGGTGAGTTTTGAAACCCACAAACCACAACAGTTAACTGTTGGGTGGGTTTGGGTTGTGATTTTGACTTTCAACTAAGCAAGTGCCAAATTTGTGACTTGCAAGACCTTCTTAGACCTATAGTAACATGTTGCAAATAAAAACAATAACACAAGACTCCCTGAGCACAGTGAATAGGCTTGAGCCAAACACCCCTTTAAATTGGTTTTTAACAAGTTTATGAAGCAAGTGAGTCAATGAGGCTATGAAACTGAGATATTAGGCTATGCTAATTTTATGAAAATCACTATAACTGAAAATCACCACATTATGCAATTTTATGCTAAAAAACTGAAATTAAGACTTACAGTAAGACTTGTACTAGAAATTAAAAGTGGAAATGTGTATCCTTATCGTAGTTGTCTCCCTGAGACTCTAAACCATGAACTCCTTCATTTGCTTCCCTTCTTTTTGATTTCTCTTTTTCTTGTTTTCCACTATTTTTGTGATTTATTATCTATTTTTTTTATTTCTCTTTGAATACTGCCTCAAAATACTTATAATGCTGAGAAAGCTAATAGATAAGCTTAAGTGAGCTTAAACCATCCAGAAACAACAACTTAAAGTAGCTTAAGAGTAAGTTGAGATTTTTATGAAAAATTTGCAAATTTGGAATTTAAACAACAGGATCTGAAATTAACTTCAAAGGAAATTAAAATTACACAAAACAACTTGAACACAATTGAGTTTAACTAAAATTACAACTAAGAATGAAAATTAATCTTAAACTACTATACTAGACTAAAACTACTCTAATACTATACTAATACTTTTCCCTGCTTCTTTCTTGCTTCTTTTATAGTAGTCTTGAGTTCCTGTGGGTCCCAGGATTGAATCCCACTTCCTTCTCAGCCCTAGGATAGCTCCAATCAATCTCCACCCTTGAATTGATTTTTGGCGGGAAAACAAGTTTGGCAGGTTGTAGTGGATTGGGTGAGGGAATTTATGAGGGGGGGGGGGGTTGGTTAGGTTGGTGAGAGATATTAATGAAGGTAGGTGAAAAGATGGGAAAATGGAGAGGAGGGGGAACAGGTTTACTGGAAATTAGGGGAAGGTTTAGGGAGGAAGGTGAATAGTAAACGAGGTGAGGGTGTTGACTGTGGTTGACCGGCTTATATTATCAAAGGGGTGGGAGTTTTGGGCCAATGGTTAGTGGGCTGGTGAGGGTGTTGTATGGTTTTGGGTTTGATTTTGTTTCAAAATAATAACAATGGTCCGTTTGGTTAAGTAACAAAAAGACAATGACCAATCTTGTAATTTATGAAAATGGAGGGGCTGTACTTGTAAGTTTTCCAAAGTGGTCACATGGATAAAAATTGCCAAGTTTGAATATTACAAAGACCAAAATTAATATTTTCCAAAATAAAACACCCGGGGACCAAAATTGTCATTTCTGAAAAGTTCAGCGACTAAACTTGTAATTTTCACAAACATTTTACCCAAGGACCAAAAATGACTTTTGTGAATTCCCAAAGACCAAAATTGATTTTTCATTCAAAAATACCCCACCAGGGACCAAATCTGCCAAAGTTTGAAACTCTAGGGACTAATTTTGTAATTTTCCAAAACTTTTGAGATTTTTCACCAAAGGACTAAATATGACAACTTATGATTTCAAAAGGACCTTTGGTGACTTTTCTTTCCAAATAAGTGCTCAGGGGCTATTTTTGCCAATTTTTGAAAGTTGGGGAACTGAAATTGCCAATTTTGCAAACTTTGTACGTTTTTCATTTGTTTTTGCTCATTTTGCATCTAAAACATATAAAACACAATTTTGAAATATTTTTAGTATTTTGATGCATTTCTGAGTGTTTTTGTATGTTTTGCAGTTCAGATTAGACAAAAAATGATGAGTGTTTGAGCACTCATCAATCCCCCACACTAAACTATTGCTAGTCCCTAGCAATAAACTGTTTTGAAAACTTGATGGATTTTAAACTCTTTACCAAAAGCCATCACTTCTGGAGTAGCCAGGTGTGAGAACTGTGGTACACCTGATAACCGTGTGATTTTGAGCAAACCACCAGCTGTCAACGGATTTGATTAGTCTTTACCAAAAGCCGTTTGCTTCTGGACTAGCCAACTCTTGATGGAATAGTCAACATCTTGGTGAGCTGATTACCAATTATGGTTTTTCCACTGCCTTTACCACAAGCCATAATCTTGCGGGCTAGCCAACTCATTCGCTTTATGGGATATGGCGAGTTGATGTACCATACAATTTTGGGCAAATTGCAAGCCGTAAACGGATTTGATATATCTTTACCAAGAGCCGTTTGCTCCTGGATTAGCTAATCCTTTTTGTCGGTTAGACAAGGTGGACTGATTACCATAAAAATTTTGAAATAAAGTGAAAAATTTTTGAAAATTTTGGCCAAAAACGGGGGTACTAGAAGATATATTTTGATAAAATTCGCTAGAATTTCCCGCCACACTTAGAAACGAATATTGTCCTCAATATTCAAAGTTCTGGCTATTATGCCGACTCTTTGAACGGAAAAAGCTAATACTCAAATCTATCTGTGGAAATACCATATTTCACTTTATTTCTGTATATATACACATTTTTTTTTTTTTGAAACTTATATATATATATATATATATATATATATATATATATATATATATATATATATATATATATATATATATATATATACATTTTTCAAACAGCGGGGGGTTGGCCATTCCCCCACACTAGGTGGTAGAAAGTAGAAAGAAATCAGAGATACGGGTGAAAACCCGTATTGTGCTATTGTTTTTGTTCATCGATTCGCTAGCTTGACTCGACCCCGAATTCATTTGTCCTTGGGGAAGAATGATGTGGAAGAAGCAATCTCAATTGGACTTTCATTCAAGATGTTTGGACAAACATTTGAAGCACGTGAAAGTTCCACACCGATGAGATAAGTATCCGGCGCAAGATAATGATACATGAAAATGCCAGGATCAAAGATGGTATCCTCATTCCCGAAGGAGTGAAGAAGAGAAGAAGTCACCTTATAGGTGAAGAAAAGGAAGAAAACCATGATGAAAATCATGATTTGATATTCTTCCTCGAGAACAGGCTCATTAGCCTAAGTTTGGATTTCAAGGGTTAAGCTCAAAAATATCCCGGGAGGGTGGGTGGGAATTTGCAAATTCTCATGATTAAGTGCATCTCCCCCCGGGCTATCAAACTCCGGAGGAGTCATGATATGATGAGTGAGTTCACCGGAGAACTCCTCATGAAGAGAATCATTCACAAGATGTGAATCTGTGAATTCATGTTCCGGAATAGACTCATCACAATCCTCATTCCGAATACCAAAGATTGGATTATCAGAAATCACAGTGAATTCAGATTCGAATTCAAATAGAGGATTGGTGAGAGTGGTATTGAATGTTTCGGGAACAAAGAGATTATCATTCTCGATTGGACTGCTGGGATCAGAAGTGAGTGGTGGATCATGATAAAGGAGATTTTCAATTTCTCCCAGATCGGCTTCGAAATCGAGGAGACCATCATCACTTTCCGGAGAAAGTGGATTGATGTGAGTGAGTTCATCGGCAAACTCCTCAAGAAGATGATCAGCATCAGAATGTGGAACTGACGCCTCAACATACTCGATGTCTCCATAAGATGTACAATCATCGCTACAATCGGAGAAAGTCTCAAATTGATCTTTAGGACACTTAATGGGGGAAGGTAAATCACACACATGATCCAAAGTTCCCTGTGACTCTCCTGGTATTGGGACAAGGATCTCAACACGAGACTTTATTAATTCGTCCGATTCCTTATCAGGAACAGTGCTAAGATGCTCATCCCCCATGTTAAGAGAGTGAGTGTGAACTTCGGGTGTGATATCAATAGACTGAGGGAGTTGAGAAGGACTAGCATTCATGGATTGTACGAGTTCCATTTGATCTTCTGCTAGTGATTTCTCTGTCTCATTATTATCTCCCTGATTTTCCATGGAAGGAATTGCTATAGATGAAATTGATGAATCCTTACAGAATTGAGAAATATCAAGGGTGACTTCATCATTACCATCATCGTCGAAAAGAGCAGCATTACGAAATATGGCACGTGTTTTAGCTGCTTGTTCTAAGACTAGCAATTCTTCCTTGCTCAATTCGTTTCTAGCTGCTCGTTCTTACGCAAGTAATTCTACCATAGATTTCTCACAAGAGCTTTGAAACGATGAAGTAGCCAACTCCTCCTTAAGTTCTTTCAATATCTCAAGAGCCTCTATTAAAAGGTCTTGCCCAATATCATGAGGAGTTGCTTGGATCATCTGGTATTATGGAGGTGGGTCTGAAAACGAATAGTCGTAATCGTTACAAGGAAATGGATTCCCTGTTTGACAATCAGAGCTAGTGTGTGGACCTCCACAATACTCACAACAGTAAAACTGATGTGGCTGTGGGTTGTATGTGCTTGAGTTATAATTGTTATTAGGGAACTGCTCATAGACAAGCGTGTTTCCTGATTGACAATCAGAACTGTAATGTGAACCACCACAGTACTCACAACAGTAAAACTGTTGAGTCTCATGGTGTGGTAACTGATGGAATGAATCAGTCGTGTCATGGTAGGAATAGGGATCTGGGTTATAGACAGACCTATTTCCGGATTCTACCATGCCACAACTGGGGCAATTGCCACCATTATGAGGATTACCTCACCAATGGGAAACCAGAAAGTGTGGATGAGACATAGAAAGAATCAAATGTGTATAGAGGGGTAGGGATGAAGAATCAAAGATGTGAAAGGGTAAAGGAGAATGTTTTTGGATTTTTGGATAAACATTTTGTACAAATGAGAAAGAAAAATATTTTTGGGGGTTTTTTTTTTGTGTTCGTTGAAAACTGAGTTTAAAATGTTTTTGAGAACGGTTTTGTTTTTATATGATAATATACACAAGGATGGATAAATTTACAAGAAGTGAATTCCAAAATCACTAATCAGCAAACCGTTTTTTAGATAAACGCGCACAACCTCCCTGGCAGCGGCGCCAAAATTTGATTGAGGCAAAAGTAGTCAACTAAAGTCAACCATGGATGTGGTCAATATAGTCAAACTCCTTAGTCTCAATGCTCAGCGGAATATAGTGTTTCCCCGGGTCGTTATGTCCCGACGAGGTGTGATGGTTATTAAACGGGTTTGTGATCGGGTGAATTTGGACAGGAAAAGGTTTGAGAGTGATTAAACTAAGGAATCTTCAAAGAAATAGCTTAAACGCTTGAGATCTAAAAACGCGTACGTTCACGTTTTAAATAACGTAAACGTACAAAATAAAACGTGAAAACTGAAATCTGAAAACCCCCAGGGGGTGAAAATGACTTTTTTACAAACTTAAAGATAAAATAAAATTTTTAGAAAAAGAAAATAAATTTTTACAGTATTTAATTATTTAATATTAATTAAATACTATTTAATACTTATTATTAATATTTAAATAACTTAAATACAATATAATATTAATCTAATACTAGAAAATTGAAAATAAAATTTCTAAAATTATAAAATAACTAAAAATAAGTTTTAAAATTAAAAATAAGTATTTTTGTCTTTTTGTGATTTTTCTATTAATTAATTACTAATTAAATATTAATTATCTAATTAAACTAATTTAAATTAAAAAAAAATAGAAAATGAACGGTAGAAATTATGAAAAAATTCCTAAAATCATTTTACATTATATAAAAGCTAGGAAAAATATAAAAACTAGGTGCTACTTTATAAAAATCAATTATGCTATTTAAAACTTATTTATTAATTAATTATTAATAAAACTAATATTAATTCTAATAAATACTAAATGATAAAATAAAAATCTGAGAAAATTATTAAAATTACTTTAACTTAAAAGGAAATTAATAAAAATATAAAAACACCAAGTACTTAATAAAAATCTAAAAATGAAAATTAAAATTAAATAAAATTAAATAGAAACTATCACTTGAAATTACTTTGGATTTTCTGGATTTTTCTTTTGGAAACTTGTTTTACACCTAAAAATGGAAAGCTTTTGTAACAACAAACTTTGTGGAACTCAGAAATAAGCACAACAAGTGCTTATTTCTTGGACAGTTGACTTTTGT
Source organism: Artemisia argyi (assembly GCA_030686995.1). Taxonomy (NCBI): domain Eukaryota; kingdom Viridiplantae; phylum Streptophyta; class Magnoliopsida; order Asterales; family Asteraceae; genus Artemisia; species Artemisia argyi. The sequence goes on from CM060700.1 coordinate 43,441,914, forward strand.
TGACCAAATGGGGAAATGAGCTAAAATGGGATTAAGTGGGACCCACTATGGTTAATTCTGGTTCAAACAAGTTGAGTGGACATGTGTGAGCAAGAAAAAACAATTATGATCCACTGAATAAGCAAATAAGCTACAAAATAAGCACTTTGAAATTTGGTTTGGAACTGAGAATGGGACAAGCTTAGGGTGCTAAATCAGGTGGGGTCCACAAGGCTTTAGGTCAAACACTTGGTCAATCCTTCAAGCCTACCAGGGGGGGGGGTTGAAAGGAACAAGGTTTAGCCAATGGGGCCCACAAGGGTGGTCAGAAACGACTACCAAAGTGGTGGTGGTGGCTTTGATGTCTGCTGCAACAGGGCAACAGAAAGCCCTGCAGGTGTGCTTAAGGATTTGTGGGACCCACCAGAAAAATCAAAAAAATCAAGGAACCATGGAACTTCAAAGTTGGAGTGGGGGACTATGATTCCTAAAAAGCACAAGGTCTAAATCTAATCACATAAATCATAAAAAATCCTTGAACTTTTGGAAAAATTGAGGAACATGCACATTTGACTTTTCATATAAACTAGAGATTTGACTTTCTTGAACTTTAATCTTACTAAACTAACTGAAAATGATGTTCCAAGCAAGATGGGTGAGTTTTGAAACCCACAAACCACAACAGTTAACTGTTGGGTGGGTTTGGGTTGTGATTTTGACTTTCAACTAAGCAAGTGCAAAATTTGTGACTTGCAAGACCTTTTTAGACCTATAGTAACATGTTGCAAATAAAAACAATAACACAAGACTCCCTGAGCACAGTGAATAGGCTTGAGTCAATGAGGCTATGAAACTGAGATATTAGGCTATGCTAAATTATCATAAACACAAATAAACAGATTAGAACAATGTTTAACCACTATAACTGAAAATCACCACATTATGCAATTTTATGCTAAAAAACTGAAATTAAGACTTACAGTGAGACTTGTACTAGAAATTAAAAGTGGAAATGTGTATCCTTATCTTAGTTGTCTCCCTGAGACTCTAAACCATGAACTCCTTTATTTGCTTCCCTTCTTTTTGATTTCTCTTTTTCTTGTTTTCCACTATTTTTTTGATTTATTATCTATTTTTTTATTTCTCTTTGAATACTGCCTCAAAATACTTATAATGCTGAGAAAGCTAATTGATAAGCTTAAGTGAGCTTAAACCATCCAGAAACAACAACTTAAAGTAACTTAAGAGTAAGTTGAGATTTTTATGAAAAATTTGCAAATTTGGAATTTAAACAACAGGATCTGAAATTAACTTCAAAGGAGATTAAAATTACACAAAACAACTTGAACACAATTGAGTTTAACTAAAATTACAACTGAGAATGAAAATTAAGCTTAAACTACTATACTAGACTAAAACTACTCTAATACTATACTAATACTTTTCCCTGCTTCCTTCTTGCTTCTTTTATAGTAGTCTTGAGTTCCTGTGGGTCCCAGGATTGAATCCCACTTCCTTCTCAGCCCTAGGATAGCTCCAATCAATCTCCACCCTTGAATTGATTTTTGGCGGGAAAACAGGTTTGGCAGGTTGTAGTGGATTGGGTGAGGGAATTTACGAGGGGGGGGGGGGGTTGGTTGGGTTGGTGAGAGATATTAATGAAGGTGGGTGAAAAGATGGGAAAATGGAGAGGAGGGGGAACAGGTTTACTGGAAATTAGGGGAAGGTTTAGGGAGGAAGGTAAATAGTAAACGAGGTGAGGGTGTTGACTGTGGTTGACCGGCTTATATTATCAAAGGGGTGGGAGTTTTGGGCCAATGGTTAGTGGGCTGGTGAGGGTGTTGTATGGTTTTGGGTTTGATTTTGTTTCAAAATAATAACAATGGTCCGTTTGGTTAAGTAACAAAAAGACAATGACCAATCTTGTAATTTATGAAAATGGAGGGGCTGTACTTGTAAGTTTTCCAAAGTGGTCACATGGATAAAAATTGCCAAGTTTGAATATTACAAAGACCAAAATTAATATTTTCCAAAATAAAACACCCGGGGACCAAAATTGTCATTTCTGAAAAGTCCAGCGACTAAACTTGTAATTTTCACAAACATTTTACCCAAGGACCAAAAATGACTTTTGTGAATTCCCAAAGACCAAAATTGATTTTTCATTCAAAAATACCCCACCAGGGACCAAATCTGCCAAAGTTTGAAACTCTAGGGACTAATTTTGTAATTTTCCAAAACTTTTGAGATTTTTCACCAAAGGACTAAATATGAAAACTTATGATTTCAAAAGGACCTTTGGTGACTTTTCTTTCCAAATAAGTGCTCAGGGACTATTTTTGCCAATTTTTGAAAGTTGGGGGACTGAAACTGCCAATTTTGCAAACTTTGTACGTTTTTCATTTGTTTTTGCTCATTTTGCATCTAAAACATATAAAACACAATTTTGAAATATTTTTAGTATTTTGATGCATTTCTGAGTGTTTTTGTATGTTTTGCAGTTCAGATTAGACCAAAAATGATGAGTGTTTGAGCACTCATCAGAGGTCTTCGAATTCATCTAAGTATGATGTTGCGACATATCTGTTGAGAGAGATACGACGCATCTCTTGAATTTCAGTAGACTTTTCAAATCTTGATTATTTATCTCCATAATTCGTCCAATATCATTAACTTTCGCCTATTGCTTGTTTTTACGTGAGAATCACTAAAGTAAACATAAAGGCACCAATTCTTATACAAAATAATATAAAACAAGTCAATTAAATAGGATAAATGATGCTAATAAAATATTCTTATTTGATGTCATCAAATATCCCCCCACTTGAACTTTACTTGTCCTCAAGTAAACCTTTAGAATAAACATAATGAAAATGTATCCTTGATAGGATACTTTTACATTTAGACACTTATTCGTTTTATCATAATTGCACGGCCAAACACTTAACCAATTAAAAACAAAATATATTATTAATAAAAGCATATCTAATCGTTTAACTGTCCGGACGTGACGAATATTCTGTCATATGCTTGACAAGGATACACATCTCACCCACTAAAGCTAAGGAGTAAAAAGTCTAAAGCGGTAAAAAGGGTTTATGGTTCATGGGTTAAACCTAGCTTTATTTGAACATTTCCTGCATAAACTTAGTAGATCGCTGGCGTGAGTCCTCGACGCTTTAACTAACGGATGGTCACTAGTATGCTTCATGGATCGCTGGCGCGAGTCCTTGATCTTTTAAATGATGGATGGTCACTAATGTGTTCCTTGGATTGCTGGTGCGTCACTTTCATAATGGATGGTCACCAAATTGCACACCAGATCGCTGGCGCATCATTTAATCAATCTTAAACTCAGATGGTCACCAATTCACACACCAGATCGCTGGCGCGTTAGCTAATTAATCTAATACTCGGATGGTCACTACCTTATTCATACATTTAATATTCTTACTTGGCCATCATCATATCCGGATGCTCGAAAGCTAACAACGAATATAATAATACGGTTGGGTGTGAATAACATTTAGGATATAAATTGGTGTAACATAAAAATTCAAAAACAAGAAACAAATAGATTAAAGTCCTAAGTGTGGTTAGAATACTTCCTTACCATCCCCTGAATAAGACTCATATCATCGAATAACTCACGCTTTGACTCTTTTGTAACTCACGCTTTAGGTAGACACGAATTATACTCAATAAAATCTTAGACAAAGAATAAACAATCCTTAGTTGGTGTTCCCATAACGTACAACTCCCTTTCAATCCATAAATATAATACAACAATAGTGGCGATATCAATCACTTAATACAAAAGTTTACATTGTTGGTTCAAATAAACTACCAACTTCTTCTTTCTTTTTCTTTTCTCATTTTTTCGATTTTTTAAATCAATAACTAAAGGTGTAAAATTTCACCACAATACCATCACAATAAATCAGGATAATTTTTCCTTACTTTTCAGACATAATGTAATAGTGAAAGTAGTAAACACACAAAAAACTGACAAAAAATATACAATATGTACTTTCACTCCATTGCATTGTGCAATTTCCCGACCTAACCAAAGATAATGAATTCACGCACACGAACATAGGTAACGCAAGGAAACACACTTTGCCAAAGCATCTAACCATGGACTTAAATCTACAGGGTAGGCTAAGGTGTAAGATGTAACGAAACATAGTAACAAGGTGTAAAAATCCTAAAGGAATGGCTCTACGTGTTTTTCTAGGGGTATCTTACTCTAAAAGTGAGAGTAAACAAGGCTTTATAGTGGGGTTAACTAACCAGTTTAGTTAGTTAATATCACAAAACATATAACGGCTTTTTTTTGTAATCCTAGAATTTTACCAATTTAAACAAGTCACTCCAATTATAAAAATAATACTTATTATGGTGGTCTCGAATAGTATATAAGTTAAGTTCTAAAGTTTACAAGTCACCGGCACACTCATAGATTTGTGAATTTTGAAATCACAATTATAAAAATAAAGTCTTGTGTGCAGCTATGCAGCTTAGATTAAACAAAAACATGCTAATTTTTTTTTTTCTTTTTTTTTTTTTTTTTTTTTTTTTTTTTAATTTGATATATTAAGTGCAAAGTAAAGCATATTCTTGAAAAATAAGGACAAGTAAGAGTTAAGTAAAAGTTCTAACTCTCCATCCCCCGAGTTAAGTTAAACAACGTCCTCGTTGTTTATTAAAGTTTTAAACAAGGAAATTAAAAAGAATTAGAACGAAAAACTCCCTTGAGATTTGCTCAGTTTGATCCTCCATTATGCATTTGCGAGCAATAACTATAAATACCACCAATTATACACCTGAGTTTAAGAAGGTCGAAACTTGTACGAAATTCATTAGTGGTTAGAAAATAAAAAAATAAAAATAAAAATAAAAATAAAACTGTAAATCATCAGGTCAGTCGATGCGCCTCATCTTATTGAGGAAGATACGCCGTATCGAGCTTGGAATTGGTATGGGCCAGAAAGATTAGATACGTCGCATCCTTAACCGAGATGCGCCATATTAAATAAACTAAAAGAAAGTTAAAAGTTCAAAAAATAAAATGTAGAAAAATAAAGACAGATATGACCTGTGTAGTAGATACGCCGCATCTATGGATGAAGATGCGCCGCATCTACTACAGGTCTGACAGACTCGATAGCAAAAACAGTAAAAATGAATCTGGGTTGTCTCCCGGTAAGCACTTTTCTTTATTCCAGAGTCTTCAATTTAGACTCACGTTCAGCTCCTATTTTGTGTCATTAATGCCATCAGCGGCATCGCACTCCCTCATTCTTAATCCAGTAATATCAAGTGTATCTTGTCCCTCCTTGATTTCCATGCCATTCCTTGTCAAAATCTGCACAAGTAAACTTCTATCCCTTTCGGGTAATGATGATATGTTAATAGACTAGAAATTCTTATTTATGCGAAGGCATAAGTATTCTAGATGAGGGGGTAACTCAACAAATATTTCATTACGTTCCATAACCCTTCTACGTTTGCTAATAACATCACATTCATTCAGGTTAGGGTCCTGATGCGTAGGGATTGCACCAGGCTTTACCTCTCAAGGGATCTCGAGAAGCTTACAACCCCCACCAGGCAGTGTACCTGATCGATGTAGTATAGTATAATGACAAGTACCGGGGGATTGATCGTTCAGCTAGGAATAGTGTCGCTAGGATTAGAAAACCTAAAGACTAGGTCTAGAGATGAGAGATGATTCTTTTTGTATTTATATATATTTTTTAGAAAGCAATTAAAAATCTCGGGTTTGAAGGAGTTGGGCGGAATTAGTTGCTAGTCAATTAACCCAATACTAAAGATGCAATCAAAATAAAATACTAAAAATGAAATTAAACTAAATTATACTAAAGTTGTGAGCAATATGTGGAGAAATGTGTTTACTAAGATTTCACTACTCCCTAGATATCTTTTACACGTTAATTACTTGTTATAGTTGCATGGATGACGGATTGTATTCCTTAATACCATTCATGGGGTGGCGTACTTACTTCCCCAATCCTATGAGCGCCTACTTCACTCCTATGTCGAGCCGGCTAAGAAGCTCCTAACATGGGATCACTAGAATTTACTCATGCATTAAATACAACCAATAAAACCTAGTACACATCGGTTCATGTTTCCTAAGACGTTCAAGCATGTTACACAATGGAGATCTGCCAGTTTTCTTAAGCCTAACATTGAAATCATTCATCCAATACAACCATAAACAAGTAATCAACACATAATTAACATCTAGGTTTCATTAGATCCAAGCAAACACAAGATAGATCTAGCCTAGCATGTTGAAATCAAGACAAGTAAAATATATAATCAACCAACACATAGACATATTGATTGAATTAAGAGAAGACTTATCTCAATAGAACATGGAAGGATTCAAGGGGTGAAAGCCCTTGAAAGTACTGTAAAATATGACCTAGGGTTTACAAAGTTTGGCCCTAGTTTCTCCACACAAGTTCCTCTCTTTATGAATGAAAAATAGAAAACTATATATAGAGTTTGATAGGTGACGGCGTCAAGAACAAATGTCTGACGCCATCATCTCGCCGCCAAATAGTTCCTCGGACTGCCTAGATCTGGGTCTGACGCTGTCATGTATTCTCCTTATGCAGGCCGTCACAAAATTTAGTCTTGATGCCCTTTTTGTGACGCCGTCAGGTTTGCACTGGGTCGTCACCACTTTTACTCTTGACGCCGTCAGGGTCTTCCTCTTGATGCCGTCAGGCACTGTTCTCAGCATGGAAAATTAAGACTTTGGCGTTTTCTTCACTCTTATGCTCCAAAAACGCCCGAATTGCTTCCTTTTCCAGATTTCACTCCCAAAGTACCTAAAATCACAAAAGGAACGATTTAGGGTAATATTTGATCAAATAAATTCAATTCCAGGGTTAAATGATCCCCTAAAAGTGGTTCATTTTTCGCCTCATCATATACCCTTACACTTGAGATTTGCTTGTCCTCAAACAAATGCGCTTTTATTCTAGTCAAAATAAAAGTTAGGGGTCATTTAACACTAATATAAAAGTAATTACAACAAATAATCGTTCCACTAAAGACCAAAGACAAGCACGGAGGTCATATACTAGCACCTCACAAATAGTGTTTAGATACTCACATCTCTCGGGTGTAATAAAGTAATATCACATTATGGAAATGGAAAACATCTCTCACTACCTGTCATAGCAAAATAGATTACCATAGGCTTGGGAAAGGATCAAACCTCCACCACATAGCGTAAGCACCTAGGATAAACTATCAAAGAGGTCTTTTCAAAGGGTTGTAACGTTAGGTGTAGGGATATGGAATACACGATTTTGTTGGATATAGGCAGTCTTTACTGGTGGCGAGTTAACAATCTTGGTTAATTACATGTACAATATGGCGTTGCTAAGCCAAGACTAGACTCGACTTAAGCTAATAAATGAAAAATAACAAAAACATAAAATGAACTTAGAATAAAAAGGGATGGTAGTCGGTATGGTTTTTCTCTTTTTCTTTTTCTATTTTTTTTCTTTTTCTTAATTTTTTCGATTTTTTTTTTTTTTTTTTTTTTTTTTTTTTTTTTTTTTGCATACACTCTTACCCTACCATCCAAAATAATACATCATAGGGAATGAACATTTGGAGTACTTTTAAGATTAACGTACATACGAGGGTAATAAATTATGTTCTTCCCATTACTCCATAACATAAGTACTTTACCCATGAGTCCCAATCGTCCCAAAACAATATGTACAAGGATATGACTCGACTTAGCAACCATGTAATCAATTAGATAATTAACTTAGGGTTTAACAAATAACAATAATGCACTAAAGATGAGTGAATACACGGAAGGCTAAGGCGATTTGGTTGTACATTTAAGTGGGGTGTAACAAATTCTTCCTTTAAGTAAAATGCTTAAAGTTAGAAATGAAAAGATAGGCTCGGATGGGTGTACTAGGGGTTTCGTGTACTAAAAATGAATACAACGCTAAGGGTGTGGGGAAAATTAGTTGACTTAACTAGCCAAGTAATGTGACTTAAATGGTCAAGTAATTATGATACGGGTTTAACACAAGGGTGATCCTAATGCCTTAGTCTCACTAGCGGTCTCGGGATGCATCATTAACGCAAGTTCTAGAATCTAAATGCTACCGGTACACTCATAAGCACTAATAGTAAATGCTTTTCCTATCAAATCTAAAGGCGAACCTCACATATTTGGGTGGAAAATTTTTCTGAATAGTACGGTTTTGTGCTAGTCATACAATCTCCTATCCATGAGACGCTTGCTATGGCTAAAGTTTCACTCCTAAATGTTGTAAAAAAATTTAAATTTGGCGCTAAAATTGCACTAACAAGTATTTCTCATAGTTTTATTACACATCTACTATCAAACAAACAAACTCAAGCGAAAGTGTATCTGTAAGGTATCATCATCTTACCCTCCCCTTACACTTAGGATGAACATTGTCCCCAATGTTCAAGTAAAGAATGTAAAAGTGAAATAAGTAAAACAAATGAAATCAAATACTCCCCTGATTCGCACGGTATGGATAATAAGGTGGTCAGGTTAGATCTTCCTCTAAGAAAATGAACAATCAAAGCTTCCCTTCAAGAATAATAATCATCTTCTTGTCATACATAACCTGTAAATCCTGAGAAAACAGACAAGGCAACCTCGCATAAAATCGGCGGCAATCTACATATGCTAATAAATCCTAGGAAACAAAATAAGATATAATGCTTGTGGAATGATGTTTGCAGATTTCCTGGAGATTATAAAACTAATAATTCAACAAAAACTTTAAGACTCCGTTAGAAAAACAAAACTGGTAAAATTTACAGATTTTTACACGTGACGCCGTCAAGAGTAAACTCGTGACGCCGTCAGAAGTGACCTGCAGAAATTCTTATGTTAAGTTTTCGGAAAATTTCTGTAAAAACTTCGTCCTACTTCCTGGAAAATCCTGCAAAACTTCATTATGACTCGATACAAGCATTTGACTCTAACAAATATGAATATACATGTTCACTTAATGTTGTGGAGAATCATGATCGGTTTGTTTCTTAAAAACATATTTGGGGTTTCCCCTTACACTTATCTTTTGCAAAAATACCTTTGGATGAAGTTAAGATTAGGCCAAACAACAAAGTAAAGTATTTTCACTATTTTAGTTTTGAAACATGATCTACCAACAATAAAAATAAAGCATGCATACGAAAAAAAATAACAATCAAACAAATTAAAAATCACACAAAGCATGGGTTGCCTCCCAAGAAGCGCTTGTTTTTGTTCGAGTCACGAGCCTGACTCTACCCTTATTTAACGGAAATAGGGGAGGTTTTCCCTACACTTAGGATTAAGTGCGGGTGGAAGTAGCGATACACAACCTTAGGGTGGAAATATGCCTTGTGAGGAAAGAGTGGTGGATGAATTATATGCTCAAAGAGGTGTGCTCCTATCATCATAACCTTAACAAATTCAATCGGGTTAATGGGTGGATTAAGATTTTCTCCTAGAAAGGGATCATTTTCTATCAACTTCAAGAGACTCCTAGTTGGGAATCCATCTTGACCTAATAAACCCAGTTTAAACCCATAATGTGTCTTGTGATCAATCATAAATGGGTGATGTAAGCATGTAAGGTCATTTTCCACTCCTATATTAGCTTCCTCTCTACAAGGCTTAGAGTCCACTACCTCAATCCTAAGACTACCCGGACTACATGGGTTGATGGGTGGGTCGGCTCCTCTTTTGACTCCTAGATGTATATCTAAGGATGGAAAGTTGTGTGAAGATTGAGGTTCTGGTTCATCAACACTAGGTAATTCCTTAGAACTATGAGTAAGGTTATCACTTCGTATTTAGGATTTTTCTGTGCCCTAATGTGAACAATTGCACATATCAGTAGAATAATGTGATTGATGAAAACATTTGCTTAGAGTTTAAAAGGGAGAATACATGTTTAAGAGTTGCTATATAAACATTTGGAAGGATTTTGACTATGAATGCATAAATTTCTAAGTATATGATGCTTAAACTATTATAAATAAATGCTTATATAGGTAATTTGATACTTGATACTGCTTTTCAGATTATAGACACCAAATAAGGATAAAATTTTGATGCCTTGATATAATGAAAATGGTTCTTGAATATAAAACAGAGGATTTGTGTGAAGAGTATAAAAACCGCTGGTTTTGAGGGTCAAGACCGCGGTATTTTTATTTTTAACTACCGAACATTTTCATAATGTTGGAAATTTTGTCACGTAATTGACGGTTTTACTTTTAAAACCGCCGTTTTTCTGGAGAATTTGAACACAGTATACTTGAAACTTGCTTAATTGGTTACACATTGAATGCCTGTGTTTTTTAACGACTAATGTTGCTTGTTTTTGAATATTTGAGTAGAATATACAAGGAGAAATTTCGATGGTGGCATCCAGAACAAGAGGAGCACTTAGGAAACTAAATAGAGAGCCAGAGGATCATCCTAACCTATTATGGAAAGGAACCACCTGACAACAGAAGAGGGACTTGAATTTTATAATAAATAAGATGTATTTCAGGAGTATAGATGTACCTAAAGTATTGAACTGGAAAACCATGGAGACTTTAGGGTGTGATAAAATTATGGCTGATGTACTGATGGTTAGAAAGGTGATTGGGAGTGAATTTGTGACATCCCAAATGTGGAAAAAAGCAGTTGAAATCAGGGAGCCAATCTACATAGAGTGGTGTTTAGAATTTTTTAGCTCCTTGAGAGTGAAGAGGGATATTACTGATGAAGAAGCCTTGGCTAGAACTTTCATGAAGTTTAGACTTGGTGGTGTAGAGAGGAGAGTAACTTTGTTTGAATTTGGAAAGCTGTTTGGGTTGTATTCTGATGAAGAAATGAAGAGTGGTATGTTGGAAAGACAAGTGGTAGAAGGAGGAAGAACAGGTGAATTTGATGGTGAAAAGTTTTGGAAAGAGATAAGTGGAGAAGATGCTAGGATATATGCGAAGAGAAGGGTATGGAAGATCAAGGACCCCGTGTTACAGATTTTACAAAAGATCTTGGTGAAATCTATTTTCCATAGAGAATACTTTGAGCAGTATGTGTTGGACCGTGAGGTTTATATTATGTATGTGTATGTGAGGGATAAGCATCTGAGCTGGTTGAATTTTACATGGTTGATAGCCCTGCATCTTTGCTATGATGCGGTTACTGCTGGTGGATCAAGAATATGTTGTGGACACTTGGTCTCCAGGATTACAAGAAACTTAGGGCTATTTAACAATGAAGAGATGGAACTTCTTGGTGGAGCCATTAAGAAGTAGTGAAGAAGGAGAAGTGCAGGGATGAAGACCACCGGGGTTTATGGGAAACACGGCGAGGTTTTTTATTGAACGACCAGTATGTTGGTCATATTTTCAAAACAATTTCAAAACATGTTAAAATAAATTTATGGTCTGTAACTTAGATACCTCTGTTGATACCCAAAAACAAAACAATTTAGACACTTGCACCACCACCACGTTGGCACCATGGTTTCCATTTTAAAAAATTCGAACCTATTACCTATTCTCTAATGCTAACGTTGATGCGTAGGATTGCGCCCTCGCAAAAGGTTTTACCTCTCAAGGGATCTTGAGAGGCTTGCAATCCCCACCAGGCAGTGTACCTGACCGTTGTAGAATAGTAAAGTGGCAAGTACCTGGGGATTGATCGTTCAACTCAAAGAATAGTGTTCGTTGGGATTGAAATTAATCTAACTAAGTCTAGAGGTGAGGGATGATTCTTTTTGTATTTTTAAATTTTCTGGAAAGCAAGTAAAAATCTCGGGTTTTGGAAGAAGGGCGGAATTAGTTGCTAATCAACTAACCCAAAGGCTACTACTTAAACTAATGTGTAGGAGTATAAACTAGGGTTCTACGATGGAAGTGAAATGTATCTACCTATGATATATTAATCCTTGCTAGCTATCTAATTCTACCTATTGAATTATCACATCCTTGTTTTAATTGACGGGTTGTATTCCTTAATACCATTCGTAGGGCCGTGTACAATCTTCCCCAGCTCTATAAGCTTCTACCTCTTCCTATGTCGAGCTGACAACTAGCTCCTAACATGGCCTCCTTAGTAGTCAATCATGCATTAAATACAACCATTAAAATATTAGTACACATCCAATTCATGTTTCTTAAGACGTTCAAGCATATTACCAATTGGAATTGTGCCAGTTTTCTTAAGCCTAACATCGATAAACATTCAATCAAAACAAGAAACAATAGGAACCAAGAATTATAAACTAAATCAACTAGACCTATTGAAGTTGGCACACATTAATTGATGAAGGTAGACACAAATATCAACAAAGAAATCAATAAGATCTAATCAATTATATACAAGTTTCACACAATCATAAGTAGACACAAGGTGAATTAGCCCAGCATGATGAATGGAGAACAATCAACAATAACAATGAAATACATAATTAAGATAGAATCAACAAACCAATACAAGATGTTTATGGAGTGATCGAAACCCTCTAAGTTGCTAGAAAAACACATACCCTAACCCTATAATCGGACTTAGGGTTTGGGGATTACAAATAATGAAGTTATAAGGTTGTATTTATAGGCATTTTTCAGCCCAGCCCGTCTCGACGGTGTCAGCCCATACCTTGACAGTGTCAAGACCAAACTTTCTTCATCAAATTTTAGATCTCTTCATCCTCTTCGTATGGGATTTTGAATCACGTAAATCCGACTTCGTATACAAAAGTTATGGCCAAAACAATAACAGCTACCGCGTGCGCAAGTTGTGACTAGTTAACACGTGATGGCCTGCCTCCATTAACACATGACGGCGTCAGACGTACAATAGATGGCCATCTAGTATTAAACTTGACGCCATTATGTTATAAGTTTTGTAGGCCATCACCTTGTAAATTACACGTGACGGCCTAGGCGTCTCAAAGGGTGACGCCATCACTTTTTAATCCCAAAAATCATTCTGGCGCGTCACGTGTAAAATTTATATCCACATTTTTTCCGAAGCGTGACGGCATCACATGCAAAGCGTGACGCCGTCAGGTACTATTTCCAGCTTGATTTGTAGACTTTGCCGTTTTCTTCAATTTTCGCTCTAAAAACGTCCAAAATGCTTCTTTTTCCAGATTTCTTCTCCAAAGTACCTATGAAAAAAGGAACGATTTAGGACAATATTTTATCAAATAATCATGATTAGGGCTTAAATGACCCCCTAAAAGCGGTACACTTTTCATCTCATCAAATACCATTACACTTGAGATTTGCTTGTCCTCAAGCAAATGCGCTTTTATTCTGATCAAAATACAAGCTAGGGGTCATTTAACACTAATATAAAAGTAATTACAACAAATAATCGTTCCACTTCAACCAAAACAAGCACAAAAATTATACACTTGCACCTCACAAATAGTGTTTAGATACTCACATCTGTCGGGTGTAATAAAAGTATATACCACAATATGAAAATGAAAAATATCTCTCATTACCTGTCATAGCACATAGATTACCATAGGCTTGGAAAAGGATCAAACCTCCACCACTTGGCGTAAGCACCTAGGATAAACTATCAAAGAGGTCCTTTAAAGGGTTATAACGTGAGGTGTAGGGACATGATAAACACGGTTTTGTTGGATAAACGCAATCTTTACTGGTGGCGAGTTAATCATCTTGGTCAATTACATGTACAATGTGGCGTTGCTAAGCCAAGACTCGACTCGACCTAAGCTAATCAAAACTAACAAAAACATAAAACAAACATAAAAGGAAACGGGATGGTAGTCCGTATGTTTTTTTCTTTCTTTTTCTTTTTCTATTTTTTTCTTTTTCTTGATTTTTCGATTTTTTATTTTATTATTTTTATTATTTTTTATACACTCTTTCCCTACCATCCAAAATAATACATCATAGGGAATTTGCATTCCCCTCACACTTAAACTTTTACATACTTTACAATTAACTATTCTAATGACTCGAATTAAGATAATTAAAACACTTGGAGTACTTTTTAAATATTAGCGCACATATGGGGGTAATAATTGACGTCTTCCCTAATACTCCATTACACTAGTACTTTACCCATGAGTCCTAATCTTCCCAAAACAACATGTACAAGATATGACTCGACTTAGCAACCATGTAATCAATTAAACAATTAACTAAGGGTTTAAACATGTAACAATAATGCACTAAAGATGAGTGCATACAAGGAAGGCTAAGGCGATTTGGGTGAACGTTTGGGGTGGATTGTAAACAAATTCTACTTTTAAGTAGAATGCTTAAAGTTAGAAATGAAAAAGATAGGCTCGGAGGGGTGTAATAGGGGTATCGTGTACTAAAAATGAGTACATCGCAAAGGTGTGGGAAAAATTAATTGACTTTACTAGTCAAGTAATTATGACTTCATTGGTCAAGTAATTATGATACGAGTTTAACACAAGGGTTATCCGAATGCCTCTTATCATGTAGTAAATCGTACTACACGAATGTAGTCTCACTAGCGGTCTCGGGATGCATCACTAACGCAAGTTCTAGAATCTAAGTACTACCGTTACACTTATAAGCATCTTTTCCTAACAAATCTAAGGGGGAACCTCACATATTTGAGGTGGAAAATTTTGAGTGGTATGGTTTTTCATGCTAGTCATACAACTCCTACCAAAGAGACGCTTATTAAGACTAAAGCTTCACTCCTAAATGTTGAAAAAAAAATTTAAATTTGGCGCTAAAATTGCCTTAACAAGTATTTCTCTTAGTTTTATTACACACTTACTTTTGAACAAACAAACTCAAGTGCAATTGCATTCTCTAAGGTATCATCATTTACCCTCCCCTTACACTTAGGCTGAATATTGTCCCCAATGTTCAATAAAAAAGATTTAAAAGTAATGAAGGTAAAAGAATGAAACAAATACTCCCCTGATTTGTTCGGTGTGGATAATGTGATAACATGGTTAAATCCTCCTCCAAGAAAGTGAACATTGAAAGCTTCCCTCTAGAAATATAAATCATCTTCTTGTCCAATATAACCTGTTAAACCTGAGAAAACAATCATGGCAAACCTCGCGTAAAATCGGCTGCAAACTCTATATATGCTAAAATCCTAGAAGAAATAGCATATATATATATATATATATATATATATATATATATATATATATATATATATATTAATGTTGTTTTCAAGGAATTAAAATGATATAATGCTTGTGGAATGAATATTTGCAGATTTCCTGGAGTTTATAAAACTAAAGAATTAACAAAAATTTTAAGACTCCGGTAGAAAAACAAAACTCGCAAAATTTTTTAGAATTTTACACCTGACGCCGTCAGGTGATAATCCTGACACCGTCAGAGTGCTCTGACAGAAATCTTATGTTAAGTTTCTAGAAAATTTCTAGAAAAACTCATGCCTTAATTCCTAGAATTCTTGCAAAACATCATTATGACTCGATACAAGCATTTGACTCAAACAAATACTAATATGCATGTTCGTTTAATATCATTGTGATTCATGTTCAATCTCGTTCTTAGAAACAAATTTAGATTTCCCTTACACTTATCTTTTGCGAAATACCTTTATATGAAGTTAAGACGAAGTTAAACAAGGTAATCATTTTCACAATTTATTTTGAAACATGAGCCACAAACAATAAAAATAAAACACACATATGAAAACAAATAAAATCAAACAAACAAACAATCAAACAAATAAAGTTTGGGTTGCCTCCCAAGAAGCGCTTGTTTTTGTTTGAGTCACGAGCCTGACTCTACCCTTATTTAATGGAAATATGGGATGTTTTCCCTACACTTAGGATTAAGTACGGGCGGAAGTAGCGATACACACCCTTAGGGTGGAAATACTCCACGTGAGGTAAAGGGGGTGAGTGAATGGCTTCCTTCATTCTAAAACTACCCGGGTAATATTGGTTGACAGGTAGGTCGGTTCCTCTTTTGTCTCCTAGATATATATCTAAGGATGGAAAGTTGTGTAAAGGTTGAGGTTCCGGTCCATCAACACTAGGAAATTCCCTAGAACTAAGAGTAAGGTTATCACTACAAGTATTCAAACCTATATCCTCAAATGGTGCATGGTCCAAGGGTTCTACCTCCATCGGAATTCCTAAAGTTTCTTCTACTTCTTCCGGGTAAGTCACAGGGTGTGTGTGCCTCAAATGATGGTTGAGCATTTTCTGGGCTTATGTTATTGACCTCATCATTCCACGTGTCAAGATCACCTATATCATCATCATGTGTTTTGGTAGAATCAATCCTAAGCATTCTCCTAAGTATCTCACGTGCTTCTCTAGGCATCTCAACTTCTATGTACGAATCATAAGGATCTTCCTCAATAATTGTTAGGTCACCATTTAGTAAACACAAGTATGATATAAAGAGAAATGAGATGAGAAATGGACTTGGTTGATTATAAGATAATAAGAAAGATAAAAGTGCAAGAGTTTCCTTAAGGTAATCTAATAACCAACAACATAAAATGTAACATAAGCTTACTATTTATAAGGGAGGAGCTAGGGCAACACACCCTTCCTCCCTTATCCTTTTAACGTGGGCTTTTAAGGCCTCTTGGGCTTTTACATGTTGCCCATTAACTTAACCAATAATAAGAAATAATACTTAAGCAACCTATTACAAAATGTAATGACCGAGACTTGACTAAATACTAAAGTATGATCCTAACAATCTCCCCCTAAGGGTCGGTCATCACGGTTGCTTGACGTCTTCATCTTTGTCGTTGACTTGTGACATGTAAAACTCTAGACGTCTTCAAAATGAATGAATGATAGTGAATGTACTTTGCTCTTTGTCTTTGTTCTTTGGTAATGATGTAATGATTGGATTATGAAGTTGTCTGCCGTTCGTCACTCCTGCGTCTGTGGTGGTTGTACGCCATTCCAACATACTCATACATCTTTAGACTTTCACTTACAAGAAGTTCCTTTTTCATGCATTGAGATCTTTGTCTTTATACTTTGTAGATTCTTCTAATTGCCGTAGAATCTTTCTTTGAACTTTGTGTTGCTAAGATCTTTGGGGGAGCTTTCTTTGACTTCAAGATGTATGTATGAGCATGTTGGAATCTATCATCATGGAAGTGAGGTACCTGCGAGTAAACAGTTAGCAATAAAACAACCGGTACTTACGGATAAGGAGTTAGAGCTCATCAACAGCATATTGTGAAGATTCCTTCTAATCCTTATCCAGGCCGTTCCCATATCAGATACTCCCGAAGGAGCTTACGAGACCTACTAAGTAGCTCAATGACTGGGTGAGTCGCTGGGGATCACTCCACGACTGTAGACCGTAATGGAACCACCGCAAACACTAAGCGTAACCCTTATGGGGTTACCGAAGTGACCTGCTGTCAGGGCTGTTTGATGTAGACCCTGGCAGGATTTCCGTTCAATCATTGAGGAATACATAAGTAATCCTCTCATAAACGTTCTCGGCAGATTGCTAAGATCTGCGAAGGACTCGATAGTTTACAACTGATGCCCATTGATGTAGAACACCAGTTGCAGAAATACTAAGTGTTCCTAAGAGATCTTTGATGTATCTCAAGGCTCTAGACTCTATAAGTGCACACCTAGGTTTCTTATGCGGAGACTGGGGATGAGTCTCCTGCTTCAATATCAACCGTCTCTAAGAGATAGGTCGATAGGTTACGTAGGTTCCCCGTGAGAATGAAACAAGCTCTTTTAAGAGAACTTGAGTGGTTAAGAAGGTTTAGTGCATTGCGTCACTGGGTCCATGACGACTTAATCTTCAATACCGGCGTCGCCTTAGCAACAACCAGTAGCATACGTATTGAACCCGGTGTCTGCCCTAAGGTTGAACATATGGAGGGCTATTTCTTTTCACCCTTTACTTTACTTTTCTTTTTAATTCTTCAACTCCTTCTTTCCCTTTCATTTATTTCTCCTTTTTTCGTATCATACCTAAGGACTTCTAATTCTAACTATGGGGGATGTCCTTGGGTAGATCCCTCCGGCTCTGGCGGATCATAGGACGGATATTCCTATCTTAATCACCTTATAACTCCGACAGTAGCCAAGAAACCTTTGATTGAAAAATCTCTCAAAGTGTTGGTGATAATCAAATATTTTGGTTAACACTTTGAGAGTTTTGCGTACACTTATGAAGGGCCCCCCCTGCACATGTGCTAATAAGTATTTAATAAATTTGCACATGCGGGAGGAGCAATCACTTTTGAATTGATCCACTTTCTGTGAACAGGACCGATTCGAGACACGCTTACATCACTAGTTAAACTAGCTTGAAGTTATTACCCGGCCTGGTCAAGTCCACAGAAAGTTTCTCGAGACGGTACATTTCTACTAAGACTAATCCTTTTCGAGACACGCTTACGTGGTTAGATAAAGAGATACATTGTCAGCTTTTAGGTGACAACTAGCTCTAATATCTAACTTGATGTTATTACCCGTCGAGGATAAGTCTTTTTGATATTACTAACATTTATTGCCTCGTCAATTCCTGGGTTAAAACTGAGTCTAGCTCGCACATGATACAACTTTTAAGCATTGACTTCATATATTTTAATCACTTATTCATTTTCTCCCCCTCAAAAATAGCATATAAAATGATGTTTTTGATAATCTTTTAGATTAAAATATGCCTTTTGAGTCTTATGGGGAGATTCACCAAGAACTTTTGTTTTTTAAGCAAAGTTTTTTGTTTTTGACAAGTGCTCCCCCTCAACAAGTGATTAGGTCTTATTGAGGTGAAATACTTGTCCTTTTGAGCAGAATTGTGAAAAATCATAAATGTTTGATTAATTCTACTCAAAAGTAAGAAGCCTTCGCTCCTTAAATCAGGATTGAGGCACTGATGCGTACCTCAGGGTCCTTTCTTTACAAGATCGGGTTGTACACTGATATGCGTGCACAAACCATTATGAAGTAAATTATTGACAAATCAAATCAAATTCTTACAATGATTTACCAATCAGGCCTCTGAAATGTCAGCACCGGAAATTTGGATCTGCCTCCCACATAACTCTCCAACCTTCGGAACTGATCCCTGCGCTTCAATCTGTTCTCAATCCTTAAGATGAATCTGCGAGCATCCCGGGCTTCATTGGTGTTCCACCTTTTGGATTTTCCTAGTTCAATGTCATTAACTCTGCCTTTGATCCCATCTCTGACGAACTTAAGAGTTTCATCACAGAACTTATGAATTTCTTCATAACCCATAAAGCAGTTGCGACCGTTAACACTTCGGTAGGTGAACCCAAATGGTCGTCTGATCAAGGAGTATTGAGGTAGATGTTGAAGGTCGGGGATGTCAAACAGGTTTGGTTTGGTGAGATTGAGCTTCTTCTGGTAACTTTCCACTCCTAACTGAAGATCTTCGACTCTTTCTCTAACGACTATCTGCCTGATGAAGATGAGTAGAGCTTGGATGAAGGCAAGTTGCATCTTTTTGGGCAAGCCACAGAGTTTTCCTTGAACTTTGAGCAAGTACATGTCTTCAATGTCGTTGAGACGTAGTCGTGGAAAGTCAGACTCGGAAATATCGTACTCCTTTTCATCAAATCTTTTAAGTGTGATTTTGCTGAGGAAGGGGTACCCAAAGTGAGTGACAGTTGAAATAAATTGAATCGAGACGATCTTCAAATCACTTTCTACTTCACCCATCGTTTGGTTAAGTCTGCTGCTTCGATAGTATTGTGCCCGGTTGTCTGGCCAATGATGAATACCATAAAGTGCATTCCGGTCATATTCAACAATTTTGTCGACGAAAAGTGCTGAAGCTTCTTCTTCGATGGCATTGTTGAGATATCGAGCTGCAGGGAGAAAGGCGAGTGAGGTAACGTATTTCTTTTCGATCTTGCTGCCAAGTCTCAGAAATTCCAAATCTGTGTTGTAGAAGAACTTGTACGGGATCTTTGGTTCCTTAGGCTTCCCAATCATCGGTAGTGGTTTGGACCAGTCAGTAATGTAGGGTGCGGTTTTCTTTGTGACCGGATCGACATATGATTCAGGATTGATCCAGTCAATATTGCTTGACATAGCTCGAGCAATATTTTCCAGATGGTATTCGAGCTCGATTGAGTTAGCAGACCGATCTTTCAGAAGATTGAAAGCATCATTTTTGATTCTTCGCAGCTCTTTCTTATTCATCTTTTTCATTTTAAACTTTTGCTGAATCATTTGAGCATATTCCACTGTTCGACCATCTTGAGGTTCATGGTTGTCTTCCAGTGGTGGTTGCGAACTGATCATCTTCTCAAACCAGGAGTATTCGGCACTATTGTCTTGGTCTAGCCAGTTAAGGACGGTTTTGGGTTTCTTTGGTTCGGTGCCTTTTGATGAGGTGTCTGGTGTGGGTTGATGATGCTTTCCTTTCTTATCTTTCTTCTTCTTCTTAGGAGACGGTTCTGGAACTTCATCGGGTTGAGGTATGTCGTCACCACCGGTGTATACGAAATGGTCGTGTGCCTTGGGAGCAGAACTTGATGCTTTCGGTTGTTGTGAGGAAGTTGTTGTGGTAGGAGGGATTACCGGTGATTTGTACTGAGATGAGGGTCCTTCGGCTTGTTTCTGTTTCTTTGCCTGAGAATTAGGATCCCTGTCTTCATCATCTCTTTGACGTTTCAGCTTATCGGCCTCTGTGATACAAGACTCTTTGTTCATTTTGTCTTTCAGTGCTTCCAGGACTTTTGCTTCTTCAGGAGTCAAGGTGAACTTGTTTGCAAGCTTTTCTAGGAGTTGAGCTTCCAAGTCATCCAGAGAAAGTCCTGGTAGAGGAGCAGTAGACTTGTCGGCACGAAGAGTGAAGGTTGTTGATCGGATAACTTTCTTTACTGCTTGCTCAGCGAACTTGGTGAGTTCGTCTCTCATTGGTGCCAGTAGATCTTTCAGCTCAGTCACTAAGTGTTGTGCCATGTATTCCTGTGCTTGAGCTGCTAGTGCGGCTTCCAAGTTCTCTGTTACGTCTTTAGCTAGGAAAATGTCAACCTTATCTTGTAGCTCTTTGACGTTCGTGTTCAGCTTAGATAGTTCAGCAACCTGGGTTGCAAGTATAGCAACCTGATCTTCTAGTTTGCTTCTCTTCTTATCATGCACTCTTTTGAAAGCAGACTTGAGTAGTTTGGATGCAGCAGAGGCTTTGGAGCTCGGTTTCTTGATTGATTTGCCATGTGTTGATTCAGATGCAGGAGGTGATGACTGTGATGATTCAATAATGGTGGGTGTGTCTTTGACATCTCCTTTCTGTAGTTCGGGTTGTACAACTTTCTTATCTTTGGCTGTTGCTTCTTTCACCCTAAGTTCTGCTGCCAGTTTTTCAGCTTCAGCTTTCTGTCTTAGTTCTTCAGCAACCCTGGCTTCTTCGTCCTTCTTAAGTTTTTCTTCAGCCAGCTTATCAGCTTCGGCTTTAAGCCTTAGTTCTTCAGCCAGCCTGGCTTCTTCTTCCTTCTTAGACTTTTCTTCGGCCAGTTTGGCTGCCTCTTCTGCTTTCCTACTCTCTTCCATTCTGATTGATTCTTCCAGTTTAGCTTGAGCAATCTCTTCAAGTCTGGCCTCTTCAGCTTCTTGTTTTCTTTTCAGTTCCTCTTCCTGAGCTCTTTCTCGACGCTCCATTTCTTCCATAGACATAAGTCTTGGAGCATCGGTATCCATAGGATCTTCCTCTTCTTCCTCTTCCATAGTCATTTCAATGTCGGTGGGAGACACTGAGGGATTATCATAAACAACTAAGTCTGAGGAGATTCCTGTGGTAGGCTCAGGAATACTGCTAGACCCGCCAGCTTCGGTGGTCTGGGAGAACACTGGAGGTGGAGGTTGATCAGCATTGAATGTGTCAATTCGGCTGTGAAGGAGACCGAGGTTGAGAGCCCGTTCATTTTCTTCTTCGACTGAAAGGCCTTCAGGCTCTTGTACAGCTGTAACTGGTTCCTTCATCTTTTTTCTTCTAATCCTTTCTTCTTCCAAAATTGTTTGAGCTTTGGTGAATGGACGTTGATAGAGGTGTGCGGGGGATTCAGCATAATCAGCAGATTCGTCAATAATATTATCCCAATCTTCGAACGTCAAATCCTTATCGTCAATTTCATCAAGATTGACTTTCTTGGTGATATTGGCATAGGCTTCACTGTAAATAGGACCTTCGTCGGATTCGGTTTGTTCAGAGTCAGCAGGTTTTGGAGAAGGTGGAGGTGAGGGAAACCAGCTAGGTTCAGCAGTAGGTTTCTTTGCAGGAATTCTGACCTTGGATGATGGCTTTTTCTTAGGTTTGGACTTAGTAGAACTTTCTGAGCTGCCCGATTTGCTAACTTTCTTACCTTTCTTCTGCATGTATGAAGGTAGAGCAGCTTCGTCCAAGAACCCAACTTTCTCTGCTTCAATGGCTTGTTGGTAGTACTTGTAGTTATTGCCAGCCTTGACTTTGTCAGTTAAGAGGCTATCTGGAAGTTTCTTTCCCTGTTTCCTTGTACTTGTATCCATTCTCTTGATGACCTTCAGTGTGTCCTCATTCTTGTATGTGTGCTGAAACTCATCATTCAATCTTTGAGGAATGTCATCATATTCATGGAGGAAGCTTGCAATAAGAAGTTTGGTGAAACGGACGAAAGGAATATTGGTTGTCTTGCGGTGTATGTGCCACACAATATCTTCCCAGATAATGCTGGCATAATCAACCTTCTTGACATTAGCAATAGCCCAGAACAGCCTGAGATGTTGGAGCTTAGGGTGTTCATGGCCTGTGTCTCTGCCAGATAGTGACTTGGCAATTATGATGTAGAGAGTTCTCCAAGGCTGTGGAAGAAATCTGATATTGACCCTAGAGTGACTAGTAATGACCCCTTCAGACTCATCATACCCAATATCTCTCAGCCATTCTATCAATTCTTCTTCAGTGGGAACTTGGTCATACTCTTCATTCGGTTCAAGTTCGGGAAGTCCAAGAGCACTACGGAGAAGATCCTTGTCGACCGTGACTTGTCTCATGTGAAGCATACAAGTAAAGGACTCTTCCAGGAGGTCCAGGTGGATTGTGTGCCAAAACTGATGTATGTAGAAGCATGCCACTGCAGCAGATTTGGTGAGAAGAACTTTGCACGGGTGATAGATGAGAGCATCAACAGCAACAAGGCAAGAAGACTCATTGCATGTCAGTTTGTTGAAGTTGACTCTTAGGTTGTTCTTTCCAATCTTCCTGGAGTAGTTTTCAGGAAATGTGTCTTCCCATGCACGAATGGGTTCAGGTTCTGGTCCGTATGGGATGTCATTGTGTTCTGCCATCTGAATTGATCATAAACACACAAACATGGCAATTGTTGATGATGTTAGTATTAGTATTCATTAAGCATGTGTTCACATAGATTATTATGTTTTGATGATGATCAGTGGGGGTTTGTGTGTGTTAAAACTTATGTTATGTGACAAACTTGAGTTATTTTATTTGTTAGAAACATAAAACAATTCAATTCCAACCAAAGTTTATCATTTACGACAAGTTACACATTGGAAATTTCCAACACTTAGAAAAAATTTGGAATTTTGACAAGTTTACGCGTAAGTAGTTGTTTTACGCGTAACCTGACTTAAGCGTAAGTTAAGAAATAAGGCGTAAGTGCAAAATCTACGCATAAGTTAGAACTTTACGCGTAAAATGAAACTTACGCGTAAGATCAATTTTATGCGTAAGATAGGTCTTATGCGTAAAAATTGAAGTTACGCGTAGGATTTCCCTTAGGCGTAAATTGTAACTTATGCGTAGGTAATGACTTACGCGTAAGTTCTAGACTTATGCGTAAGATCAGAACTTATGCGTAAGAACAATTTTATGCGTAAACTGTGTCTTATCCAAGACACAATTTGTCCACGTGTCGAATCTTACGCGTAAGATTCAATCTTACGCGTAGGATGAACATTTAACGCGTAAAATCGTCATTTCCAGAAATTCACCTTTTGTAATTTGAGTTATGAGTTTCCTGAAAGTGCACAAACATTACCACTGATCAAACATCAATCCAATACACTTATATCATACATTTTAACGCGTAAACAAGCTCAATACAACTTAACGCGTAGACATGCAAGAACACATAATCATAATCTTATCTCAACATGTTTCTGGGCACGATTGGGCATGGGGCAAATGATTCTAACAACCTAAGGATTATATGGACCAAGTTATAACAATTTTCATCCACACAAACACACAATCAAGGCTGCTAGTGTCATTCGAACCTTAAGCCTTAGATTCAAGAACAAGACATGATAAAGATACAATTAAACCATGTCAACATGATCCTAAGACCACAAGAACAAAATCCCCATCATTAATTATCATCCTAACATCCTCAATCAGAAATCCCTAATTCATACGCATGAACCCTAATTCCCAATTTGCACAATTGATGATTCTGGGTAGGATTAGTGTTAACTAACATGTTTAATAACATCAAATGAACAAATCCCATCACCCAATACGATCAAATCAACACTTAAATCTGGGTTTGATTTTACGCATAACTCACAAACACAATTTCAACAATTGTGTAAGATTTAGCCGTTGGATTGGAATAAAATTAAAAACCTTAGTATGAAAACATGATCAAAACATATTATTACTTACAGATTCAAGATTGGTAGATTAGATCAAAAGAATGAATGTGAGGCGTTCGATTTGGTTGGTGAAAGAGTAAATGTTTTGCAGAAAAATTAAATGTGAGTAGTCAAAGGTGGTTTTGACTGTGGTTAATTCCAGTTTAAAAAAATGACAGATTTAGTCCCTTAACCCTTACTAACATTAATTTTAAATGCTAACATACTTATTCACATGTAACATTTGTTAGTCAACACCACGATATGATAAGAACAACTTGTCATACTCCCCCTCGACCTTAGAATCATGGTAAAATTAACAGGTTTTGGTCAAGGAGAGTAACCCGAAATCCTTTTGAATCAACACTAAGAAAAAATATATTAATTAATTAATTTTTTTTTTTTTTTAAATGTAAATGTTTTTTGGTAAAATGCAAGTATAAAAGGTAAAATAATTTTTAGAAATTAAAAAAAATGTTACTTTTCCTCCCCCTCAACACTAATTTTAAATGATTGAAGACTTTTTAGAAAAAATAGTGTTGAAAGAGTTTTATACTTGCATTTTTTTTTTTTTTTTTTTTTTTTTTTTTTTTTTTGAAATTAAAAGACCAAATATATATATATATATATATATATATATATATATATATATATATATATATATATATATTTTTTTTTTTTTTTTTTTTTTTTTGAGTTTTTCATTGGTTTTATATTTTTGTATTATGTTTTTGAGAAAAATATTTACAAAGATAGTTTTGATGTTTGACAATCACAAGTGTTTTAAAAACATTTCCAGATCCTCTGGAGTCAAACATCGCATACCAATTTGGTGAACTAAACTAGCAAACCTGGATGGTGCCAAGGATTTGGTAAGTAAGTCCGCCAATTGGTACTCAGTTCCAACAAAATAAAGCTCAACTGTACCCCTTTCCACATGCTCTTTGATGAAATGATATCGGAGATCGATGTGTTTGGATTTGCAATGATGCACAGTGTTGCAGGAGATAGCAATTGCACTCTTTGAATCACAGTAGATAGGAATCCTGTTGAACAGGTAGCCATAATCCTTGAGTTGTGATCTCATCCAGATGACTTGAGCACAGCAAGCCGACATGGCTACGTATTCAGATTCTGTAGATGACAAAGACGTGCAGTCCTGCTTCTTAGATTGCCATGACACAAGTTTGTCTCCAAGAAACTGTAATCCACCAGATGTACTTTTGCGTGTGTCTAAGCATCCTGCATGGTCAGCATCTGAAAAAGCAATTAGTTCAAAGCCAGAATCCTTCGGATACCAGATCCCCAAGTTAATGGTTCCCTTTATGTATCGAAGGATTCTCTTGACCTCACTGAGGTGTTTTTCAGTTGGTCTGGACTGATAGCGGGAGCACATGTAGACAGCAAATACTATATCAGGTCTACTAGCTGTGAGATACATGAGGGACCCAATCATACTTCGGTATTTGGTAGGGTCAACTGGAGTCCCATGTAAATCAGCATCTAGTTTTGTGGTATAGCCCATTGGTGTATTATAGGTATCACAAGACATCATTCCATATTTCTTTAAAATTTCAAGAGCATATTTTGATTGATTTACAAAAATTCCACGGGGTGATTGATGAACTTGTAGTCCTAAAAAGAACGAAAGTTCACCCATCATGGACATTTCAAAATTATCTTTCATTAATTTTGCAAAATCATTAGAGAAACTTCTTTTTGTTGAGGCAAAAATGATGTCATCGACATATATTTGAACAACAAGTAAGTCCTCCCCGTAGGTTTTAGTAAACAGTGTGGGATCCACCGATCCTTTAGAAAACTTATTGGCCAGTAAGAAAGTGGACAGTTTGTCATACCACGCCCGTGGGGCCTGCTTGAGTCCGTAGAGAGCCTTTTTGAGTCGGTAGACGTGATTAGGACGCTCAGGATCAACGAAGCCTTCAGGTTGGCTGACATAAACTTCTTCACGGAGATCTCCATTAAGAAATGCTGTTTTGACATCCATTTGGAAGACTACCATGTTCCGGTGTGCAGCATAGGCCAAAAAGATCCGAACAGCTTCATGTCGAGCCACTGGAGCAAAGGATTCAGCAAAATCTAGACCTTCCAGTTGAGAGTATCCTTTCGCTACCAGACGTGATTTGTTTCGTATGACAGTGCCTTCAACATCAAGATTATTCTTCCATATCCATTTTAACCCAATTACAAAGACTCCGTCAGGTCTTTCAACTAATTCCCAGACTTCTAATCTTATGAATTGCTGAAATTCCTCTTGCATAGATTCAATCCAGTTGACATAAGTCATTGCATCTTTAATGTTCTTGGGTTCTTCATGACAAACTGTGAGTGCGTAGATGCAAGTTTCTCCATCTGTGTGAAGTCGTTGTCTTGTCATAACTGGTGCATCTGGATGGCCAATAATATGAACTAGAGGATGGTCTCGGGTCCATTTGTGTGTTGAAGGGTGTAGTTGATATGTATCTCGCATGTTGGCAGGATCCAAGTTGCGTGTTGACGACTCAGCTCTATCAGGAACTGTAGTAGCTGGTGCAAATGGATTGAAGAATGCATCAGGATCATGCTCTGCGGATTGTGGAACTGATAGTGGTGTTGGATCTTCAGCTGAGTGGCGGGAGTTAGAAACAGTTTGTTCTACTGTAGATGGTGAAGCAATTGGAGGACCGTCTCTCTCAACAGTTGTTGAAGTTTGTTGAGGTGAGTCTGGTACATGAATATTGTTAGGTTGAGCAGCGGAATTTGGTGGGACCTCAGTAGGACGGTATTCAATTGTGTCATCAAATAGTGGAGCAAACAAGGTTTCCAATTCTTTGCGGTTGAGTGGCAATGGTTCAGCCGAAGATGCCGGAGAGTTAAGACGGTTAAATTCGGGTCCTAAGCTGTGTTGCTCAGAAGCCATTTGTGTGAGCTCATCAAAATTAGCATGAATGGTTTCTTGAATTTCACGAGTACGACGATTCCAAATCCGAAAACCTTTAGAATTCTCACAATATCCAATGAACACTCCGATGTCAGCCTTTGCTTTAAGTTTACCTAAATCATCACGATCATTTTTCGGATAGCAGAGTGCTCCAAAAACATGAAAGTAATCGATGTTCGGTTTCCTTTTGTGAACAATTTGATATGGTGTTTTGCGATGATGTTTTGTGATCATACAACGGTTTTGAGTATAGCATGCGGTTGAAACAGCTTCTGCCCACAAGTAATCAGGTAATTGAGCATTAATCAACATAGTTCTAGCAGCTTCCACTAACGTCCTGTTGCGTCTTTCAACAACTCCATTCTGTTCTGGGCTTCTAGGAATAGATGTTTGATGTTCAATTCCCACTTTCTCATAATAAGACCTAAGTGTCTGATTCTTGAATTCAGTTCCATTGTCAGTTCTGACTATTCGGACCGTATTGCGTAATTGAACTTGAATTTTAGTGAGAAAGGTGATGATCATTGAAGGAGCCTGATCTTTACTTCGTAGAAAATAAACCCAAGTCCATCTGGAAAAATCATCCACGATTACAAGAATGTAGCGTTTACCGTTGATACTTTGAACACGCATTGGTCCACACAAATCCATATGAAGCAGTTGTAGAACATGATTCGTACTGTGCTCAGGTTTAGAAGGGAAATGAGCACGAGTACTTTTACCTTGTTCACAGGCTGGACATAAGTGATCTTTGGTGAAACGGAATCTTGGAAATCCCTCAACAAGTTTATAACGAGCAAGGTCAGTCATAGTTTTGAAATTCAAGTGTGAAAGACGTTTCTGCCATAACCAAGATTTAGTTGATTCTGCTTTGGAGAGAAGACATATCGGAGATGTTGCAATCATATCTGACATTGAAATTGTATAAAGATTGGAGCCACGGGAGCCAGACATAAGATCGTTTCCTTGTAAGTCACGAACAAAGCAAGTTTTCTCACGAAATGCAACTTCTAGATCCCCATCACAGAATTGACCAACAGAGAAAAGGTTGTGTCCAAGGCCTTCCACATAATAAACACGGCTTATTTTGATGTTTCCACTGATAAAGTCACCATACCCCATGATTAAAGCGTAATGATCATTCCCGAATCTGACAGTACCAATGAACTTTGAGACAAAGTTGTGTAACAGTTTGAGATTGCCTGTCATATGTCGGGTGCATCTGCTATCAACAATCCAGAGAACAATCTGCACCACCTGCATCACAAGAAGAGGACACGGATGGAACAGAAGTAAGGGTGGAACCCAAAGAAACTGCGGGTTCCAGTTGGTTAGAAGCACAAGTATTCAATAATTTAGGAATCCATTTAAAATCAGGTTTGTGTTGTAACCAACGTTGCCAATTCCAACTAGTTCGAGCTTTCTTAATGGTGTATTCACTAGTGTTTGGCTGATTCCTAGACTTGTTCTCTGCACCTATGGGGGTAACATCAACTTCACTAGAAACCGTAGAAGGTGGCTTTCCTAAGATAGACTTAGAGGCAGTAGTGGGCCTAGAAGGAATGCGTGTCCTACGTTTCTTATGACGATGAAGTAGAGAATTAGCTATACATTTAGTATGATCACCAGATGAAACGCTTTTACGACAAAACACACAAGATGCATTAATATTCAAAACATTCAAAGGTTCATCATTCGTTACATTTAGATTTTGATTACAATTTGCCAGATTAGAATCTAAATCTGATGCAACATGAGTTTTATTCAAATTCCTAAGTTGGTCTTCTACTTCTTGAGCTTCTAGTTGTCCTCTCTTACGTTGCCAGAGCCTATTCTTCTTTTTACTGTATCGCTTGGGTCTGCTAACGCTAGTAGGGGAGACTAGTCCTGTAGAAGTGGAGTTTGCAACATTAGTATTTTGAACAACCTTTCCATTATCAGTTTTGTCTAATTTATACATTCCTGGTGCTATCACCGTGGTGTCAACCATCTTTCCTTTTTCAAGTATCTTTATTTTCTCTTTTAACTCAATGATGATGTGATTCTTATCCTGAATGTTTGACTCAAGTATACCATTGCAATATTTGATGTCTATGTGGTTTTGTAGAAATTCGTCATTTTCAATTTTTAACTTCGCAATTTCTTTCTCGTATTTGAGACACAAACCTTTTAAAGACTCATTGTTTTTGCAAAGTTGACAAGAGTTTGAAACATTGTGACTTTGAAACTTCAATTCCCTTTCAAGACTTTTAGCTTGACACCATTCAAGCCTTTGATTGAGTAGACTGATTTGTTTTGAAAACTGTTTTGTCACATCATCATTCTTTTTCCTCAGATTATTATTCTCATGTTTCAGTGTCTCAATTTCCTCATTCAACAAGTTATTATCAACACAATGATCATGCTTAAGCATAGAAGTACCAGATTTATAGAGATCATTCATGATAACAGACAAAATATCAGCACAGAGAACTTGTTCCAAGAGTCGATCAGCATCATTTTTGAAAACTTTAGTTTGTAACTTTTGAACCAAAATCTCATTTTCAGCAGTATCAAAAACGTTTATCATATTTTTGACCTCCTTTTGAAGTTCCTGATCCCAACGTGTAGCACAGAGACGGAGGTGTTGAACAATTGGTTTCATTTGTTTTTGAAAAATATCTCTCTTTTCTCGCTCGTAAGCGGATTGAAAAGTTTCAATTTTTATTTCAGAATTGCGTTCAATTGTTTCCTCCAAAATATCAATGTCTTCCATAAAAGTTTTGAAATAATTTAAGACACGACATTTTGGTAAACGTGTAAGTTCACCGGATGATGGTAAAGGACCATTTACTTGTGCTACAGTTTGGACAGGGGCCTCATTGTGAGATGAAACATACGACTCTTCGATAAACCATGATTTCTCAGGTAAATCCTTTTGAGTAACGAACTTGACTGGATTTTTTGAATAGTCATATGGTGTGCAATATTCAACATTACTCATTTTTGACCGACTCTCGTCTTCAAGTTCTTCTTCTTCCTCAGTATAAAAAACAACAGCACGCACAATCGTATTATCAAGCAAATAGTCCATACTGTAAATTTTTGGAACATCTTTGAATGCATTGTGAAGAAACATTGAATTGTAATCGCCAAGTGCAAATCCAGTACCGGGTCTCGGTTTTAAAGTAAATTTCTGAATTGTTGTGATAGAGTTCCCGTGTTTGTAAACAATGTTACGAAATTCTTTCAATTGTTTTTCAAGATCAACAATATCACCGAGTAAGTCATCTATATACTTCCTTTTTCGTATTTTATGTTCACAAAAATCTTTTTGACAACTTGACAATTCTGTTTCTGTTTTTGAAAGTTCAGTTTGAAGACGTTCGACTTGCATTTTCAATTCATTCTTTTCACTTTCGAGTTTTGAAATCAACTTTCCGTTTGACTCGATTAAATCTTGCATTTTGCGTTGAAGATCTTGTTCTTTGTTGTATGAATCGTGAAAAGCTTTTTCAAAACTTATTGCATTTTTAATCTTGTTTTCCTGATTAGAAAGCTGAATTTTATAACATTCAATATCTCTTGCAAGTGACGCATTTTGTTCTTTCAAAACTTTGTTTTTCTCGTTGCATTTTGCTATTTGCACTTGTTGAGCATCCAGTTGTTTAGATAACAATATGAGATCAGGGTCTGGATCAAATGATGGTTCATGTTGTTCGAAATGATCATGTTTATCATACTCAATAGGATCATCAAATGAAACAACTGTGTCATCATCAAATATGACAACTGTGTTTATTTGTTCATCTTTATGAGATGATGAAGATGATTTAGATGGAACAACTTGCGCCATATCTGATTCATAAGCAGAAGGTGAGATTATTTCATTAATAAAGCATTCATTGAAGTCATGTACCTGAGACAAGCCGTCAGTGTCATACACTGGACCTGAATCATTGAGCTTAAGTTCCTGCATGTTAGCCATAAGCATCACAGCAGCATTGGCTTCCAGATCTTCCATGTCATCATCGTTGTTCACATTTGCCATGAAGTTGTTGTCCTGTTCAGGGAAATGTCCATCTTTTTCATCCTGAAGAGCCATGAGTAATGCCTGCTTGTGAAACTTGCTACCCTGAGTTCTCGGTTTGGGACATGCTGTAGCAATATGACCTTGTTCATTACAATTTTAGCACCAAACTGCATTCCCTGAGGTTGAGTTCCTTGTAGCAACTGAGTCAGACCTTTGTTGAGAAGATACTGAGTTGTTCCTGAACCCTGCATTGTTACCAAACCTCTGACCATTCCCATAACTTCCTGAAGAACTTCCTGAACCAGATCTACCATAGTTACGATTTTGAATTTCCACTCTTCCATCATTTACAACAGCTTGATTCCTGGTATTAGAAGATGAACGTTGACGGTTGTTCGTTTTGTTGGAGAATTTGCTGAAAGCACGAGCAATAAGAGCAAGTCCCTGATTCAACGTATTAAAGTCATCATCGTCATCATCATTGCAGTTGGAGTAGTACACAGCATCATTGTTGTTTGACGGAACAAGTTGAGTAGAAGTATCTTGTGGAGATGAATCATAAGGGACCATTTGGTTCGAGGTGGAAGATTGTGGATAACTGAAGTAGTTCTGCTCTTGAACATATGCATGATTTGACAGTGGTGGTGGAGCATAGGGAGATTGAGCTACGAGAGCCAAAGAATTTGGTGTTGTTGTGGGTGTGTAACCTCCTCGTAGAGCTCGATCTTTTTCCACTTCAGGTTCATGGTGTTTCAGAAAGTCATACAACAAACCATATGGAGCATCATGAAGATTCTTCGTTTGACGAACAAATGTCACATATTTATGCCAATCAGGGCCAAGACTACCAACAAATTTGGAGTTCACAGCGATCCTTGGTACAGTGATTTTGTGACGTTCCAGATCATTGACAACATTTGTGAAACGATGATAGTAGGATTCAAGTGACTCTCCAGGTTCAATTGTGATGTCAGTGTATTCCATGTAAAGCTTGGATTCCATGTCATCTTTATTCAATTGAGTGCCTTCCATGAGGAGATGAACGTGTTCCCACATAGCTTTGGCTGTTTTCTGAGCATCGACACTGCGATAGATCGGATTGGGTATACCTTGAAGTATATAAGCCATTGCATACTGATCAGCTTCACGATGTAGTTTCTGTTCTTCAGTGAGTGCAGTTTCTGGAAGGGGTCTATCACCAGGAGGACGTGGAGGATCAGCATTAGGATCACCAGCTTCAAATCTTGTTGGCCACTCAAATGGTCCTTCAAGTATCACTTGCTTTAAGAAGTGCCCATGAGGTTTCTTTAGTTCAAGAAAGCGTAGGAATCGACTTGACCATTGCACATAGTTACCAGGTGTTAGCATTGGAGGTGTTTCAAGTGATCCTGCCTCATGTCGGGATTGTTGAGTTGTAATAACTTCACACATTCTGTCAAACCAGTGAGGTTGTTTGGAGTAAAACTGAGTGTTTTGTTGTGGCACTTGATATGGTTGTTGTTGAGGAATGAGCTGTTGCTGCATCATCAGGTAATGTTGTTGTGGATTGTATTTAGGAGGTTGTTGATTCATTATGTGCGGAAGGTATTGTTGTTGCTGATACTGCTGAGGTTGTTGTTGCTGATACTGCTGAGGTTGTTATTGCTGAGGATAAGAGTGAGGGAAGTAGTGATTAGGTGGTTGAGACATCTTAGAACACTTGTGTAGAAATGGATCTTTGTAGAAGATTGAAATGCACGTTCCTTTGTGAAAGTAGCAAAATCCTTGGGGTAAGTTTAAATCTTACGCGTAACTTAATCTTACGCGTAAACTTTAAGTTATGCGTAAAGAGTAGGTTTATGCGTAAACTTTCTAGTTTATGCGTAAGTTTCCTCTTTACGCGTAAGCTTATGCTTATGCGTAAGTTTAGACTTATGCGTAAGGTTGAAACAACCAAACAAATCTTTCAAACTTATCCAAGCTTGAAAGATATCCGTAGTCGAAGTATTCCACTAACTTATCCAAGCTAGGGAAGTACTGAGTCACCGTAGCACAAGAAGAAGATCGTTGATGAAGCTTACGCGTAAACTCTGGCAAGTTACGCGTAACTCTGACTTACGCGTAGAATTCAACTTATGCGTAGGATTTAAGGCGTAGAGGAGCACTTTACGCGTAGGATCAGGGTTTTGGCAAATATTACGCGTAAGAAAAGGGTTTTGGCCTATTTTACGCGTAAGAAAAGGGTTTTGGCTTATTTTATGCGTAAACCGACCAAAAAACACTTTAGACAGCTGGAAATAGTACTTTTCCGACCACTTTACGCGTAAAACGTACTGTTCACCTTAAATAATGACTTTTTAGAAGAGAAAATGCTTAAAAATAAGGTACTTTTGATCAAATAACTTCACCAATACTTAGAAAACCTTAACTTTATGAGATGTAACTACCAAAAACTAGTTTTCCAATATCAAAGAAGCTATAAAACCTAAAAAAACCTTAAAAAATCACAACTTTATGCAACAACTAAGCTTCAAATCACTATATCAACCTTGAAACTTGTCCAAGCTTCAAGATTTGAGTGAAAGAAACAAAGAAAAATGCAAAAAGATGAAGAATAAGCACCAAATCCCCACGTAACCAAAAGAAATACACTTCAAACTTCTAGTAGGCGAATGATACCACTTGTTAGGTCACCATTTAGTAAACACAAGTATGATATAAAGAGAAATGAGATGAGAAATGGACTTGGTTGATTATAAGATAATAAGAAAGATAAAAGTGCAAGAGTTTCCTTAAGGTAATCTAATAACCAACAACATAAAATGTAACATAAGCTTACTATTTATAAGGGAAGAGCTAGGGCAACACACCCTTCCTCCCTTATCCTTTTAACGTGGGCTTTTAAGGCCTCTTGGGCTTTTACATGTTGCCCATTAACTTAACCAATAATAAGAAATAATACTTAAGCAACCTATTACAAAATGTAATGACCGAGACTTGACTAAATACTAAAGTATGATCCTAACAATAATCTTATGTTTAATTTGACTAAAGGATTCATCATGTGTTCCTTGAGATTCAAAGTCATTGGTCATAAAACCTATGTCTTTTTTATCAATGTGATCATGCTCGGCTAAATCCTCCTCAATTGTTTTCTAGGTAGTGATAATGGCAAACCTAGTGCTTCATGTAACTTATGGTTTGTTGCTACGGCTCTCTCCATAATTCTTTGGCAAACAAGTCGCTTTTCCTATTGGCCTCACTAAAACGAGATCCTAAACATGGAGGTTGTTCATAAGAATCTATCCTAGGTGAAGGCTCATATGATTCATATGTGTCTCTAAATGAGGTATTTTGAACTCCTTGGTGTTCTAGCCACTCAACCTTATCTTGCAATCATAGAAGTCTAAGTGAAAAGTCTATTTGAAGGAAATTACAAACAAAATCACAAAGAAAAGATAGACTACGAGAGAGTTAAAAAATAAATAAAAAAAATCTCACTTGATAGGAATATTCTAAGTAGACCTAATAAAAAAAATTCAACCTAAGCAATAATTATTCCCCGGGCTGCGGCGCCAAAAACTTGATGCGTGGGATTGCGCCCTCGCAAAAGGTTTAACCTCTCAAGGGATCTTGAGAGGCTTGCAATCCCCACCAGGCAGTGTACCTGACCATTGTAGTATAGTAAAGTGGCAAGTATCGGGGGATTGATCGTTCAACTCAAAGAATAGTGTTCGTTAGGATTGAAATTAATATAACTAGGTCTAGAGGTGAGGGATGATTCTTTTTGTATTTTTATATTTTATAGAAAGCAATTAAAGATCTCGGGTTTTGGAAGAAGGGGCGGAATTAGTTGCTAATCAACTAACGCAAAGGCTACTACTTAAACTAATGTGTAGGAAAATAAACTAGGGTTCTACGAGGAAAGTGAAGCGTATTTACCTATGATATATTACTCCTTGCTAGCTATCCAATTCTACCTATTGAATTGTCACATCCTTGATTTAATTGACGGGTTGTATTCCTTAATACAATTCATGGGGCCGTGTACGATCTTTCCCAACTCTATAAGCTTCTACCTCTTCCTATGTCGAGCCGACAACTAGCTCCTAATATGGCCTCCTTAGTAGTCACTCATGCATTAAATACAACCATTAAAATCGTAGTACACATCCGATTTATGTTTCTTAAGGTGTTCAAGTATGTTACCAATTGGAAGTCTGCCAGTTTTCTTAAGCCTAACATCGATAAACATTTAGTCAAAACAAGAAACAATAGGAACCAAGAATTATAAACTAAATCAACTAGACCTATTGAAGTTGTCACACCTTAGTTGATGAAGATAGACACAAACATTAACAAAAAAATCAATAAGATCTAATCAATTATATACAAGTTTCACACAATCATAAGTAGACACAAGGTGAATTAGCCCAGCATGATGAATGGAGAACAATCAACAATAACAACGAAAGACATAATTAATATAGAATCAACGAACCAGTACAAGATGTTTATGGAGTGATTGAAACCCTCTAAGTTGATGGAAAAACAACTACCCTAACCCTAGAATCGGACTTAGGGTTTGGGGCTTACAAATAATGAAGTTATAGGGTTGTATTTATAGGCATTTTTTAGCCCGACCCATCTTGACGGCGTCAGCCCATACCTTGACGGCGAAAAGACCAAAATTTCTTCACCAAATTGTAGATCTCTGTTTCCTCTTCGCGTAGGCTTTTGAATCACCTAAATCCGAGTTCGTATGCAAAAGTTATGGCCAAAATAATAACAGCTACCGCGCGCGCAACTTGTGACTAGTTAACACGTGATGGCCTGCCTCCATTAACACGTGACGGCGTCAGACGTACACTAGATGGCCATCTGGTATTAAACTTGACGCCATCACGTTATAATTTTTCTGGGCCATCACCTTGTAAATTACACATGACGGCCTAGGCGTCCCAAAGGGTGATGCCTTCCTTCTTTAATTCCAAAAATCATTCTGGCACGTCACGTGTAAAACTCATATCCACCTTTTTGCCAAAGCGTGGTGCCGTCACATGCAAAGCGTGACGCCTTGAGGTACTATTTCCAGCTTGATTTTAGATACTTTGCCGTTTTTTTACTTTTCGCTCCAAAAACGTCCAAAATGCTTCCTTTTCCAGATTTCTTCTCCAGAGTACCTAAAATGACAAAAGGATCGATTTAGGGCAATATTTGATCAAATAATCACGACTTAGGGCTTAAATGACCCCTAAAAGCGGTATGCTTTTCATCTCATCAAACGTAATGTGTTGAGGCACATTACAATTTTGTGGATATCTGTTTGTTGAATGATGTATGAATACAGAAAATGAAAGAATGGTCCAAAAGATTGATAACTACTTGGAGATTCCTCGGGCAATAACAAAGCATACCCGGGAAGTACCATTATCATTTACTTTTCCCGTTATACTTTGTTTTTAATTCTAAAGCATTAGGGACAATGCTTAATTTAAGTATGGGGGGGGGGGGGGGAAGATAACTTGAAATGCTGAACATGAAAAATTTTAAACAGTTAAAACAACAAATATTGCATAAAAAGCGCCGCTTTTGGCAAAAGAACGCCGTAGTTATAACTAAAGATCGACGCACATTCTAGTGATATGTCAGTGTAGCATAGGGTGTTTAAGCCTTTTCAAGTTTTACATTTATATTTAGCCGACTTATTACTAACACACACACTTAACGAGCAGTCTACCCAATCAATATGCATATAATGGTAAGTAGAGTGTCGAACATTAAGAATGGAATGTAATATCTAGTTGATTTGATCAGTATTTTAATATCTAAGTTAGTTTTACAATCCTAATCTAATAAAAAGGGGTTCAGCCTGAGAGGCTGGCGCGGAGTTAGTAAATAATAAAAAGTAAAACTAATGAGAACGAATCAGCGAATAGCAATCACGTACACATATAGATAATAGAAACACGTAAGAAGACCTGTCCTTATAGTTAAGTAGCTTGTCCCTTGTTATATTGCTAGTTTTATATGATGAGTATGATAATCTAATCTGTCTCATTGGATCCTATATATTGGCGAGTAAACCCTTAATGATTACTTATGTTTATCCTACCTTCTAGACACTAGATAAGCAGGCGAGGAACAGGTATGGTAGCCCAGAAGACTCAACTAAACACAGAGGTTATCAAAGCACAAATATAATTCACCAAAAACATCACATAAACTTTAATTGATGGAAAAGCAATTTTAAGGGGAGCAGTATGGTGGCCACAAGCCCATCAATCCTGATGGATTAAAGCATACTAATACAATAAAAAAAACTACTTAATGAATTAAATACATGCAGGACCTTCTTACGGCTCTAAGATCTTTGTTTGGGGCGTGTCTTGTGATGCTTCTTCGACTGAATTCGTCTCCTTAGGGTTTTCTATACATAAAACTCGTATCTGTCTTGGGGTATTTATAGGTTCTGTCTGAGGGGTCGATGCAGCGCATGTTGATGACAGATGCGCCATATCTACTTAACTTCGCATGGGGTCCTAGATTATTAAATTCTGGAATATTTATACACTGCCTTTAGATGCGGCGTAACTTATTTCTCAATGCGGTGCATGTTCTTTAACATCTTGGATAGTATCTGGTGAAGTCTTTGGCTGATACGCCGCATGTTGTAAATGAGATACGGCGTATTTTGGAGTAGATCAAGTTGATTATTCTTCGTTGACCAAAGTTTCATATGCGGCACATGTTGTAATTGGATGCGGCGCATTCTTCAAGTCAGGCAATGGTCTTCGAATTCATCTAAGTATGATGTTGCGACGTATATGTTGAGTGAGATACGGCGCATCTCTTGAATTTCAGTAGACTTTTCAAATCTTGATCATTTAGCTCCATAATTCGTCCAATATCATTAACTTTCGCCTATTGCTTATTTTTACCTGAGAATCACTAAAGTAAACATAAAGGCACCAATTCTCATACAAAATAATATAAAACAAGTCAATTAAATAAGATAAATAATGCTAATAAAATGTACTTATTTGATGTCATCACTGGCCTAACCAAACCAGGGCCTTGCTCTTCTCTTGTCAAAGCTAGGTATTTCTCGAGAGTAAGAGTGTCGATGTCAATGTCACCCATTGCACCTAAAACTAAAAAAGAAATTGTGAGATAATGAAAAATAAAAATTTAAAACTTAAACAAAATCCTAAATAACTTCCCTGCAGCGACGCCAAAACCTTGATGCAGGATTTACTGACCAGGTTTTAAATTTATAATTTTCTCATCTACCTAAGGTCTACCTAATGCACTATCGGGCAATGTACCCGGTCGTGTATTGTGTAGTTGTCGGTAAAGCCGAAGTCGTCCCAAGAGCTATGAGTGCGGATTTAATCTAAGTTCTAATGTCACTAGTTTTAAAGGGGGTTTTGTAATTGATTAATTTTAAACTACTAAATGAAATGAAATAAACAAAAGCAAATAAAAGTAAAGAGATATCAGTAGAGAGAGAAGTTTTAACCTAATTACTACTCTTGTTATGTCATGACTACGTTTTCTATTAAGTACATCCTATCGTTTCATCTAGGGATTAAAGTCGACTAGACTCAGATGGTCAAATCATCTAATCCTATCTTCTACTTTGCCGTATTCCGTAACCTAAAGATTAAAAGAGTTCGTTGGTCATACAAGATGGAAGAGTCACTAAGAGCCTCTACTAACTTAGACTTATTTAGTGGGATCCGGCTTTTCGGAACTTAGACCCCCTAATTCCTTAAGCAATTCCGTTTGGTAAGTGGTCGTTCGTTTAAATTTCCACAAGAGTAATGATAGTACTATGGTCAATTCTTATCACTAAACACAACCTTATTCACTATGGGTCCTATGGTCAATTCTCCTAGCTTCATAGGTACTACCAAACTTCCATGCTACCAAAACAAGGGTGTCCCAAAATATGGTAAGAAAGTATACAAATAAAACGATAGAGATATGAAAAAACTAAATTATAATGATAACAATTTCATAACAAGGCTAAAACCAAAGGTGTTTAGCCACTCATATTAAAATATGCATTAAAATTGATGTTCAACATTGTAATGGAAAACATGAATTGAATACAAGAATGTAATATGGAAATGATAAACTTATGAGTTGAAGGCGTGAATTCTCCCTTGGAAATGACTTGTATGCTTGCAGAACATCGTCCTCCTTGATCCCTGATTCATCCTCTGGTTTATGTGTGTGAGAAATATTAGGTAAAATGTGGAATTAGGGCTGGTATTTATAGTCTCGAATTTGCTACGGCATAACCCCTAGGGTTAACTACGCCATAGCCTTTGAATCTTGACACTACGCCGTAGCCTGGTGATCTGTTACGGTAGTAGAACTCTCGTACACCATTCTATGGCATAACCTTATGAGTGGTTACGCCGTAACTCCATCTTGGATCACGAAATTCTTCTAAGTGTTGAAAGAAGATATACGGCGTAACCTGAAGGTGCGTTACGCCGTAACCCATAAGTTGGTTACGTCGTAGTTCTTGGTCAACGTTGACTTCAGTCTTCAATGTGAAAGGATGTTACGGCGTTGGTTGAGAGATGATCTACGCCGTAGTTAGTGTTAAATCAACATACTTCAACTTATTTCATTAATAATCTTCCCAATCCGCATCTCTTCGTTCCAATGCTCATTTTTATCCTGGAAATAAAATATAAACAAATAAAAGTATATATTCTATAAATTGATATAAAAGATGAGCATAATAGGGGGAAATTAACACTAAAATATTAGAACTATTTGATGTTATCAGTACTCTTCTTTTTTCTAAACACTCGGGTAACCTGTTCAACAAAAGACAAAACTACTAGAAAATGAATCATTAGTCTCGTTAGAAATGCTAGTAGTTGGAGTTTGTTGAGCCTTGCCGAACTTGCTGTTGATGGGATTCACTTGCACTTCACCATGATTTCTGGTAGAGGCTCCATCAAAATTTTCTTCAATCTCTCAGCATTCGCTTGCACTTTACCAGGATTGCTGGTAGAGGCTCCATCAAACTTGCTGTTGATGGTGTTGAAGTTTTCTACATTTCTTCAGCTTCCGCATGTCTTTCAGCAGATTCATCTATAAAATTATTCCGGGATTCCTTTAAAAATGCTCAGCGTTCTCCTACTGAAGGTCCGTTCTCATTACAGGAGTAGTATCCTGGTGTAAACCCATTTCCATTTCCAGAGAAAGGTCGCTTATAGAATTCCCCATACTTAGCTTCTTCAAACTGAACTTCATCTTTCAATGGTCAATCTTTGGCCAAGTGATAGCCGTAACAGATGTCATAACCAACTTGAACTGCAAGAATCATTTCTTTAACGTTGGTTAGATTACGACTCATCTTTTCTATTTTTCATTAATGGCAGCCAATCCTAGAGAATTGTTCACTGCCCTAATTTGTCCATTAGTACTATCATGCCAAATTTGGGAATTGTGGAAAACTAGAAGGGGGGGGGGTTGAATAGTTTTCCCTCTTTTTCGTTTATAAAAAGTTTGTTTCAAAATGTTGATTCGAATTTATTTAATTGTTTGTTTGAAAAGCCTTCAATTAGAGTTTAGTATGAAAACAACGTATAATCAATATGATCAATTATATATGTGAGCTTTTGGATTAGTTTTCAAAACTTAGTTTTATGAATGGAGCTTTGGTTGATCTTTATGTGAATACGTTTTCCTTTTAAAATCTTAAAACGTTTTGTATCAAATTATCTATCAAGTTAAACTCAATATGAGAAGTGTGAATAATAATCTATTAGACAATATCATATAATTAGACACACAATCACAATATTAACTTGTAACTATAACACAATTAATCATCATGACAATATAAGCAACTATCAACACATATTTGCAAGCATAGATATAAAGTAATAAATGCAAGAATAAATGGAAAGAGATAAGAGAAAGAAAATGCAAACCGGACACGATGATTTATAGTGGTTCGGCTACAAGTTCGCCTTCCTTGTCCTACTCCACTCCCCGAGTCACCTACTCGAGAGTTCACAACACTACTCAATAAGCTCCCTTTTGGCGGAGAAAACCGTACAAACCTTTGCTTACACTGTTTAACGACACCAAGCAAAATGTCGAGTCCTAATGCTAGCTAGGACCAAACTGACGACACGACTTTGATCACTACACAACTTCTACACGACTTCACAACTTCTTCACGACTTCTTCACTACTTCACAACTTCTTCTATACTCCACTACTTATTCGCACACCTACTTCTACATGACTTCTCCACACTACTACTTCTTCCCACTACTTCTTACTCACTCATTGACTCACTACTAAGTAAGATCATCTTGATCTACTTATTACATATACATACATAACTCACAACATCACATCAACACTAACTAGACTCAAATACATCTTTGGCTTTATGATAGGGAGGATTCTTATCTTGCACTTTATGTGGTGAATGATTGGATCACTTGAAACAAATACTTATAATCTTATGATCAAAGGATTTAGAAAGATGTTTTGAAAGGATTGGGACTGAAAATTTTCGTGCAAAAGGTGACAAAAAATAGCAGAAATGAACCAGTATTTATAGGCAAAAGTTTCTGACAACTGGAGCGTGCCAGCCCCCTTAATTGTATGGACGGCCCCTTAATTATTAAGGGGACCGCCCATAATTAAGGGGGCCACCCAGACAGAAAATGGCTTCTTTTTGTCTTTTTCTAAGGAAGGTTTATCTAGTGAAATTTTAACTGTTTTTGGCTAAAAATTTGAATTTATATATTTATTATGAATTAAACATTTTCCTTTATTTACCAAAAGTGTTTTTCAAAATATATAAGATGTTTATAATCATTTTATAAAATTTGTAGTGTCTAAATAAAATCCGTTGATCATAAAATGTATTAGACATTTGTTTGTACATACCTTAAATGATTGTTGAAGTATACTCGAGACGTTGAGATGTCGAGGCTTGTTGACGTATGAATGCATAGATGAATTGTGATCACAAGTAACTTAAGCACTTTACGTTTTATGTTGTAACTTACATCTTTTTCATCATCAAAACATGAAGAGGATATTTAGATTAAATATCGTAATATTCATGCCAACAATCTCCCCCTTTTTGATGATGACAAACTATGTAAACTATAACTCATAGTAGAATGTATAAGTTACTTGTTTACACTTCTTCTCCCCCTTTTGTCGAAGCAAAAAGGTGGACTCCTAGACGAGACTTCAACAAAACTTCAATTCTTTAAATAAAGAGGCGAGCTTTCATCATCGTAAGTGAAGCCTTGATCATATCACCCTCTAAAATATGACTCTAGCGAATCCATGGATCAAATAAATTGCAAATTTTTAACCTGCGTCAAGGGTTAGTTTCCTGCAACAAAAATATATATAGATAGGGATGTAATACACATCACCAATGCTCCCCCTTGGTGTATGCTCCCCCTTATTAAAGGCATCAAGAAATCAAGAAACGGAAGAGTGCTTCAAGGCAAAGTTAATTGAAAAAGAATGCACATATACATAATGATGATGATAGATATATGCATGACACTTATTGGGGAACAAGATATGAATGTCTAAGGTATATGGACTAAAAATATGACACATGCAGTTATTGTTTTAAAAACAACAACCTATATTCCAAAAAAAAAAAAATATGGCCAACGCTTAAGACATGACAATGATTAGGACCTAATGCAAAGATTCGACCGAAAGATGCCAAAATATATACTCTAAAAAAATTAAAGAAAAATGAAGATGAAAATGATACGTTCTTTTGAAAAACATAAAAAAATGAGGAGGGATGAGCGTGAATAGAAAGGGAAGGTGATGACAAAGCGTTGACAATTATGGTTTAGATTAATATATCGTTTGACAAAGTTGGATGATTGGGAATTATGGAATTTTTTGGTGTTTTGTTGGTTGACGACCGAAGATGGATATGTGAAATGAGGTGGTGATGACTCGACAACATATGAAGCTTGGATATCTTCTTTATGTTCTTCACTTGCTAGAAAGTGGAAATGTAATATTCTCATAATCATAGCATGTATGGTTCTTGTGTATATTGATCAAATAGTAATAAGAGAAGTAGAGAGATGAAGAAAGTTGGGAGGATTCCTAGAGAGAGAAAGAGATGAGAGAAAAATGAGAAGGTTAGATTAAAATGAAAGGAAGCTCCAACCCTCTCCACATATGGAGAGGGGTATTTATAGTTTCTTACAAA
Source organism: Artemisia argyi (assembly GCA_030686995.1). Taxonomy (NCBI): domain Eukaryota; kingdom Viridiplantae; phylum Streptophyta; class Magnoliopsida; order Asterales; family Asteraceae; genus Artemisia; species Artemisia argyi. Next base: position 43,485,734 of record CM060700.1, read on the forward strand.
ACGCCCTCCTGCGGGCTATGGATCAGGTGTACAGTGGGTAAAGACCCGTCCTTCTTCCACGATGTTACTTAAACTAAACTAATATCTAACTAACTAATAAACTAACTACGAGCTATCTTAATGCTATTACATCATTTAGGTGACCGAGTCTTTTATAGGAATATTTGTATTCCTAACAATCTCCCCCTAAGCGAGGTCACCTTAGAAATTAAGATCTTTGTTCTTCAAGCATTCTTTTGATCTTGTAGCTCGTACTTCCTGATTCTTCACTTTTGGCTCACTTTGTACATCAAGCAATGTTCTTGTGATTTGTGGTTCCTTTGGCATAAGTGTGATCTTTGAGCTTTCTTTGAGATCATCAGCCACCGTAAATCTCCAAGCTCATCTTGCTTTCATGTGATGTAGTGACTTTTGGACCATCATGCTCACACTCTTCTAGATTAGGAGACTTTTCATCAAAGTGGCGGAGGCGTTGTTGTTAGTCTCTTTAACATTCATTGTTGCAAGTCTCTAAATAGATATGATTTCATTTAGAATGAGTAGGCAGTGTGAGCATGAGGTATGGAATGACACGATTTAGCTAGAGTTGGGTATCACCATCGCCATCTTTATATGTTCCTGAAATAAAACAGTTAGCAATAAAGATAGAGAACGAATATGGCTTTGTCATTCATTCTGAGAGGACAGACTACCCTCTGGGTCTGTGTGAACCGACCTGTGATCAGGTAGAGTCTCTGTTAAAGAAGACTCTCCTTGACAGGAATTTCCAGCTTGTAGTAATGAATCTTCCAAAGAATCCACTTTGGTATCTTCATACTATGCATGTTCTCATACTGGAACGTCTCAAAACAGACAGCACGATAAAGTGAATCGGTGAATTGATATTCACTGATTGATGAGAAATTGATTTATAAAAATCACTCGCGTGTAATATAATAAACATTTTGAGACACGACGAGAGTTTTATACTTTGAATCACATTTCTATCAAAAATACTTTTGATTGAAAGAGTATACACAATCAATGTGCTCGAAAGTTAGTTTGTGAGCACATTGAAAGGTTTTTGCAAAAGTATTCGTCAACCCATTTCCTGGAACAAGTTTGATTCAATGTTGAATCGCACCATCGTTGCTTTCCAGTTGTCACTTGATCATTGATCCAAGATGGATCTCACATGTCACCTACCAAGATCTTGAATGATGTTCGCTCTAGAAGGATTTCCATCTTCATCGTGAATATTTTCATATCACTCAGATGTTCTGGCAATACCACAAGGATAATGCGTAGGACTCTAAATATATTATCTTACTTTCCACATTGTGTGATACAGTAAGCATATTGGAAGTGTGTCCTAATGAGATTTATCGATGATCTCTTTGGCTCTAGACTCAATAGTGCGTTTTGATCCGCTCCTGGAGACTGGGGAGGGGTCTCATGTTTTAGGTATCAACATAGCTCGCAATGAGCAGTCGATACATTGCAAAGGGTTCCCTGTGAGAATGAAACAAGCTCTTTTAAGAGAACTGGAGTGGTTGGGGAGTTTAGTGCAGTGCGTCATTGGGTCCATGACGTCTGATCTTCAATACCGGTGTTACCTTAGTAACCGCCAGTAGCTTAAGAATTGAACCCGGTTTCTGCCCTAAGGTTGAATATATGGCGAGCTATTTCTTTTCACCCTTTCTCATTTCATTTCTTTTTCATTCTTCAACCCCTTAGTGCTTACCGAGACTTCATCACTAGAACCTTGTTGGGTTTGTTCCAGTCCTAGCTCTATCTCAGTTGGCACTCTTCCCTTTCTCACTTTTCTCCTATTTTTTAATCATTCCTAAGGACTTCTACTCTATCTAGAGGATTGTCCCTGGGAAGATCCTTCCGGTTCTTGTGGATCATGGGAACTCATACCTAACCTTAACCATCCTTATAACTCCATGCATTAAAGTAAATGGCCGGTCTTTGGCATTTTTCCACAAACGCCTTTTGCTTCCCCTCAATATGTGCATCGATATTCGAAAGAGTTTAGCACATATGTGGGAGCCTATTATTGAGTCCAAAAGATCACGTTTGATTATCAGATTTCATATTTAAATCACATTCTCTCCCCCGATCAAAAATTTCAAACCTTTCGAGATTTTGGATCTCAATTGATTTAAATAATTTAGAAAATGTTTGGGAGAGAAATGCGGTCAGTTTTAATATTTTCTGATAAAAGGAACCTTTTTCTGCTCCCCATCAATCTGTGAGGGAGGTTTTTATGTGTCAGAATTGATGAGTTTACAAAAGATTTGAAGTTTTGACAAAAAACTCTTTGAAAAATTCTCATACTGACACATAACCATCACAAAATGTATTATTGCTTATTATGTACAAAGTGGAGAGTTTTGATGATACATAAAATTTTGAGAAATCACTCTCCCCCTCAATCAATGACGGATGTTTAGAATGAAATAATTGATGTCATTGATTGAGTGAAATTTTTTATCAAAATATGGATTCAGTTTGATTTTCAGCCAAAATTTCATGGTACCACCAAGTTTTGCACAAATACTTTCCGAAAAAATCATAGAAGGGAAAGTATTGGTGATAAAAAGAAGCTTTCTCTTCTTATACAAGAAATGATGCACTGAAGCGTACATCAGATCGAGGGTGCATGAATGTAAAGTAATTCACGCTCGGATGAACGGCACCCTTTGATAGGAACAACCGTCTTTTTGGCGACGTGTTTTCCTCATTTTGAAAAGCGGGTTGCTATCTGAAGTAATTGCAAGCCATAATTTTAAGTCTGGGTTACAGCCTGAAATGACTGCAAGCCATTTAGGCATGTTTTGAAAAAAACTTTTTGAACTTCTGTTCGAACTTCATTTAAAGACCCGTGTCATTATTGAATGACATTTCTAGGACCGTAAATGTTATCGTTGCCAGAAGACATGCCTTAAGAAAAACTATTTTTGGTATTTTCAATTTTTCTGATTTCTATGGGTTTTTGTTGGTTTTATATATCTATATACATTTTGGTATAATATATGTACAAAGGACTATTCAGTTTAAGAAGATGTTGACATGAATATCGAAATGAGGATTTCGTTCAACATCTATTAAACTTTCACCACCAAAGCTTTCAAGGCTCTAGAATAATCGTCTGAGTGTAGAGCCTTATCGATGCGAACCTTTGGTAGCTTCCCCCCAAACAGACAATCACCTACTTGAGACCACTTCCCCCAAGCCGAAGAAAATGATAACACCGAAGTAACAGGGTGAAAAACGGATCATCTCTGTGGCTATCAATCCCGGAATGTATGATGAAGCCCGATCACATGACCCTGTTGTACGTCCTCAATATGCACATTACTTTGCGGTTTGGAGAAGTTGTCTATTCAGGGGAATAAGATATCAACATCTTCATTTCACCAAATGCTTTCCAGTTATCTTACACATACCAACTCAATCCATATTGTACGCATGTATCCAACACAAGAAGAAACGATGACACCAAAGTAACAGGTTGAAGCACTGACCCTCTCTGCGGATATCAACTCTGGAGTAAATGATTAAGCCCGATCACGTGAACCTGTTGTGCGCCCCTGATGTACACAAATCTCTCCCCTGATGGTTGCGATCTCATCGAAATCAACATAGCATTGTGTACATGAAGCATTAACCTGAAGCACTTTACCATAAATCTTATCAGTATGTATGAAGATCTTGATAAGCAATATCATCTCACGCACCAACTGTTCTTCTCATATTTCTTCCCATTGAAAGATGAAGTAATACATACCACAAGTATCAGAATACCACTTCCCCCATGTAGTTGGAATGATAAACCAAACGCCACAAGTTAATACACTGATATTCTCTGCGGTTATGACATTTGTCTTCCCCGGATAACTTCAATAAAGAAGAAGTATTAAGTTCATCGCATGTAATCATTATGCATTTAGACGTATGTCTCCTTCCCCCTTGCTGGTTTTGATACCTCAGAATCAGCAACACATTAAAGGCACATCTTCATTAAATCTTTTGAGAAGAACAAAATTTGCTTAAATGTAACTGGTGAGAATCAACTGCTATAGAAGCTCTCACTAATTGGGTTAGTACACCCTCCTAATTAGTAAGCCCATTAGTGTACTTGCTCCCTCCCAAACTGACGACCCGTTTGAAATAACCTTGATGCTTGTTGAAGAAGTATTACTCAATTCTGCCCAAATTGTCTTCAGTCTGTTATCTTGTCATACACAACGGGAAATGGATCATAGAATGATAGTCTGTAACTTCTTCACAGGTTTGTTTGGGGAACGTCATTTCGACATTTTCAACTCACTTAGAATGCTTCTAGTTCTTCGATAAAAGCCCCGATGCACGCATTTCTCCCTCTATGATGATGACGATCACTCGGAATCATCATAACTATGTGTACATAAACATATCAACTAGAAGCAACATACAAATCAATACCCCATGAGTAGATGTCGATAACAATTCTCTTCAACAATTCTCTGCAGATCAACCCTTAATTAAACCTCTTTTCACTTCCACTGGCTAATAGTAAATGACCACGTATGGAGAAAATCCGATATACCACACTTGAAACTGAAGTAGAGTTCCCCGCTCTTGTGTCTTAAGCTTGCACTAATGTTAGAAGAACGGTGTAGAGAATTTATGCTCTAGGCAAATCTCTAAGTACTCACTATCCAACCAAAGCATGAGACATTACCACCTCTTGCGATTATCCACAACGACATAGGCGTGTGACACTGAGTGCTACATCGTAACTCCTTTAAGTGATAGTTAACCAGGTCTTCAACCATCTACCTCGATTGCTGGTAACTAGATAAACCAAGTCTTCAATTTAAATCTCAAGCACGAGCAAGGTATCGTTGAAAGTCATTCATCCAACCAACCCCAATTTCAAGATAAACTAAGATCACGCCTTCGTGAATGTCAACTTCAATCTCAAATACGTGATACCTAATCAACTCCATAGTCACAATTAGTCATCCTTAGTTAGTGGAACATTAGGTGTTGGAGGAGAGGAGAGTCATTTCAAGCGTCAATCAACATGTATTTTATTCACACTTCTCCCCCTCAAATATTGCATATGAGGATGCGATTTTTGATTGAACAAGTGAATAGAAATACATGTAGTTTATTCACACTTCTCCCCCTCAAAAATTTCATAAGAGGTTGATCCACTGTTCACACTTCTCCCCCTCAAAAATTGCATTTGAAGATGCCATTTTTGATCGAGTGAATAATAACAAATACAATCTGATGAAGGTAATCCACTTGATGACTGAACAAGCATGGAACAAATATGAGGTTTGTTGATGAGAATGGTCAGAAGCAAGAACATTTCACTTCTTCAAAAGATAAAGCGCACTCAAGCATACACTTTTCTTTTATTTGATGAACGGGGCCTGAAGTGTTGTCAGTAGACACCATAATAATGAAGTTGAGGACCGAGGCTTGAACTGATGTGTTCAAACGTCATAGTCTTTGAAGAACGAGGCCTGAACTGATTGGAACAGATGTCATAGCAGACATACATCAACATTGACCTTCTATACCTCCTAAAGTAGGAGATATGCTTGCTTTGGGCCTCCAGACTTTGAGTCTTCTCATGTAGTGAGTGGTTGATGTACCTGCAATTGAGTAAGGACTACCTGCACTAACATAAGAAACTTGATTGCATATATATGGGTTAGTGACATTGGTATCCAAACCCTTGGGGGTTTCACGGTCAACCATGGCATTGCCATCAATAAGCACCTTTCCGATAGGTATCCACTTAAGTTCAACGTACTTAAAAATTATACCAGTTAGTATCCACTTATGGCAAGGTCTAGGATTAATAAACTTCTTATGCATAGTGGAAGGCTTATCGTTATTTCTAGTCTCCAAAGATTTAGCAGTTGATATCCACCTACGAGAAGATTTAGGTTTGTTTTGTTTTTTATGCATTGTAGATGACTTACTATAAATCCTAGACTTAGCAGGTTGAACCTTAACAATGTGCCTCAACAAACTAGGAGGCATCCTACAAGGTTGAGAGCCTAAGATACCATCCTTATGAAGTAGTGCCCTTTTCCTAGTCTTTTCTAGATCATAGTTCTTGTACAAGTCATTTATATCATAAGAATCTTGAATCTTAATGCATGGTTTTGACATTGTTTTCGAACTAATCCTAGATGAGCTGGGTGTGGGATTGACTACTTGTTGAGGCTTAGGCTTAGCAGAACTAGAAGCAATAATCTTAGGCAAATAATGTTAGTGACTGGTTTTGTCAAAACTTGTTCCGCATCAACTTGGGAGGCAAACCGTGTTTTCGAAAGTTTTGGTCGTTTAGATTTAAACGCAGTTGGTTGCCTAACAACGGATTGGTTTCTATTTGATTGAGAAATTGGTTTCCCAAAGATTGATGGTTTTGCAAACTTAGTGTTCACACTATTCCCTATTGCTTTTCTTAGCTCTTTCTTTAATGTTGTTATTGTGAACCCCTTTTCTAGAAGTTGAGCTTTGAATTCATCATTTTTGGCAATCAAAGAGGTTGTTTGTTCTATCGTCTTGGTTCTCGTTACTTTGATTGACTCATTAAGATTTTTACAGTGCTTTTTCAAAGACTCATTTTCCAAAAGTAATTCAGCCACCTTTTGTTCAAAATTTCTAGTTGCAATCACATCAGTCTCAGTAATACGTTTTTTCAGGTTGTTGATTGCCAAGTTTTTGGTTTCTAGCTGAGCTTTCAAATCATTAATCATAAAGAATTCACGGAAATCAGGAAGTTTCGGATTTTTACATGGTTGGTTAGTTTGAAAACTTTCTTCATTTTGTTGCATTGCGATTTCAAGTGAAATACAATGTTTTTCAAGTTGTAGAAATTTGTTTGAAAGTTCATTAAACACTTCTTTGTTAACCATATCATTTGATTTGAAAGTCTCAGTCGTAAACAAAGAACTTGACTCATCATCATGTTCAGTATACTGATCACTTTCTCCCCCTTTCTGATTCATATTTGTTGAATCAGAAATGATATTGCTATCAGTCTTTTTCAACAAATGTGTGTCATAAGTGGGTTTAATTTGATCAGTATTTTGTCGTTCATTCGAAAGCACATCATGTTGATCAGTGACATGTACCTCAGCAGATGGAACTTGGACATTATCTAATCTGTGATTAATATCAATGCCATGAGTAGTATAAGTCCAAGAGCTGTCGTTTGTATCATGCTTAGAAACCGTAGTGTCACTGCATTGTTGATTCAGCTCCCTTTCAATAATGAACTCCTTGACATTACCCATGAGAATGAGTAGTGTATCTCTGAACGTGTCAACCTCGATTCCCGTGTGATTAGCAAAACACTTTAATGTCATCTGACTCTCGTAGTCATAATCCATAGTGAATTTCGAATTGATGAATACTTGAAGTTGTTTGCTGAGTACACAAACGACAAAAATGGATCCAATTTTGGAAGATTCTTCTTAGTCAAGTTGTTGTTGTAGTTGATCTAAGTTAATAATCATTGTGCCGGTGAAAGTTTGAACATCTTGACCAAAGAGTGTTGCAAATGCACGTTCGAATCCCATCTTGAATCTAGTTCCCTCAAAAAGTACCGTGAGGTGTGAATGAAGTAGTCGAAAACATTCAATGCAACTGTTCTTTGCATTATCGGGCAATCTAAGTGGCTGATGAAACTCTTTCACTTGAGAATTTGAGCTCGATGATTCCATAATAGCAATATCTGACTCAAAAATGTTTGTTTGTTCGAGAACGTTTGGCAGTTGTACTGTGTTGGAATTCTTCTGTTCATCAACCCTATCGTACAATTTAAGTATCTCAGATATAGCAGAGTCAGAAGAAGCAGCCATGATGTAAACGAGCACGGGATTTTACAATTCTATGATTTAAACTGAGAAATATATTCTTTCGCGGGATTTTGCAAAATCAAGAATAAACCGTGAGATTCTGAAGAATTGATTTTGTTTGGTTGAATTGAGATTAAGTAATAAGGTAGACAAGACTCAGTGAAATTCAGACAACGTTCGTGTTTTGAAATTCGAATGAGCCCAGAAGTTATATCCAATCATCCTGAAAAATATCATAACCCCTAAATAATTCTCAAACTCTGATTTTGCGAAGCACAATCAGAACCGCGGTCCAAAAATTGTACCAGATATTCTCACTCAAAATATCCACTTTCAATCCAAACAATACCCACTTTCAATCCAAACAATACCGAAATAGATAGATAAGTAATTTTGTCCGTTTCACATATATCATGCCAACGAAAAAGAAATCAAGCCCAACAAAGTGATTAAGCTAAAAAAAAACGTTCCAAATGAAACACACGAGGCCCGAAACGTACGGCCCAATCGATCCAAGCAGATAAACCCAAACCTTGCCCTAATAATCCGATATATATAAGCACACTAATCCCACTTATACAAACCCTAATCACAATTAACTCAAAAAAAAAACAACGCAGTCACCAACCTTCTCTCAACCAAAAAAATAAATAAAATCGTTCCTGTGATGATTAAGTCCGAAAACACGCCAAGTATCAATCTGATAAGTCCAAATCAATAAATCAACCACGGTATGTCTTAAATTTTTTTCATGGTTTTTGATTTTGTTGTTTGAACGAAAGAAGAGAACGAATGAGACAACTTTGTTTTGTTCTTCTCTTAATATTTTCGGAAATTCAAATCAAGTTTATTCTTCAAAAGGATCAATGATGGTTCATATTTCTTTCAATTAATAGACCTTGAAAAAAACTTGAAGTGTCTTTGTCTAATACGAAAGAATGAACTGAGACATTAAATGTATTTACGTTTTAGTAAGATCCATGATGACGTCTCTTTCTTTTTCACTTGTCTTAGGACGAATCTTAGATCATAAGAAGAGATAACTAAGATCTTATCGTTTCATTGATGTTTTTTAATACCAAAAGAAAAGGCAAGGATGAAACAAATTAGTTTTGTTCTTCTCTTTGTAAATGGTTCGAATATAATCAAAAGAGTAGATCTATAATGATTATTTTTTGTGTGTAAGATCTCTTAAAGGTCTTGTTGTTTAATTTATACCACGAATAAAAGCTGAGATCTTGGAGTTGTTTCTTTGTTGATTTACTAACTAATCTCTACCAAGAGCTAATCACTACTAAAAGTAGAGTAATCGCTACTGATGAAACTTGAACTAATCGCTAGTAAACATGACCTAACCGCTATATTGAGCTAAACTCTATACCAAAAAGATAAACGCTGGATAATGAGGTAAATGCTAGAGAGGAAATGAGAAAACCGCTAAACCCAGAAGTAATCACTGGACACTAAACTACAAACCAGTCCCTATCCGGTGTATTATCCTCATGCTAATTTTAAGAAAAATGCCAAACATCAACAAAACACAAGGGAAATAGCTATTAAGAAACCAAGACGAAATAACTAATAGCTAATAAGAAACAGTCATCAACTTATACACGAACAAGCTCAAAATTAGTCCTAAGCTTATGAACTAAGCACTCTAATCACCAACATAAGCTGAAAAGACTTTTCTTAACATGAAAGTACAACCCGTTATCAAATTGAACCATAAACAAAGACCAAATCTCGATATACCAATAATACACTTCGAATCACATTGAAAACCACATGGAACCCAAACTAAAATCCGAGTAACCCATTTCCTAGGATGAAACCATGGCTCTTGATACCAATTGTAGTATTCTTATAATCATAGCATGTATGGTTCTTGTGTATATTGATCAAATAGTAATAAGAGAAGTTGAGAGATGAAAAAAGTTGGGAGGATTCCTAGAGAGAGAAAGAGATGAGAGAAAAATGAGAAGGTTAGATTAAAATGAAAGGAAGCTCCAACCCTCTCCACATGTGGAGAGGGGTATTTATAGTTTCTTACAAAACGCCCTTCTGCGGGCTATAGATCAGGTGTACAGTGGGTAAAGACCCGTCCTTCTTCCACAATGTTACTTAAACTAAACTAATATCTAACTAACTAATAAACTAACTACGAGCTATCTTAATGTTATTACATCATTTCGGTGACCGAGTCTTTTATAGGAATATTTGTATTCCTAACAAGAAAAGATGCATTTCATAAAGAAAATCACTTGTCTTTTGATGACATAGACAATCATGTTTATAAGTGTATGGATATAACGGTTGCCCTTTGATTCAAAGAGCAACACAAGGGTGAACATAGGTTAGCAGGGGCAACTCCCTGACACTTAGGGTGAAAACCCTATATTATGCTAATGTTTTTGTTTACCGAGTCACTAGCTTGACTCGACCCCAAATTCATTTGATCATGAGGAAGTATCATGTGGAAGAGACGATCTCCATCTGACTTTCATTCAAGATGTTTGGACAAACATTTGAAGCACGTGAAAGTTCCACACTGATGAGATATACACCCGACTTTACCTAGAATGGTAAATGGAAATGTCGGGGTCAAAGATAGTGTCTTCATTCCCGAAGGAGTGAAGAACAGGAGAAGCTACGGGATAGGTGAAGAAAAGAAAGAAAGTCATGATAAAAATCATGACTAACTCATCATCACCCAAAGGAGAATTCATAATTGGTATATCATGAATCTCATCATTGAAGCTCATATGATCTAGACATATCCCGATTGTATCTAGATCAAAGTTGAAGTTATCATACTCCGGCGGAGATACGATATGAGTGAGTTCACAGGAGTCCTCGAAAGTGAATGAATCATATACGGGGAGAGAATTATGAGAATGAGAAGTGGTACTGCCACTAATCTTCTCTCCCATATGATCAAAACTGAAGGCTTCAAATTCCGGTATAGAATCATCGGAAGAAATGTCACTATCCTTAATGGGGATAGGAGATGAAATGGGTTTCTCTTTGAAAGCCTCGATTTTAGAAATGAGAAGACTGACATTCAATAATGTAGCACGAAGAGCTTCATCTTGGATTTCAGTGTCAATTTCTTCATCATTCTCTTCTTCTAAGCAGACTAGCTCAGAAGGTAATTATTCCATATAAACGATGTCTCCACAAGCTAACGAATTGGCATCAGTAGAATTGGGGAACATCTTAACATGATCATTTGGGAAGACAAGAGGAGGAGGGATATCACAAACACGATCAAGAATTCCCTGTGACTCACTTGGGATTGGGACAAGGTTCTCAACACTAGACTTTATGAATTCGTCCGATTCCTTTTTAGGAACAGTGTCAAGATGCTCGTCCCCCATGCTCAGAGAGTGAATAGGAACCTCGGGTGTGATAACAGTAGATTAAGATGGAATCTCAACTGATGGAGTCTCAACTGATGAACTAGATGAATCTTTATAAAATTGAAGAATATCAAGGGTATCTTCATCATCACTGTCATCAGGAATGAAATGGAATTGAGAGCTAGATCTGGCTGCTTTTTCTTTTTCAATTGATTCCCTGATAGATTTTTCAATGGCATATTTGGAATTTATTTTAGCAGCCTGCTCTTTAGCTAACAATTCTTCCATGGATTCCACATGTTGTTCATGACCAAGAAGCTCATCATGACAAGTGTTCAATAACACTTGTATTTCTTGTATGTCTTGGATGAAATCATGAGAAAGAGGTTGTGGTGGCAATTGGCTAAGGTAAGGCTGTGGAGGTTGATCAAAATGACGTGTTTCTTAATTTTCATAAGGTTCATGCTCAAAGATAGGTGGGTACCTATTTTGGCAATCAGAGCTGAAATGTAAACCTCCACAGTATGTACAACAGTTAAACTGTTGTGACTGATTCTATGAGATATGTGGATATTGGTTAAAACCCAATTCGTAATCGTTACAAGGAACTTGCTAATGGAAAAGCTGGTTCCCAGTTTGACAATTAGAACTGTCATGAGGACCTCCACAATACTCATAAGAAAAACTTAGTGTATTTTGATATGAAGCATCATTGAATTTTGAATGATATGGTTCTTGCTTGTATGGGTTATGAGGAAGGTGGTTGAAATCGTTTTGAGAATATTCATAAAAGTTCTGATCATAATCAGAGGTGAATGTAGGTTCAGTTCTCAAAACATAACATGCACAAAGTTCATGATTAAATCCACAATCCTTGCACTTGCACCGTTCACAAAGTGAACTATCTCCTAACGGATCTCCACAACTAACGCAATGAAGTTGTTTCAACGAAGATGTCTGAGGAGGGTTGTTAGAAAGATTTGGTGAATCATTAAGAGAATTTGGATTTATGAACAAATTGCACACAGTACAAAATCTGTTACTACAATTATTTCCACACTTCTCACAAATACACCAGAAACAACGATAGCCGTTCTCAATCAGGATTTTACAATGAAAACATGTGTAGCCGAGAGACGCCATAAGAATTATACATGAGAGAGGTATAAGAAGGTAGAATCAAACGGATAGAGGGTAAAGAAAAATATTTTTGGGTTTTTTGTGGTCGTTGAAAACTTAATTAAAATGTTTTGGGTAATTGTTTTGAAAAACCAAATCTTTTCCTCTCACATCACAGTAAGTAATCTTTGAGTAATCAGAAACGGTAAAATTTACGATTTGTTTTGTTTTTTATGAAAATTTGAAAATATGAACAAGTACGGTAAATATACAATGAGCGTTTATCCAGATTCATTAATCTGCAAAAACCGTTTAAAAGACGCGCTCAACCTCCCCGGCATCGGTGCCAAATTTTGATTGGTCCAAAACGGTCAACTAAATCAACCAAGTGAATGGTCAACTAGGTCAGACAGCTCAAGGCCAATGCTCCAAGGAGTACAGTGTTTCCCCGGGTCGTTATGTCCCGACGAGGTGTGATGGTATAAAAACGGGTTTGTGATCGGGTGAATTTGGACAGGAAAGGGTTATGATTGATTACACTAAGGAAAGATGAAAGGAAATAGCTTAAATAAGCTATATTAACAAGAACGTGAAATCAAATTACTTAGAAACGTTTAAAAACTAAAAACGTGTACGTTTTAAATTAAAATTACGTAAACGAACGAAATTAAAAGTAAATTCTAAGCAACATAAATCCCACGGATGTGAAAATTATATTTTTGGAATCCAAATGATAAAAGAAAATTTTTAGAAAAAGAAAAATATTTTTTAGACTTTTTATGTATTTATTATTAATTAAAAACTATTTATTAACTATTTAAACTAATTTAAATTATTAAAAATACTTAATGAACAGTAAAAATTACCAAATTTTTACTAAAAATACTTTAATATGACAGAGTGCTAGGAAATATATAAAAAATATAAAATGCTTATTAATAAGCTGTTAAATTAAGCTAATAAGTAAATAAGCTAAAAATGGAGATCTATTAGTATAAATAAAAATATGGGAAAATAAAACACTAAGATTAACCTAGGGGAGATGGTGCACGTGGTCTGTTTGGTTTTGTACCAGGAGACCTAGAGGTCAAAAGTTCGAATCCTACCAAGTGCACTTTTCAAAAACTAATTATTTTTTTTTTATTTTCTTTTTACAAAAATACTTTATACTGATAAATTAACAACTTTAATAAAAACAAACTTTTCAAAACTAAAAAATAAGCCCAGTGTGAGCTTATTAGCTTAACAGCTTAAGCTATATACTTGAAATGGATTTTTAAGCTTTGAAAAGCTATCACAAAAGTTGTAAAGTTGAACTAAGAGATAAAATAAGCTAAGATAGGTAAAAGAAACTTAGAATAAGCAGAAACAATGGAAAAGACACACTGAATAAGCTAAAGAGTGGAAATAAGGAAAACCATATGACTGAAAACCACACAGACCCCAAGGGGTATTGCAGGCTTGAATATAGCTTATTAGATAAGCTGATGAGCCTACAATAAGCTTAGAACCAAAGAGTTTGGTCACTGAGCTTCTCAAATTTCCCAAGAATACACCCTAGATCCCACAGATAAGCTCAAAAAGAGAGCTTGTGAAACTACACTATCCACACTGATGCATCAGTGTGGTTGTCTCAATGAAGCAACTAGATGGTGTAAAATAAGTACTTAAATAAGATGAGAAGTGAGAAATAAGCACATGAATGGTAAGCTGGTACAATGGTGTTTTCAAAACACCCAAAAGCTCAGGCTGGGGCTTAATAAAGAACAATGAGTGAGCTTATGAATTTAGACTGGTGCAACCACTACCCTAGTGCATGGCAGATTTCCATCAAACAGGCCAAGATAAGGTTACAAATAAGCAGTGTAGAAAATTCATAAAAATAAAATAAAATAAGCATTGAAAAGCTGAGCTTTCAGAGTTTGAAGAACCTAAAAGCTTATAAGCTAAAACTGAAAATTGAGATCAAGAAAAATCTCTCAATAATTGGATTTCTACCCACCTATGCAATTTTGACTTTTTGAGTTTAACTACTAAATTTACTTAAATGAACTTTGATCTTAATCAAATGACTGAAAATGCAATATTAAGCTATAATGAAACTAAATTAAGCTAGTTATCCAACTAATGAGCTAAAATGTAGAGAATGGTACTTAAAACCTTGACAGTGAGCAAAATCCAAGGGTTTAAAGGAGAATTTTTTGACTTCCTTTAAATGACAAATGGTTTTTATGGTTTGACTATCTTGCATAAACCTAATGTAACCTGTATTAACTGAAATCAACAACAAAATCCACTTTGAGCACTATGGAACAGTCTTTGCCAAACACCACTTTAAAAAGATTATGACGGGATTTTTCAAGCTTTTTACTGAATTAACCCATAATACCAATTCCAAATGTTATAACTATGAAAGAAATAACCCTTTTAATGCTCAAAAACACATAATAATTAACAGATTAACACCTATGGATAAGAAAAATAAGCAATATGGCAGTTGACTAATTTGAGGCACCAACTATGAATCTAAACAATAACAAGCAGCTCAATGGAATCAAATCATCACCAATACACTTAATAAACATAAAAATATAGATGACTCATACATAAGCACAATGAACAGTAATATGCCAAAAATTGGAAAGTTGCTTACAAAAGGTCCAAAGCTGAAAACTAAGTATCAAGGAAAAAAATCACTTCCTAAAGCCTCCCATGAGGCACAAATACCATGAAAATCCACAATGACCAGGTTCCAATGCGTCTTCCTTCTCCAATGATGATTTTTTATTTCAAACTAATTTATTTGTTATTTTTGGAATTATTTGTAAAACTGAATAACATGCTTAGGAAACTTTTAAATGCTTACTAGTGAACCTTAATGAGCTTATATAACCAGATAACAACAACCTTTAACAACTTAAGAGTGAATTGAGATTTTTATGTAAAATTACAAATTTGAAATTTAAATAACAAGATATGAAATTAAGGTTCAAGAAAGTTAAAGTTACACTAGAAATATTGATTACAACTCTTTTAATTTAAAATTTACAACTGGAAACTAGATTACACTAATGTCGACACTATTCTATTCTACACTAAACTAATATTAACTAACTAACTTCCCCTTTGTTGAGACTGTTAGACCTTGATAGATCTACTTGAGCACTCTAGAATCGTTAGCAATGTTACTGTAATCAATAACACACTAATAGACAATCTCTGCAACTTGTATTTTTTAAAGCGGAAACAAAACACAAGCGTGATACTAAGAACTCTTGATCCTCTATGGATCTTTTAATGATAATATTGTTTTCTAAAAACCATTTTTCAATACATAATCGTGTGTTCCTTTTATACACAAGGAACCCTAAACCGTTTTCCAAGAAACGTATATTCTAAAACTTCTAAAATATATGCATTATCACTTCCTAAATAAACTCATGCATATCCAAACTATAAAACATAAAATACGGAAATACTATATCCGCAGAAACTAATAATGCTGAAACTAGTCTTCAGCAGATACACTGCTTCAGCAGAAACCAACTCTTCAGCAAGAACCTTCAGCAGAAACAGCAGCAGAATTCTTACTTAACAGAATTCCCAACAATCCTCCCCTAATCTTGAATTTGACCTGGTTAAGTTCAAGATTCTTGATAGATCGTCAAAATAACATACCAAGAGGATTGTAATAAGATAGCACCAACAAAGAATCATCTTCAGCAGAATCTCTATGATCAGAAAATACTTGAAAGCTCCATTCTTTGCAGCAACAAATGACTAAATGTACATCAAAACAAATTAGTTTCATACTATTCTCATCACTTCCAGGTGTGTTAACTCCTGTAAGAGGTGAATCACTGAAAATAATGGATTTGATGTCTCTTTACCAATAGTCATCACTACTAGAGTAGCCAAGTGTTCAAAGGTACACTGATAACCACATGATTTTTAGCAAATCATCAGCTATAAATGGATTTGAGATGTCTTTACCTGTAGCCGTTTGCTCAGGACTAGCCAATTATTTTGATGAAAATCATCTTGGTTAACTGATTACCAAATATGGTTTTCCACTGCCTTTACCACAAGCCATATACATGTGGGCTAGCCAATTATTTAGAATCCATAAAGGAAAAATCCATGGTCAATTGACAACCATTTCAACTACTCAGCAACAAAGCATAGGAGAGTTGACCATTTCAACTATTCAGCAGAAACAGCAGCAGAATTCTTACTTAATTTAACCATTTTTACTTAACTCCCAGTGAACCAAAACATCTCTAGTTCCCTCAGGCCAATCATCAGAGGATCCTTCTCTAATAAATGAAGCATCAGAAGCATTCACATTGATTAATCATTGTTGTGAAGATCTGACTTTAGCCATTCTCTTGCCTCTTCTTCCAGGAACATAATTAGCAGCAGGAACTTTAGCTTCAGCAGATTCAACTTCTGCATCATGAATTTCCACTGATGGAGTATCCAAGTGTTCATCAGTAGAATCTTGAGAAGATTCAAGTGCAGCAGAGGCATATTGTTCATCCATAGCCTTCCTTATCTGTTTGTTTCTAGCAGCTTGAATTTCAACTTCTCTTACCTTCAGCTCACGAAATCTTGTAAATTCAGCTTTTTGTTCAGCTTTTTGTTCCTCATCTAACTTCCTAGCAGCCTCTTCACCTAATCTTTCCTGCTCCAATTGTCTCCTAGTTCTCTTTCTAGTTGGAGGATCTGATGTCATCACTTTTGCTTTACCTTTATCCACATAAGATGAAGCAGCAACATGTGGTACATCAGCAGAAGTATCAGGTAAAGATACTTTTTCAGCAGCATCAGCATCAACATTGAGGAGAGGAATATTCTTGGAAGCACCCATTCCATCTTTATCATTCCTAGCCTTGATTCTGTTATAAATCTCAACCAGTTTTTCAAATGGAAGTCCCCATACCTTTTGCTTAGACCAAGCACTGTTAAACAATGAGCTGCTTTGATTTTTTACATAAGTTCTCATATAATCCCTCTGCTGTGCTTGAGTCATAGGTTTCTCTCTTTTAGCTTTAGCTTTCAACTCATCTGCTACCTTCTTTCTTAACTTTATCAATTTCACAATTTCAGAAGGCCAGTCTTGCTTCTTTACCTTTTTACCAATAATTTCTGCAGCTACATCAGGATTATCAAGCATTTGTTGTCCAATCTGCTGCCAATCTGACTCATCAAAATCTTGAACAGCTGCATCCAATTCTCTTTGTCTTTCAATGGGCAAAGTAGAAACATATCTTTGATTGACTGACTCATATGATGCATCCAACCTTGCTTGTTGTTCCTCAGTCATATCAGTACTCTTCTTATAATCTTCCCATTCTTGTAACAGTTTTTCTTGACCAGCTCTATCTTCAGCTGTAACAAGCTCATCCAAATCATCATTTATTCCTTCAGCAAGATCATCATGAGGAACATTCACATCTGCCATAGGTTCATCAGGTGATTCTTGAACCTCTCTATCAGGAGAAACTTGTTGATTCTCAGATGAATGATGAACAGGGGAATTCAAATACTCTTTCCCTGCAACAAAGAATACTTCTCCTGATGTTTTAACTTGATCAGCAGATTTATCAGCAGCAACTCCACTTGGTGATTGTTTCTTCTGAAGTATATCAGCAGCTTCAGTCATGAGCACATCATCATCACCACTAGACATTTTAGATGATTCAGCAGCTTTCCTAGCCAAATATTGTTTTGTACTTCTTCTTCTGCTGACTAGAATTGGTGGTTTAGATTTAGGTACTTCAGAAGCTTTAGGAGGTATAACCTTAGACTGTCTAGCAACTTCAGCTAGAATTTCAAGAGAATCCAAATTTGCCTCCTGAGCAACTTCAGCAGTATTCAATCCATCCTTACTTTTCTTCTGCAGATTCAGCTGTGCCTCCAAATCTTGAACTTTACTCTTCAAACTTTCAATTTCATTACCAGGAGTAGTCTTGGTATCAGCAAGCTCTTTTTGGAGATCCTCAGTCATTTTCATGTACCTGGTAAGAGAATCATATACAATAGTGAGAGTAATAGGGTCCTCTCCTCTACCAGCTGATTGCTCATTGGTAAAAGGAGCTTCATTGAACCCAGCAGGAGAAACTGACTCATTTACAACATTAGGAAAGCCTTCATTACTTGGCTCTCTCATAGGACTAGGTGTATGCATTCTAGTGATCTCAGGTTCATGAGGCTGAAAGTTATCTTCAAACTCATGAATTTGCTCAGCTGGAGCATCCTGAGCTGGTGAAATGGTAGGACTAGGTGACATAGGTACAGGGGTAGGTGGTGGTAAATCAGTAGAATCCGGTAATGGTTCAGCAGTTGTAGCTGGCTCTTCCTCCATTACCACTGAAGGATTACCATCAGCAGCAACACCAGAAGATGATGGATTACCATCATCAGCAGCATTAGGAGCAGGCATATTACCAGCATCATCACCCTCAACTACATTATCATTGCCAGGTGGAAACATATCCTCTAACATAGGGTGATGTTCCCCAGTATAATTAGTTTTCATTGAGGCAAACAACTTAGAACCAAGACTTTTAATAGGCACATGGGTTCTATCTTCAGTGGTTATGTCTAAAATTATTTGTAAGAACCTAGGGTACATTAAAAACTTATGTTGTTGTTTATCAATGTTTTCTAGCATATTATCAAAGATAAACTTAGAGAAATTATAAGTTTGACCCTTAGAAAGACAAACAATACCACAACCCAATTGAAGAGAGAATTGGTTCCATCCTCCACATTTGTTGCTTATACATTGCAGCAGCAGATGCACCAAATATCTCCACTTAGGAAAAAATTGATTCTTGTGCCACTTGGATGTGTCAGTACTTTGATATCCAGCTTCTCTTAGCCCAGCAAGAATCTCTGCAGTGTTAGAATGATACACACCATTCTCATCATCCAACTGAAGCTTTGTCCTAATCAATCCTTCTGTCACCACATACTCTACACCATCAATCTTAGCAACAATCTCTGTAGCAGATCTCTTAGCAGCAGATGCCCAAAATTGCTTCACCAATGATTCACACACCAAATTAGGACTATGTGTCAAAGCATAATGAATCTTTGACCTTTGTAGAAACTCCACCATTAAATCGAATTCTTCATGTCCCTTTGCCTTTTTCAGAATAGCTTACTTGTTATGGTCGCCTTTCAATTCGAGTTGTGCCATTGGAATAATCTTGCGTGAGACGGTTATGAATTACACAGAGAATAATGGGTTTAAGTGGAGTGATAAGCGAATAATTTTGTTTAGGAATAGATATGCAAAGTGGGTTAAATTTGGAAGTTCCCCAATCGTGGTCAAAATTATCGGAAATAATTATTGACCGATTCTGTCGTGTAGTTCAAAAACTTCCAATTTGAAAATTTACCCTTCAGCAGAAATGAAAGTCAAACCTGCTGAAGAATGGTCAACATCAGCAGAAACCACCCAAAGGTAAAAATATCTTTGGTCAATATCTTGGTTTTACTGTGCCACCCAACTCGCATTAATTATCGTAACGCCTAAACTTTACTTATTTAATCACCCTCAAATCACATTTGAGTCATCAGAAGAAGATTTACCACCATATCCATGGGGGCTTGATGGTCCTGACTTTGAAAGAGAACTGGAGAAACAATGGGATGCATAAGAAAGACAATGGAATGCACATAGGAAGGGTGAACCAAGCCAAGTACCCATTCCTGCTGAGAGAGAACTTGTCTCTCCCTTCATCTATACCTCTGATGAAGACTCCTCAGAGGAAGAAAATGAAGATCCAGCCTTTCTTCCTCCTTCCACACCAGAGAGATCCCAACCAAGATCAAGTAAGAGGGATCCATCTCCTCCAACATCACAACATTTGGTGTTGGATCTTCCTGCTCCAGGACCTGGTCTTCCTCATCAAGAACATATTGGACAGAGCAAGAAGGCTGAGATCATATGTAAGGGAAAGGAGAAGCTGAAGTAGATGATTGAGGAATGTTGCCATGGAACAAAGTTCTTGAGTATTTTCTTGACTTTGTTACTTGAGCATCTTCTCAGTCTTCCTTCTCTTCTTTTTCCATTTTCATCTTCAGCTTCATCATTGTACTTGTCATAGCCTCAAGTATTTTGAAATAAGTGATAGAAGCTAGTAGTAGTACTTAATTAGCCAAATGTTTAGGAATGGTCATTGTAGTTCAGTTGGAACTTTGAATGTAAGCTGTAACTTGTTTCTTTGAATGAATGAAAAGATCTTCTTAATTTATCAACTGTGTAAGACCTTCAGCATAATCAACTCATCAGTAGAAACCATGTTCAGCATTTTTGACCACATTCCTTTGACTTCTGCTCTTAGTGACATTATCATACAACTTACACTCTAAGAACATCTGCAAAACAGACATAAAACATGCAAATACACCAAACAACTTGCAAACATATTAGTGGTTTAGTGTTAAAACTTCAGAAATTATACAACTTATACAAATCTACAAAGTTTACACTCACAATCCTCCCCTGAGGCTTATGCCTCCCCTTAAACTTTGCAGTTAAGGGTTAAGCATTCCAATATGGACCACTAAATATTGAAACCTTGGTCCATCAAATGCTTTGGTTAACAAATCTGCTACATTCTCATCTATGTGAATTTTTACCACTTTAACCAAATGTTTTTCATAAGCATCCCTTATAAAGTGGTGCCTGATTTTAATATGTTTGGTTCTATTATGAAAAACTGGATTTTTAACAATACAAATTGTACTTTGATTGTCAATGAAAATGGTAGTATTCATAAAGTTATACCCATAATCCTGCAATTGATTCTGAATCCATAGAGCCTGTCCACAACAATTGGTAGCAGTAACATACTCTGCTTCAGTAGTAGAGGTAGCAACAATGGTCTGTTTCTTGCATTGCTAAGAAATCAGTCTTCTTCCAAGAAATTGGCAACCTCCAATTGTGGATCTTCTATCCAAATTGGCACCAGCATAGTCACTATCACTATAAGCTGCTAGCTGAAATGGAGATTCTTTGGGATACCAAAGACCTAGTTTGGGTTGGCCTTTTAGGTACTTAAAAATCTTTTTGACAGCATTCATGTGAGAAGTAAGTGGGGTGACTTGGTGCCTTGAACAAGCACTCACAGCAAATGTAATATCAGGTCTTGAGGCAGTCAAATGCATCAAAGAACCAATCATTGACCTGTATAAATGAACATTCACAGGGAGATCAGGTTCAATATTGTTCTTTGGTTTGGGAGCCTCATAGGGAGTGGTGGCAGTCCTGACATTCTCCATAGCAAACTTGGACAACATATCTTTTACATATTTCTCCTGATGTATGAAAATACCATCAGGTTTCTGCTGAACCTGTAATCCAAAAAAGAAAGTGAGTTCTCCCATGGCACTCATTTGAAATTCACCCTTCATCAGATCCTCAAATTCTCTACACCATGCTTCTTTGGTTGAACCAAAGATAATATCATCCACATACACCTGAACAAGAATAATATCCCTTGAATCTCTCTTGAGGAATAGAGTCTTGTCAATGGCACCTCTTTTGTAGCCATTCTTCAGCAGAAATGTGGAAAGTCTAGCATACCAAGCTCTGGGAGCTTGATGAAGTCCATAGAGAGCCTTGACAACCTTGTACACATACTCAGGATGATCAGGGTCTTCAAATCCTTTGGGTTGAGTCACATATACTTCCTCTTCAATCTCACCATATAAGAAAGCACCTTTAACATCTATCTGATAAACCATGAAGCCCATATAAGAGGCATAGGCCAAAAATATCCTTATAGCTTCAACTCTGGCCACTGGTGCAAAGACTTCATCATAGTCAATGCCTTCCTCTTGTCTATACCCTTGAGCCACTAGTCTTGCTTTGTTCTTCACCACAATCCCCCTTGCATCTCTTTTATTCTTCAGAATCCATTTAGTCCCAATGGTATATTTACCATCAGGAAGAGGAACCAAAATCCAAACCTGCTGATTCTTAAATTGTAGCATCTCTTCTGGCATTGCCTCAAGCCAACTTGAATCAGCCAGTGCTTGAGGAACACTAGTTGGTTCTATCTGAGATAGAAAGCATGCAAACAGACAATGTTTGAAGTCTGTGTGATTGTTCCTCCTTTGATTGTAGACATAAGAGATGAAAGCAACTTCACCATATTTTGTATTCTTTACAGTGCTTCTAGTTCTAACAGGATCTTTAGGATCTCCAATAATCTTTGATAGGGGATGAGCATTATGAATCCTTTTTGTTGCAGTAGGTGGAACATCAATTTTGGCATCAAGGTTGTTAACTGTAGGCCCATACTCAGTATCATAAGAAGCTGAGTGAAATAGGCCAGGCTTTGGCTGATAATTCCCAAGATCAGAAGGACTTGGAAATCTTGTAAAGGGCTTCTCAAAGTCTGTAGAGACTTCAGTAGAAATGGGAGAATGAGCATCAGTAGTATCAGCATCTGAGACCTTATCAGTAGGAGTAGATTTGCCTTCAGCAGATGCATCAGCAGTATCCTTGTTTCCACTGACTGCTTGTGCTGATTGATGTAGGATTGCTTCAGTCTCTTGTGTAACCTTTTCATTGAGTTTCTGAGCTTCCTGAGTAGCAGCATGTTCTTGCTTCTTCAGTCTTGCAAGATCCTCTGCATAATGTGACTCATCATCTTGTTCAGTAGCAGAATGATTACCTACAAAATGGTTAGGTGGAAAAGATGGTACAACAATGGTTTGTTCATCTGGCTCAGATTCACATTCTGAGTCATCATCCATGGAACCTGCAGGGTTAGAGTTTGGATCTTTGGTACCTGCATCAGGATTAGAAGCATGTCTAGTATAACCCAAATAGTCAGTCAAATAATCTAGGTCAAAATACCAAGAATGGCCTTGTCCCTGAATATTAGGCTGATCTTCTAGAAATCTTAGATTAAGTGTCTCTTCTATCATTTTGGCATTCAGATTATAAACCCTATAGGCCTTGCTATGAGCTGAATAACCAACTATATATCCCTCATCAGCTTTCCCATCAAACTTACCCAGTATATCAGCAGTATTCAAAATGGTCACTTTGCATCCAAAAGGCTTAAGGTAATGTATGTATGGAACTTTCCCAGTGAGAAGTTCATAAGGTGTCTTGACATGGTGTCTAGTGATGGATACCCTGTTCAAGACATAGCAAGCAGTACTTACTGCTTCAGTCCAAAACATTGTGGGTAACTTGGAGTCTGCAAGCATTGATCTTGCTGCCTCAATGAGGGTTCTATTTTTCCTTTCAGCAACCCCATTTTGTTGTGGGGATCTTGGAGTACTATAGTCCCTTCTAATCCCCTTAGACTTACAGAATTCTATGAAAACAACATTTTTGAATTCTGTCCCATTGTCACACCTAATCCCTTTAACCTTTTTATTAAGCTGGTTTTCAATTAAAATGATGAATTCTTTCAAAATAGGAGTTGTTTCATCTTTAGTTTTAAGAAAGAATACCCAGCAAAACCTGCTAAAATCATCTGTGATAACCAGGCAGAAATACTTGTGATCAATACTTCTGATAGGAGTTGGACCAAATAGATCCATGTGCAACAGCTGAAGTGGTTCTGAAATGGTGCTCACAGCTTTGACTGCTTGGTAAGAGGCTCTGTGTTGCTTTCCCTTGTTGCAAGCAATACAATTGTGTTCATTGGTGAAGAGTTTAGAAGGTAGACCCTTAACAAGACCAAGTTTAGACAACTTGTTGATTGTCTTGTAATTCACATGAGCCATTCTCCTATGCCACTTGGTAGATTCATCCTGGGAAGCTTTGGCCACCAAACATGTTAGATCACCTTCTGGCTTGACATTATTCAGATTGAATGTGTACAAGTTGAAGGTTCTAGGAACTCTTAGCAAAACAGTTGTGTCTTTTGGAAGTTTGAAGTCCTTGGAGAGTACAAGACATTCATCCTCAGAGAAGAAAACCTTATTCTTAGTGTCACAAATTTGTGATACAGAGAATAGATTAAAGTGCTCTAGTTCCTTCACATAATAAACATTTTCAAAGTCTAACAAGGGTGTCTTAATAGTCCCTTTCCCAGTAATTTTGCCATCTCCACCACCAAAAGTAATAGTGCCTCCTCCTTCTATGGGTACAAAGTCATGCATCTTGTCCTTGATCCTTGACATACTTCTAGAACAACCACTATCAACTATACCTACTTCAGTACTCTTTAAAGGATGATCCTACAACAACAACAAAAAATTATACAAAGAGTTAGTACACATTGGAGACTCAAGTCATTGCTGACTTGAGCCTGCCTTATGGATCATTAGTGATAGGCCATGTAGATGTTTTAGATCCACCATTGTTCTTGGGCCTGTATTGTATATTAGGTCCCTTCTTTGTCCAAGAACAACCTGCTGAGGGCTTCACAGTAGTATTCCAACCCCCACCACCATAATACATTGAGTCAAAGTGATTAGGCCAATAACCATTAGAAAAGAAAGAACTAGTGGGTCGAACATATGGTCTAGTACTGGTTCTTTTCCATGAAGAATGTGAGTCAGCAGAATTGGGTTTCTGCTGATGTGGAACAAAAGAGGGTATGTCTCTAACATTCTTCTACGTTTGCCTAGATTTCCTATGACTAACACATTCACCCATTCTTTGCTCATGAAATGTACAATCCTTAATCAAGTGATATTTACTTCCACACACATATAGGCTTTTATTTTAGACACCCTTCTTGAATAAACACTCCAGGAAAAACATTATGAGAGGAAGCAATAGAGATCCATAGAGGATCATTGTTTTATTAGTAAAACCTTGTTCATAAAAAACTTGTTGAGACTGTTAGACCTTGATAGATCTACTTGAGCACTCTAGAATCGTTGGCAATGTTACTGTAATCAATAACACACTAATAGACAATCTCTGCAACTTGTATTTTTTAAAGCGGAAACAAAACACAAGCGTGATACTAAGAACTCTTGATCCTCTATGGATCTTTTAATGATAATATTGTTTTCTAAAAACTGTTTTTCAATACATAATCGTGTGTTCCTTTTATACACAAGGAACCCTATACCGT
Source organism: Artemisia argyi (assembly GCA_030686995.1). Classification (NCBI taxonomy): domain Eukaryota; kingdom Viridiplantae; phylum Streptophyta; class Magnoliopsida; order Asterales; family Asteraceae; genus Artemisia; species Artemisia argyi. The sequence continues at coordinate 43,511,141 of CM060700.1, forward strand.
TTTCCAAGAAACGTATATTCTAAAACTTCTAAAAGATATGCATTATCACTTCCTAAATAAACTCATGCATATCCAAACTATAAAACATAAAATAAGGAAATACTATATCCGCAGAAACTAATAATGCTGAAACTAGTCTTCAGCAGATACACTGCTTCAGCAGAAACCAACTCTTCAGCAGGAACCTTCAGTAGAAACAGCAGCAAAATTCTTACTTAACAGAATTCCCAACACCCTTATGCGTCTCTCTTCATTTATAGGGTTCTTTGGGAGTTTCTCTACCTATCCCACTAATAATTTCATCCGTTGGACCCTTCAAATCTATCCTAGCCATTGATGGTGTTTTTGGCGGGAAAATACTTTTGGCAGTTAGGGGTAGCATGGAGTGGATTAAGGAGCATTTATTGTTTCTTGGATGTTGTGGTAGTAGGAGGGGTAGAGTTGAGCTGGAGGTGAGGGAGGTTGGAGTGTGGCAGAGGGGTTGGTGGTTTTGTAGGTCACGTGTGGGGAGGTGATGTGGAAGACGGTCAAAGGGAGTTTGACACCGTTTTTTTATTACTAAGGTTGATTTTGGATTGGGCCAGGGAAGTGTTTTGGGCCACAGTTTAGTAGTGGGTTTATTTAAGGGTGGTTTGTGTTGGGTTATAGTATATTACATATGGTCCATTTATTGTTTAGGCTAAATAAGACAAGGACCAAATATGTAAATACTGAAAAGTTGAGGGTGAGATTTGCTACTGCTCCAAAGTTACCCAAGGGTTAAAATTTACCAAGCTTTTAATTCCCATGGGTGTTTGTTGACAATCCTCCAAAATTAAGATTCACGGGGACCATTTCTGCCAAATGTGAAAGTTGAGGGACCAAACTTGTAAATTTTTGAAACTTTTCTCCCAAGGACCATTTTTGATAACTTTTGACTTTCAAAGGACTTTGGTTGACTTTTCTTCCAAAATAAATGCTAATTTTGTCAAGTTTTGAAAGTTGAGGGACTGAAACAGCCAATTATGCAAACTTTGTTCGTTTTTCATCTTTTTTCAATCATTTTGCATCTTAAACATATAATACACAATCCTGGGATATTTTCTGTATTTTGATGCATTTCTGAGTGTTTTTAAATGTTTTTGCAGTTCAGATTGGACAAAAATGATGAGTATTCACACACTCATCAATGGGTTAGTGTGAAAGAGCGATATTAATGGAATGAATTTCTTTGGTAGGAGGTGGTGATGACACTTTTGGTGGTAGAGGCAATTGTGAGTTGGGATATCCATTGATGGATAGAGATGAAGATGTGGTGTAGGGTGTTTTAGATAGTACATTAGGTGCACTAGGATATGAAATTTGAGGTTGAGATGATGGAGTTTTGAGGTTGAGGTTTAGGTTTATTGTTTAGGAGGTATGATATTGATTTTTGGTTTTTTTGAGAGCATGGAAATGGTGGATGACTCGAGATTGGTAGTATAAAGGATGACTCGGTTTTTCATTTCACATTGGTGGTTTGAGGATGTACTGAAGAAGGTTTATGTGGTTTAAGTGTAAGGTAGAAGGATATATATGTGTGAGTGTGTTTCTCTTCCCATTAAATTCGTGCTCATCCGGACATAGAGTGTGACACAAATAAAGACAAACCAACATGAAAAATGATAATCTTGACAATGAAACGGAGGATGAAGGATAGCATACAAGGAGGTTTTCCTAAAGGTGGACGAAAGGTGTTTGAAATCTATATAATAATAGAGTCATGACTCAAGAAATAGACATGAACAATGAGTGGCATTTTAATTTTCATTTTGCTAATTAAAAATAATTAAACATTTCGGATGAAATATTTAAGTTGTCACATCAACTAAGAGAGGTATTAGATTACAATCTAACTATCTCTTGACAAAGGAGTGGATTGTTTGGAAGGAAACAAGATGATGAATAAGGAAGTAAGTATGCATGGAGACTCTAGGACACTTAAGACATTTTTTAGACTAATATGACCTATCGGATTGTGACACTAAGGTTCTCATGAAATAAGGGTATAAAATCTAGAGTCAAGAAATATATACCTAGATAAAAGAGACAAATAGAGTAATGCAAGTAAAGGCATTTAGGCATGTATCATAAACAAGTACAAAAATATATCATATCGAAATAGTTAGAGAAAAACAAAAACTATTATAATAAACATGCATTCAATAACTAAGCAGATAATTATGAAAGCATACTCAAATCACATAGGAGCAAATATACATCTAGAAATATCACATATGCGAGATTCCATAAATCTATAAATTAACAAATTCTAATAAGAAGTAAAGTTCATAAAAGTAAGCTTAGCGTTAGGTATATTTAGGAAGAGCAATTTAATCAAGTTGGAGAATCAGTATGAGACTATTACTAGTGGTGCTCAATTAAGGCTAAACACAACCATTTTTACGGGTTACACACACCCAACTTCTCACATAGAAGCAATTCAACCGTTAGGTTAAATTGAATTTCTAGTCAATAGATTCTCCAGTAGTCATTCTCTTTTTAGAAGAAATTGAGTTCCTAAATTTACCTATCGAAGAGTACCAAATATGAAATTTGCTTGATTCACCAATACATGGCTTAATGCGACTCAAACATCATGTTCTTATGAAGATAAATCTAGATGATATGTTTTACTCACGATCCCAATGGAGATGTGTTGAATGTTTTGATAAGTGTAAGCAAAATGTTTTAATCTTTTGTTTATGATTTAATGGTTGTTTGGTTTTGATGGTATATTACTACATTTAATGAATGTGTTTAATTTAAGAATGCTCCTTAGCATATCTTGTGAAATGAATCACATTAAGATTATTTATCTTAAATGAGTTTTTGATTTTCAAATGATATTAAAACTAGACATTTACATATTCTTAAATAAATATTAGTTTCTATGATTTTTGCCAATGTTATATGCCATAATTTAACTAGTATTTGAAAAATGACTTTTACTTGTTTATGCATTGTGAAAATTTATTTTTCATTTCTAATAACTTATATTATTTCACAAAGGAATGTGTAGTGTATTATCTTGTAACACAACCATTCATGCTACAAAGAAAATAAGATTCATAGAATATATAGTGTATATTATTCTCAAATATGTATTTTATCTTGAAATGATTATTTTAGGTAGTGTGAGCAAAGTTTACATATGTTGTTAGTTTGCTCATGTTTGGTTTTTTGGAGATGACACATTTATCCATTGCACTAGAATGTAAATTGCTTGAATATTTCGGATGAAACATCCAAGTTGTCAATCCTACTGCATTGTGTATTTTATGCATATATTTGTTAAATATTTGGAACACAACTATTGAACAAGTAGACTCAATATGACATCATATTCACAAGTGTGAGTTATGATCCGATGGATATTCTTATCATCTTGGAAAGGGATTTTGTTATTTTCATATCAATCGAGTGTGATTGAGTATGTAGATTAAATACTATATCTTTTGTTATAATTTGATATAATCTTGAAGCTAAACAAATAACAATCCAATTTCTTGTCCACACTAAAAAATGTGTCAATTAGATTTGATAAATATATCAACCATAATTTGAATAATGAATTGATATAATATCAAGATCTTTCATGACCCTCACGAACACTCATTTAAAATAAATAAACACTTTGATAGTGTGTTCCATTAAACCTAAGATTATTTATGAGTGAGATTAGTGAATGATTGAAAGTTGACTTATTATTTCATGATTGTTATATGTTTTGTTTATGTGAAAAACTATTTATTGTTACGTGTAATAAACACACTTAGATTTTGAAAATACTTTTTCTTTTATATAAATACCAATGTTTTAAAGTGATCCAATTTCTCTTGTTTAAACAACCTAATGTAAAACAAGGTAATTGTTGAAAATATTTAAGCGTTTGTTGAAAATAGATTAGATTGATTGAAATATTCAGGTAACTAGATTTAACTCATTTACAAAATGTGTAAGTAACATTAAGTCATCTATACCTATATGCAATGCAAGACTAATTTTACAAATTTAACACATGAAATTTAGCATAAGATCTAGTTAGGCAAAAACGGACAACTAGCTACGAACTAATAGAGTACATGGCACATATGCAAAGATATTCAAATAGCTAAATTTCAAATAACAACTATTATCTAATATACTATATTAACAAAATAAAATCAGAAATAAGTTCACATAACACATAAAACACTTGTCGTCATTTTGTGTATTATATACACCAATGTTTTACTTAGCTCGATTTTATTTGAAAATAAAATAGTTTCCACTCCATTTTAAAATTTAATTAAGATAAATATTTTGAAAGCATAAGTACTTAATTTTTCAAAGATATACCGACTAGGAGTGTCCGAATCGAAGCAAAAGGTAAAATACAAGTTTTACGTTAAAACGAGACATAAATCTTTGACCTCCGTGTAGTATTTTGACTTTATAACTTATTTAAGTTTGTAATGATTACTTTTAAGTATCTTTAAATGAAATTAGACTCAATTACCTTTAAAATGCCGGGTGGCACGACTTCTACGGAGTTACTGTTATTTTTATATGATTTTTCAAAGTTTCAGAGAAAACTGCGAACAGACAGGCAGACTCCTTAAATAATTAAGGGGACCGCCTAGTATTTAAAGGGGCCGCCCAGACAATTAAAGGGGCCGCCAATCTGATATTCAAAATTTCATTTTTTGTAAAAAATTATTTTCTGACTTTGCTAAATGTTGTGAAACTTTCTGAATTTGATACCGAACATATAATACTTATTTAAAGCATAATCTAATCTCAAGCTAGTATAATTAGTGTATATAGCATCAAAACTAATACAAGGTAATCAACAAAATACTTTTCATATTTAATCCATCTTAATGGGTAATTTGATACATGGATCGTACTCAAATTTTAAAACAATTTGTTTTGAAAATTAGAGCGACGTGGCTCTGGTCCAATTGTGGAAAACTAGAAGGGGGGTTGAATAGTTTTCCCTCTTTTTCATTTATAAAAAGTTTGTTTCAAAATGCTGATTCGAATTTATTCAATTGTTTGTTTGAAAAACCTTCAATTAGAGTTTAGTATGAAAACAACATATAATCAATATGATCAATTATATATGTGAGCTTTTGGATTAGTTTTCAAAACTTAGTTTTATGAATGGAGCTTTGGTTGATCTTTATGTGAATACGTTTTCCTTTTAAAATCTTAAAACGTTTTGTATCAAATTATCTATCAAGTTAAACTCAATGTGAGAAGTGTGAATAATAATCTATTAGACAATATCATATAATTAGACACACAATCACAATATTAACTTGTAACTATAACACAATTAATCATCATGACAATATAAGCAACTATCAACACATTTGCAAGCAGAGATATAAAGTGATAAATGCAAGAATAAATGTAAAGAGATAAGAGAAAGAAAATGCAAACCGGACACGATGATTTATAGTGGTTCAGCTACAAGGACGCCTTCCTTGCCCTACTCCACTCCCCGAGTCACCTACTCGAGAGTTCACAACACTACTCAACAATCTCCCTTTTGGTGGAGAAAACCATACACACCTTTGCTTACACCGTTTAACGACACCAAGCAAAATGTCGAGTCCTAATGCTAGCTAGGACCAAACTCACGACACGACTTCGATCACTACACAACTTCTACACGACTTCACAACTTTTTCACGACTTCACGACTTCTTCACTGCTTCACAACTTCTTCTATACTCCACAACTTATTCGCACACCTACTTCTACATGACTTCTCCATACTACTACTTTTTCCCACTACTTCTTACTCACTCATTGACTCACTACTAAGTAAGATCATCTTGATCTACTTATTACATATACATACATAACTCACAACTTCACATCAACACTAACTAGACTCTAATACATCTTTGGCTTTATGATAGGGAGGATTCTTCTCTTGCACTTTGATTGGTGAATGATTGGATCACTTGAAACAAAGACTTATAATCTTATGATCAAAGGATTTAGAAAAATGTTTTGAAAGGATTGGGACTGAAAATTTTCGTGCAAAAGGTGTGGAAAAATAGCAGAAATGAACTAGTATTTATAGGCAAAAGTTTCTGATAACTGGAGCGTGCCGGCCCCCTTAATTGTTTGGCCGCCCCCCTTAATTATTAAGGGGGCCACCCAGACAAAAAATGGCTTTTTTATTGTCTTTTTCTAAGGAAGGTTTATCTAGTGAAATTTTAACTATTTTTGGCTAAAAATTTGTATTCATATATTTATTATGAATTAAACATTTTCCTTTATTTACCAAAAGTATTTTTCAAAATATATTTATTATTAATTAAGATCCTGGTATCAAGTACTCATGTTTCAAAAACTCATTCGATCCACCAAGATCCAATTCCTTTATTTCCCCCAAATCAAAACATCAAAACCCTAAAAAATCAAAACCCTAAATTCAAATCAATTACCCTCCCATTTTCCAAATTAAAAAAAATTAAAGGATTCACAAGGTAATTACCAACAAAACCCATAAGTTTAATTTCATTTTTTTTCTATTTTCCAATAAAACCCTCTCGATATCGTATCCTGAGAGGGCAGGCAATTGCAAGTTGCTTCCTTCTCCTTTGGTTCTTCGGTGGGTTTGTTTGCGGTCTCCTTCTCATCTTGAGACGGGGGTTCCTTGTTTTGTTTTCCTGGGAGATATTTTTCGGTTTCATATGGGTCCCGCGATGAGGAAGCGCAATGCTTTGAAAGGCACTGATGGGGGTGCTGCTGCCAGTTCCAACGAGGTGTGGTTGTGCCCCTTTAAGGAGTTCCATGGTTGTAATGATGGTAAGCCTGGTTCTGGAGGTTACAACAGACTGATCCCACACCTACAGCAGTTCCATTTCAAGGATGACGAGCGCATGGATTTCTATAAGGAAGTGCTTTACAGAGACTTTGATCTATTTTCCAAGGTTAGGGAAACCCTTCAGACTTTTGGGTATTGGTTATGCGGGAGATGTATGAGGACGCATGCCCTTAGTAGAGGGTGCCACCATCCCGATGGTGTTTTCACATTCTCTGGGGTTTCTGGGTCAACTGGGGATTGTATTGTGGGGATTCTGATGCCTAGGGACCCTGGAATGGAGCCTGAACAAGGAAAAATGGATGGAGTGGTGGGTGACGTCGCCCTCCTAGATCGAGTTTTCTCTCTCCCGGTTAGGACTGCTAAAAGCACCCCCCCCAGTTGTCGTATGGCTTTTGCACATGCTTTAGAAGGTGTCATTCGTAAGGTTGTGGCCTCTCCGGGTTCTGTTGAAAACTGGGTTAAGCTTTTGCTTTTCCCTCGTTGTACTCTCAAAGTTGTTACTGCGTCTTCTAGGTAGGAGAGAAGGTCTGGGAACCGTAAGTCCTTGCAATGTGACTGCATTCGACAAGCTTTATCTATGTGGAAAGATGGTTTTGGAGGGGGAAGGGTCCTCCCTGCGAGGGCAGCTTCAGCGGAGGGATCCGATGAGGTCAACCCCAACGTCAGGCAGTGCCTTAAGAAGGTTAGTGATGGTCACTTCACTGCAGCGGTTAAAGTGCTGTGTTCCAATGGGGTCGCCCCCCAAGGGGAATCTACCATGCAAGCTCTTATTGACAAGCACACCATTGTGCCGCCTCCCAATCTCCCCTCCTTACCCCTGACATAACCAGCCTTAACTGTGTAAGATGAGTGCATTTACCGGTGTGTGAAATCGTTCCCGAAAGGGACATCTTGTGGGCGGGATGGCCTGCGGGCTCAACACTTGATGGACGTCCTTGGTGGCGAAGGGACAGCTACAGCATCTGGGTTGATAGCAGCCATCACTGAGTTGGTTAATCTGTGGCGGGGGGGGGGGGGGGGGTTGTGCCCTAAGGTGCTCGCATAATATATTGCTTCGGCTCCCCTCACTCCGTTGCTTAAGCCTGACAATGGAATCAGCCCTATTGTCGTTGGGGCCATATGGAGGAGACTGGTCTCTAAGGTGGCCATGAAGAAAGTGGGGAAAGAAGCTATTAAATATTTAGGGGATTTTCAGTTTGGGGTTGGAATTCCAAATGGGGCAGAGGCTGTGCTTCATAGTGCCAACAGGTTTCTCGACTCGTTCATGATGATGGCTCGCTTGCTATGCTTACAGTTGATTTTTCTAACGCTTTCAATGCTATTGATCGCTCTGCTCTGTTACGGGAAGTTCATTGTCACTGCCCTTCCATTTTAACATGGGTTCAGTTCCTGTATGCTCAGCCAGCTAGGTTGTATGTGGGAATGAGCATCTTGGGGCCTACGCTGGGGTTCAGCAAGGGGACCCTTTGGGGCCCTTGCTCTTTGCTTTAGCTTTACACCCCCTCGTGCTAAAGATACAGGATAATTGCGCCCTTCCCTTCCATGCTTGGTACTTGGATGACGGGACGATTATCGGGGATTCTGTATAGGTGGCTAAAGCACTTGACATTATTAGCCGGGAGGGGCCATCTCTAGGGCTCCAGTTCAATATTAGAAAAACTGAGTTTTTTTGGCCGTCATGTGATGGGGGGAAGATCCGGCCAGGTCTGTTTCCTAGTGACATTGGCATACCGGAGCGGGGGGTCAAACTGCTCGGTGGGGCAGTTAGCCGCGACGCCGGTTTCATAAGTGATCTATCTGCTAAAAGGGCGGCGCGGGCTGTTGACCTCATGGGGCTCCTCCCGAGATTGCGGGATCCCCAAAGTGAGCTTCTATTGCTTAGATCATGTATGGGTGTGGCCAAGTTGCTCTTTGGTTTGCGTACCTGCCAGCCTCCCTTTGTGGAAAATGTTGTTTCCTGTTTCGACAAAGGCCTTCGGAGGCCATAGAAGACATTGTTGTCTGTGGGGGGCGTTTTTTGGGGACCTCCAGTGGCGGGTTGCGACTTTGCCACTTCGAATTGGTGGGTTAGGCCTCTCCTTTTTCCCGGGACGTGGCTACCTATGCTTTTGTGGCTTCCAGATCCGAGTCCTGGGGGCTGCAAGATCACATATTATGTAACAGTGGGGTTGCTCATGTTGACACGGATTATTCTGGTGCTATTGACCCTTTGCAACGATCCCTTCCTGACTTTGATATTGGCGGCTTCTTTAATAAGGACACCGCCCCCAAGAAGCCATAGAAAACTCTGGCGAATGCTCTTTATAGCCGAATCGCACAAAGTTTGGAGAAGGAATTTTGTCTGTCCACCCGTCAGAAGGTCGTGTTGTAATGCCTGCAAAAGCCTCACGCCCAGGACTTCCTTACTGTGTTACCTATCGAAGGATTGGGGCAACGAATGTCGACAGTAGAGTACAGGGCAATCCTTAAATACCGGATGATGATCCCCATTTTCCCCGATGATAAAAATTGCCCGGTCTGCCGCAAAGCATGCCTTGATAAGTATGGGGAACATGCGTTACATTGTAAGGAATTACCAGGGTTTAAATATCGGCATGATTTTGTCCGGGATGCATTGGCAGACATCCTTAGGAGGGCGGGGATCTCCGCAAGAAAAGAGGCGTCAGTTAATTTTCTCACAGACCCAGCGGAGGGGAGGTCCACCTTGCGCCCGGCAGACGTCTTAGTTTTTGGTTGGGAAGGTGGGAAACATGCGTGTGTTGATCTTACTGGCGTGTCCCCCCTAGTTGGGCTTCGGGATAGTGGGTTTGTGGCTGGGCAAGCGGTCATGAGAGCTGAATCCAAGAAAGTGGAAAAGCACGCTAAAGCGTGTGAGGATAATCAGCATGTTTTCATTCCCTTGGCCTTCGACACATTCGGTTCCTTGGCAACGGAGGCGGTGCGGTTTTTGGCTCGGGTTCAGCGCGTAGTGCACAACAACTTTTCCACCCCCCCCCAAGGGCTGGGGTTTGTTTTTAGCAGATTTGGATTTTCTATTCAGAAAGGGGTGGCGGCGCAGCTTGTTGCCCGCCTACCTACCATCCTTATGTAATTTACCCATTATGATATAAAAAAATATTAATATATATATATATATATATATATATATATATATATATATATATATATATATATAAGATGTTTATAATCATTTTATAAAATTTGTAGTGTCTAAAAAAAATCCATTTGATCATAAAATGTATTGGACATTTGTTTGTACATACCTTAAGTGATTGTTGAAGCATACTCGAGACGTTGAGATGTCGAGGCGTGTTGACGTATGAATGCATAGATGAATTGTGATCACAAGTAACTTAAGCGCTTTGCGTTATATGTTGTAACTTACATCTTTGTCATCATCAAAACATGAAGAGGATGTTTAGATTAAATATCGTAATATTCATGCCAACAGGAATGATCAGTCGTGTCTTGGATGACTTTTTTTTACCATCAGCAGAGTTCATCTTTAGAATGAGGCCTTATGAGTCTAGCCTTTGACGCATCGGAACGGGAAGTCCCTTATAGAACACCACTACTTCTTATATACGATTCAAATCATTTTGTGGGCATTTAAACAGTAAGCTCTCGTATCTCTCCCATGCCCTGTATAGAGTTTCATCAACTTCTTGCTTGAAGTTGTAAATCTCTTCGATTTGTCTTGCAATCTTCGAAGGTGGGCAGTATTTAGCAAGAAACTTACTTTTTAGAATTTCCCAGGTAGTGATAGAACCAGTTGGTTCACTCTTAAGCAATCTTCATGCTGCTCCAATTAGGGTTTTCGCCATAAACTTTATGTGCGATATCGAAGCTTTAAATTTATAGTATACCAAATTCCTTAGACAATCACCAACACTAACGGGAAGTGTACCCGTTCGTATAGTATAGTGAGTCAACAAGATACCGAGTTGTTCATATGGAGCGAAGAGATCCTAAATGCCTAACTGGTAGTTTTATTTATCACATGTGTTTTAAATTGGCCGATTATGTTTTTAATACTAAAAATTACGAAATAGAAAATAAAAATAAAATAAATACGATAGTTCTGTGAAGAGAACATCAAGATATAAAGGCATGCTTGGCTTGCTAATCCTATAATTTCATTAATGAAATCGTTCAAGTGCAATGTTTATGTAGTGTGTTTCAATGAATCAAAGATAAAGGAGCTCACTTGGTTATCGCATACACTCCTAACTTCTTCCTAAAAGCAGGGCAGGTCCGGTCAGATCATCTACCCTGAACAAATGATCTAAGCATTAAGTCTCATCAACTAATCTATGTAACCTACGTTTTTGTGTGGGTGCCAAACCACTTAGTTTTCTTGACAAAGGAGAAAGCATCCGGTCATGTCCAATAACGGAAATGTCACTACTAAATCTTAAACCTTATTGTCTACCACTTTTAACCAGGTGGCAGCCCTGGTTATCAGAATATCGCACACACTATTATGTTTACTTGCCAAGGTAAGTTAATGATTCATATAGGTGGTTTTCACTTGGTTATTGTTTACTAAATAAGTATAATCGATAGGTAGCCATGGTATAGGTACAAATGTAAGTCTATAATAGTACATAAATAATGACCTACACTATGTGCAAGCTGTGCGAAAAACCACTTCTTTTTTCCGCTTCTAAAACAACTTGGGCGAAACAGGGTTCTACCGGGAACACACATAGAATAAACTAAAAAATAATTGTCATTAAATCAAAGAGGTTCATAACAAAGCAAGCAAAAAAGGCTTATCTTCCTTAACAAATGATTAGCAAAGATTATTGATGCGTGGTTTTTCAACCTTGCAAAAGGTTTTACCTCTCGAGGGATCTCGAGAAGCTTGCAATCCCCACCAGGCAGTGTACCTGACCGATGTAGTATAGTGTAGTGGCAAGTACCGGGGGATTGATCGTTCTACTTGGGGAATAGTGTTCGTTAGGATTAAAACTTAATTAAACTAGGTCTAGAAGTGAAGGATGATTATTTTTGTATTTCTATATTTTATGGAAAGCAAGTAAAAATCTCGAGTATTGGAAGAGTGGGCGGAATTAGTTGCTAGTCAACTAACCCAAATAACTACAAATGTCATAAAAATAAAATAACAAGAAAATAAATATGAGAAAAACCTTATAATGAGAGAAATGTGTTTACTTAGATTTCACTACTCCCTAGTTATATTTCATTAATTGACTAGTTTTTTATAATTGCGTGGATGACGGGTTATATTCCTTAATAACATTCATGGGGCCGTGAATGATCTTCCCCAACTCTATAAGCTTCTACCTCTTCCTATGTCGAGTCGACAACTAGCTCCTAACATGGCATCCTTAGTAGTCACTTATGCATTAAATACAACCATTAAAATATTAGTACACATCCGATTCATATTTCTTAAGACTGGAGATTAGCCAGTTTTCTTAAGCCTAACATCGAAATCATTCATCCAACAACAATTAATAACAAACAATCAACCAATAATCAATAGCTAGGTTTCATTAAATCTAAGCAAACACAAACAAACCTAGCCTAGCATGTTAATGTAAAGACAAGCATAAGATAGAATCAAACAACACATAGACATATTGAATGATTATTGGAAGACTTATCTTTAATCAAACATGGATGAAAGAAGGGTTTTAATGTAACAACCGTGGTTTTAGCAGGTCAGTTTGACTGGTAGTCTTGACTCGGTTGACGTTTGTTTGGTGTGTCTTAGGTGATTGAAGTGATATATATATATGATATAAGTGAGTTTTAGCACTAAATCTCTTTGCGTAAATGGTTTTTATTGTGATTTGGAAAGTATGGAATTTGAGATAGTTCATTTTGATCATCTTTGTGGTGTAGAAATGACTTGTGTTGTTTTGGTATTTTTGTGTTTTTGCGTAACGAGTCTTCATTCATAAATTTGAGCGTAAGCAAGTTATGCAGAGTTTGTTTTATGTGTATACATTTATAAAGGGTGAAAATCTATTTTTGAAACTTTATTTTTGAAAATGATATGTTTCCGGTTTGTTGTAAAAACTGAGGTTTATCGCGTAAGACGCTAGGATTAGCTACGGGTGTTTATAAAATATGAAAAGTATGAGGTTTTGAGTGTAATAAATTAATTTAATAATAAATAAATAAATAAATATACATACATACATATATAGACATATATATATATATATATATATATATATATATATATATATATATATATATATATATATATATATATATATATATATATATATATATATATATATATATATGTGTGTGTGTGTGTGTGTGTGTGTGTGTGTGTGTGTGTGTGTAGAAAAAATCGGCTAAAAGGATAAGGGAAAAAGGAAACCCAATTTGAGCCCAAATACAATTTTAAGCTAAGGAATCCTAGTCCAACCCAAACAAGCCCAACCCTTACCCTTATATACTAATACCAATGACCCTATGCCCTCTTTTCCTGCATATTTTGAGTCGATCAAGGGAGAGGAAAAGGAGAAAAATTTAGGGTTTTGCTTTTGAAGGTAAAATCAAGTTCAAGGTATAATTCTAACACTAGTTTTCATATAACGAGGCAGGCAGAACCCGTGCTACGCACGGGCTAAGAATCTAATTGTTAATCGTGTATTTTTCTGTATATTGGCGAGTGTATACTTAATTATTGTTTAGTATGTTGTATGAAATGTTTTAACTTTCTTGTACAAAAATTTAAAAGTGTTTGATGTTGTTTTGGTTTTGTGGTGTTGTATTCTATATATGGGCTTTTGTCTATTAAGTTGTGATGGATTTGTTTCTTTTGGCCTATTACTTATTTGCATGATAAAAAATGGCTTTGTTTCTTTTGGTATATTATTTAGCCCTACAATACTTGTCTATTAGATGATTTTTGCATGGTAATATAAAGCACACGGGGTCTATCTAATTGGTCATAGTTTAATGTGCGTTAAATATTTTCGTTATTAAGTTTGTAAGTTAAAGTTTGTGTAATAATGTATGTATAATAATGCCATATAAACTGTATAAAAATCGTTACAAACCTTTTAAGCTCCATCTAATTTTATTCTACAACTAATTTCATTGAAAATTAACATTGAAGTCTAACTAATATTAATAAATTTTATCAATAAACTCAATTCTAAATAGCTAACTAAATGAATATTAATTAACATACAATTAATAATTCCTAAAACCTTTGGACTCCACTATTATATCTTAAACTTAATTTTTTTAATTTACAAATGGGTTTGAGCAAAAAATTATATACTTTTTCTTTTATATTCATTATTCAAGTTGCATGCTTACATAAACTAATCATGCTTAAGGGTAGTCGCTGTGGGATTAGTCGGCTCCCAATGTCGAGTCAGAAACCCATGTTACCAGGAAAAAAAAAAAAAAAATTAACTAATCATGCTTAAAAGTATCATTTAACCATTTAAATGTTGCTTTACATGCATGCTCGTGCACATTTTCTTTAATCAATTCGCACACGTGAGCTATATCAATAGAAAACACACATAAATTACTTGTATATGAAAATGCATTAACATAATATATATATATTGCATTAGGTTAAATCATCAATTATTCTTGCAACCTTTTCAACTTCATCTCAATTCATAACCGACTTTTAATTGTATACTAATTACTAAATATCATGTGATAAATTCCGGCAAGTCTTGCACTTCCATCTCGATGTTGTATATACTTCACATTAAATGCACCGGTTTTGTTTTTCCATAAAAGTTTGAACTTTTGCTTATGTTTAAAACTCAACTTTTTTATTTGATATTATAATTTACAAATGGATTTAAGTCAAAATTATGCATTTTTTCCTTTCTATTACTCAATGTGATATTTTTAATATGTCGTATTTTGCTATTATGGCAAACTCATTTAATTGGCGTAAATATTGGTTTCTCACTAATGATTCTACATATAGAAAAAAGAAAACACTTTGCGATGCGCGACCTTCTTCTTTTCAATAATAATTCAATTGCACACGATAAATTCATTCTAATATTTCTCAAAGAGCATTAGAAAGCAACTATTTACATAAACTAATCACGCTAAAAAGTATCATTTGACTATTTAAATGTTGCTTTACATACATGCTCGTGCACATTTTCTTGAATTAATTCGCACATGTGAGCTACATCAATAGAAAACGCACATAAATTACTTGTATATGAAAATGCATTAAAGTAATACATACATATATATATATATATATATATATATATATATATATATATATATATATATATATGCTTATCTATAACAATCACCTAAATATGTAAGAAACAAAGAAAATAGTTGGTATCCCAATCTTTGGTTTCATTTATCTGAGCATGCATGATCTTGTGTGATTTTCATAGTACTTGCGTATGATAACTAAAGAAAAAAAGAAGACCAAGTTAATTACAAAGATCTAAAAGATGTGTGAATCATCTCCAAAATGTTGCAAAAGAGAATTTATATACCGCTACCAACAATCAAAGATCTAAAAGATGTGTGAATCATCTTCAAATGTACATACTAAATGTGATTTTGGCCGGTTTATATCGGCATGAATTAGGTTAAATCATTAATTATTCTTGCAACTTTTCGCAACCCTTGCACTTCATCTAACCGACTTTTAATTATATACTAAATGCTATGTAATCAACTCGGGCAACCCTTGCACTTCACCTCCTCTCATGATTGTATAGATATTATGAGGCTGCATTGTATTCCGAGCATTAGCTATCTTGTTCTCTATGCAACTGCTAAACGACTCCAACTTGTTTCTAACTCTAAAACTCAATCATCATAACTCCACATTAAATTTAGGGACTGAATCTTATAGTATTATATATTACTTAGTTATTACTTCAATTCATGTAATAATTGTTATGATGGATTAGGGTTTGTGTTAAATTCTGTAAATTAATGTTATTAAACATGTTGGGATCAATAATTAGTAATAGTATGATGTTTGGTTAAGAGAATTGAGCGTAAAACATGCTAGTTATTGAGTTAGGGTTTGGACAGAAAACTATGGCTGTAAAGATGTGAGTGTAATTAACAGATGGTGAAGAGTTAGGTCACGAATTTTTGGTCTAAATTGAAGTATAATGAAAGAGCTTTCCAAAAAGTACAGCCACGATTGATTTCAAGGTGGGAAGTTGGTCTTTTGATTTTTCTTTGTTAATGTGTCAAAGCTGTCAAACCGGACAGAGTTTGGGTAAAAGTTTGATAGTGAATTGTGGTTGTAAAAGTGGTATTTAGACTAGCCCTTCTGGAATAGTTAAGTTTTAGGTTATCTTAGACTACCACGAAAAGGATTCGAGATAAAAACTTGTAGAAGTATTTTATTCTAATTAACATTTTTTGGTGTGCGTTCAAATCCGAATTTGGATAGTTGACAAGTTTGATTTTCTTTTGAGTACTTGTGTGTGTTATTGGTACATGTCCTTCTGGGATTAGCTTGTATGCTTATGAGAGACCATGGTAAATTTTTGGTGTGAGTTGTTGAGCTTTAATTGTCATGATTTCATATGGGCGAATACCCAAAAATTCTGCGTTTTCTGATTTTAAAAATGCAAGGGATTTAGTGAGTGTTAAGTTATGGTAATGGTTAGTATGGTGTCTAGGGGATCCATGGTGGGTCATATGAGTCTTAGACATCCATCATATGTGTATTACATGGGTTATTGCTTTTAGCTTGACCATGTGTAATGTGGATTTATTTTTGTGTGTTATAGATTGTGATTTGTTTTTGTGGAAGCTCCAAGGTTTGAGGTGAGTTCATAGTCCCATATTTTACTTTGTTTTTAAACATTGGGATGGGAATGATGCTTGTCTTAAATTGTTTAAGTTACTGTGATTATGTGTGTGTCAAAAGAGCTTGGACTTATAATGTTATCGTATGTATGCTATGTGTGATGTAATCATTGCGTGCTTCATTTGGGGACCCATCTGATGTTGTGTGTGCTTCAATTGGGAGGATGCTTATCCTGTTGCTCGCGCATGCGACCCATTTGATGTTATGTGTGCTTCAATTAGGAGGATGCTTATCCTGTTGCTCGCGCATGCGACCTAATTGATGTTGGAATCGGGGGACACGAGCCATCCTGTTGTTGCCTTTGTGTGTGGATATTCGTTTGCGAATTGATTGTAGCTTACATGATAACTTTAAATTATTTGTCCAGCTATATTTTATGATCACAGTAAACTAGTTGCCTTGAGAGTGTATGTGTGTCTAAACCTATGAATCTCACCAACATTATGTTGACGTTTTAAGCATCATTTTCAGGTGAGCATTCTAAGGCTATGATAGATGGAAGTGATTAGACGAGACCTTAGTTGCATTGGAAGTGGTTTATCTGTGCATTTGGAGTTTATCATGTTGTTTCCTTTCGGGTATTGTTATGACACTTTGTGTCTATACTTTGCCATTTTTATTGCATGTAGTTATTCTCTATATAGACACCCTGTGTTGTGATGATATCCATAAAGTTACACCCTCGCATTTTCGCCTTGGCGAGGTAAGACAGATTGGTATCCGAGCCTTGGTTATAGAGAATTAGGTGGTTGAACCTAGACTATAAGTTAGGAGTCCCTCATATAGTTGCATTTAGGATCTATGTGTAAGTATAGTATTTTATATGTCTATTTTCCTATATTTATGAGATGTTTTATTGAGTTTCGAACGTCTATTCTGTCCCCCTATACGTATTATTGTATATATCGACTTTATTATATCGTCTTCCGTGCGTAAGATGCATTGTTGGACTACCGTTGTCGGTATCGGATGCGAGAGAGGTGGTAGGATGAAGCGGACTAATCGCAGAATCCGAGTTTCCGATAGCATGTATCCATGTTAGGACAAGGAGAGGATGCTTATGGGAAACATTGGTGGAGAAGAAGTGGAGAGGTTTGGAACCACGGTGACTTCTGGAGATGGAGCCATTACCAAATACCCTTGGTAATGTCCTCACTTCACATAGGAAGGAGTGGTGGTTTAGTCTAAACCTCGTGATTTGTAGGCACTTGTGAGTCATACAGAATTGGAAGAAATAAATAGAGATGGTTTTGCATGTTGTCGACTACCTCAACATGTAGGAAACAGGAATAGGTGGTTGAGTAAAGAAGAAGGGGAGTTAGGATGGAATGGTGTGGATTCGGATCTAGAGTCCACAACGAATAGTAAGTTGAATTGATCTGAGTGGGGAAGTAAGTGCGAAAGTGGAGTTTGAGCCATTATGCGACGTCTTTTGTTTTGTGTTATGTTTTGGAATTCGTATATTGTCTTTTGCCGTCTGGAGCCATGTTGGAGCGTGATTACTCTTGGATATTGGATCGACCTTATCCAAGTGATTTTGATTATAGAGTTTGCGTGATCGTTGGAATTGTTCCATGCGAGATGAGTGTTTGCGACATCTTTTGTTTTTGTTTGCATGATGTGTTGTCATAGGAGGGAGTACACTTATGAAAGGGGGCATAGATAATTATGGTGGCCAACATAATTATACATGCGTCACAACACAAGTGGACTTGAAAGTATGATAGCATGGATTGCTTAGTGTATTAGGTGCTATGTGGTATATGTGCGTTATAATTGAGATGTTTGGTTTTGGAAGTAAGTATGCGTGTGGAATAGGCTTATAACTATGGTCGCGAACATAATTATAAGGGTATCACACACGTGGACTTGTGACCATTATTGCATTGATTGATGTTTGTTGTTATATGTTGTGGTAGATGGTATGTGATATCATGTTGGTGATGGCTGTATGGTTAGAGAAGTATTCTCTTAACCGTTCGGGCCGTCGTTATACGTTGGGGTGTGTAGGTGGTAAGATTCCATCCTACCTATCATATGTTGATACCTCAATTATCGATGGGTACTTATGTTGTGGTATTTAAGTTGATTCATTTGCTAGACTCTCCGTTTATATACCTAATTATTTGGTTGGCATTTCTATTCGTACCATGATGGTACAGATGCCATATTCTTTCTATTCGACGTCGTGATATGTGTTGGGTAATCGAATTCGTTTTGTTGGATACTGGTTCGTTTCTTTGGTTATTCCTTGCATTTATTCCGCGAATGAATGTTATACTATTCTTCAAGTATTGTTGGATCGTGACAAGTTGGTGTGGATATTTGATCCCTCATTTACACAAATCAATTGAATTTCGTGACATGTTTTATGACCTGTTAGTAACGGTGTTTTTTCTATGATTTTGGTTTGATCGTTGTACGAATGAGTCTTAAGTTCATCGTTTTGTTTGCAATGTATTTGCGTGAGTGTTCACTGGTATGAGATTCGTTTGATGATTATTTTGATTATGGGATTCTTCTGTGTTTTTTTTGCATCCAATAAAGGGGTTGTGCTAAAGTCCTTATGGTGTTTTAAAATTCGTGTTGGGTATTTCACGGTCATTTGTTGGAAACTATTATTTTTATAGTGAAAATGAAGTGTGGAAAAAAATTGTTATGTTGATGTCTTACATAAAATGGTTTATATATATTTTATAAAAAAATGTATAAGTTTAAGATATGTCTTGTGAAAAACGTGGTTCATTTGTTTTTGGGAAGGTCGAGTACGGGAATAAGAACTATCTATGCTTCTCATTTACCAAACTTGTTATGTATTTGGTTCATCGAGTGTTTCTTTCGTTGAGGTACGCTTGTGGATGTTTTATGGGTACGTGTATTTTATATTTTCTTTGTATGGGTTTTCATAAACATTTTATCCGTGTCTATTTTTATTGGGGGGAAATTTCTCATTGTGTTTTTCTAGCTTTGATTTTGATGTTCATTACTTCGTTAGTCGGTAATTCGTACCCCTTTTTGAGTTCGTTGATATATGTTTTAGTTCGACCGGTTTCATGGTTCGCGTCGTTTACTTAGGATAGATTGTCGTTTTGATTATCAATTTGTTCGTTGAAGAAGAAGAGGATGTTGCCAAGTGTCCAAGTGAGAAGTTCAGCTTCAAGATGTATGTTCTTCAGGCATCGCGGAGGTAGAAGAACCATATGAGGAATTATGTGATACGTGACTTAGATTTGGGGAGTAGAACTTGGACATGATATTGGTATGGAGCAGAAAGAGTTATCTACACAGATCATAAGAATCTTTAGCATATATTTGACGAGAGGCTAATATATGTAGAAGAGAAGTTTGGTGTGGAATTTCTCAGTGACTACGATTGTCTGATTCGCCACTGTCAAGGAAGGGTGGACATCGTGGTAAGAGCGTTGAGCGGGAGTGAACGAGTGAAACATTAGATGTTTGTGAGCAATGATTATGATAATTCAGTTTGGAGTTAAGAGGATGATATTGACAGCCTAGAGAGAGGTTCAAGGATGAGAACATATAAGAAGAATGATTACTTAGTTTAAACCAGTAAATGGAAAGGAACGAAGATGGAGGAATGTACTTTGCGGCCAGCTATTGGTTTCATTGAGAGGAAGCGTAAGGACATCAATCATGTAAGGTACTTGATACATCCGAGAATGGATAAGACGTATTATTACCTTAGCAAGATGTGTATGGAGGAGTTGGCGAGATTTTTCACTCGATGAGTTGGTAAAGAACCATGGGGTGTCGCGTTGATCATCAAGATACATGATGAAATACTTACTTCGCTATAGTGGTAAACATGTTATAGACTCTTGAGAACGCGTATGTAGAGGAGTATGACTTATCATTCTCTAAGGAGTGAACTAAGTGAGCGTACAAATCAGGCGTTGGATGGTGAGCTGAGAGCATGGATGTGTTTGATTTTGGAGGAAGCCGGGGTATACATTTACCCTTAGCTGAGTTCTACTATATCAACAATTATCATTCTAGTATGGAGTATGTGTCGTGTGAAAAGTTGTGTGGAAAGTAATGTAGGTCGCCCGTTCTGTGGACAGAGGTTGGAACAAGCCAACTAATTGGTCCTGAACTAGAACGAGAGACTACGGATAAGGTTTTCGGATTAAGGAAAGACTTAAGGCAGCAAGAGATCGCCAAAAGAGTTATGCGAATTATTGCTGTAAGCCCTTAGAGTTTGGTGTTGGTGATATTGTGAGGTTAAAAGTATCTCCTTGGAAGGGTGTTGTGCGTTGCGGTAAGAAAGGCAAGCTAGCATCGAGATACGTAGAACCATTTGTGATTTACGGAAAGGATTGGATTTGAGACATATCGGTTGAATTTGCCTGAGGAGTGAAGTAGAGTGCATGATACATTTCACATATCTAATGGAAAGAAGTGGTTGGCAGATGTTAGTCTGCATGTGCCATTAGAAGAATATAAGGTTGACAAGACTCTTTGTTTTGTCGAGAAACCTATTGAGATTATGGATCGAGATGTTAAGGGTTTGAAGTGTGGTGAGATAGCGTTGGTAAGGTATGGTAGAATTCTAAACGTGGTCCTGAGTTTACTTGGGAATGTGAGGATCCGATGAAATTTAAGTACCCAAATTTGTTTGCTGATGTGGTTGGTGAAGTAGATCGTTTGTAGTTGGATTTTAGATCGTGGAAGTTAGATGCGGGGTATTCATAAATGTTTGTTTTATGGGTATCTGTCATTTGTGAGTGCGTCTTACGGTTACCATTTGGATTTTCATTTGGTTCGGGGGTATCGTACCTACCTGTGAGAAGTCTTTTTGATCATTGGTGTTATTGATCGGGGAGTGTATCTATTTGCGTGTATCGTTAGAGTGACGAAATGTTTTTCTATCGTGTGAATTCGAGTATTTAGTCGGTTCACATTTTTGTGATTCTTTCTCTGTGATTTTATGGGGTGGTATTTTTCCGCTTAAATACCCATAAATTTTCTTTTGCTGATGCTTTTGGTGAGACGAGTAGTTGAAATCTCGGGACGCGATTTCCTTAAGTGGGGGATGATGTAACAACCGTGGTTTTAGCAGGTCAGTTTGACTGGTAGTCTTGACTCGGTTGACATTTGTTTGGTATGTCTTAGGTGATTGAAGTGATATATATGTGATATAGGTGAGTTTTAGCACAAAATCTCTTTGCGTAAATGGTTTTTATTGTGATTTGGAAAGTATGGAATTTTTGAAAGTTCATTTTGATCATCATTGTGGTGTAGAAATGACTTGTGTAGTTTTGGTGTTTGTGTGTTTTTACGTAACGAGTCTTCATTCATATATTTGAGCGTTAGAAAGTTACGCGGAGTTTGTTTTATGTGTTAGACATTTATAAAGGGTGAAAATCTATTTTTGAAAACTTTATTTTTGAAAATGATATTTTTCCGGTTTGTCGTAAAAACTGAGGTTTATCGCGTAAGACGCTAGGATTAGCTACGGGTGTTTATAAAATATGAAAAATATGAGGTTTTGAGTGTAATAAATTAATTTAATAATATATATATATATATATATATATATATATATATATATATATATATATATATATATATATATATATATATATATATATATAGTGAAGCGTTCAAATGAGAAACCTAAATTTTGTGACAACGCGAGAAGCAATCCTATCCACTCATTTTATCCTCCTTTATCTTTAATCTAACGGCTAATATTAGTTAATCAACTTTTTGAAAATTTCTTAAAAAATTTTGAAATATTTAATAAAAAATTTCCAAAAAAAATTTCGAAAAAAAATTTTTTCAAAAAAAATTTTTGGAATTTTTTTTTTCAAAATATATCTTTTTTTTTAAATTTTTTTTTCCTAAATTTTTTTTTCGAAAAAATTTTTCGAAATTTTTTTTTCGAATTTCTTTTTGCGAAATTTTTTTCGTCACATGTGAAAAAAATTTTGAAAATTTTCACGAAATTTTTTTTGTCACGTGTGAAAAAAAATTTGTCACATGTGAAAAAAAATTTCATCGCATGTAAATTTTTTTTCGTCACATTTAAAAAACAAATTCCGTCACATGTGAAAAAAAAATTCGTCACATGTGAAAAAAAATTTGGAAATTTTCACGAAATTTTTTGTCACGTGTGAAAAAAAAATTCGTCACATGTGAAAAAAAATTCCGTCACATGTGAAAAAAAAATTTCATCACATGTGATAAAAAATTAGGAAATTTTTACGAAATTTTTTGTCACATGTGAAAAAAGAATTCGTCACATGTGAAAAAATTTCGTCGCATGTAATTTTTTTTTTCATCACATGTGAAAAAAAATTCCGTCAGATGTGAAAAAAAATTTCATCACATCTGAAAAAAAAATTCGAAAATTTTTCAAAAAAAGTTTCTAAAATTTTTTGAAAATTTTTCAAAATTTTTTTTGAAATATTTTGAAAATTTTTCTAAAAAATTTTCGAAAATTTTTTGAAACTTTTTCGTAATTTTTTTGAAGTTAGCTAATAATAGCTATTAGATGAAAGTTTATGGAGGATAAAATGAGTGGCTATGATTAGTTTTCGCGTTCTCACAAAAATTAGATTTCTCACATGAATGACCCTATATATATATATATATATATATATATATATATATATATATATATATATATATATATATATATATATATATATATATATACTAGCCGAGTACCCGCGCCTAGCGGCAGCGGTTTCTAGCTGACTATCAGCGTCTAGCGGCAGCGGTGTCTAGCAGAGTATTCGCATCTAGCGGTAGCGGTATTTAGCGGAGTACCAGCGTCTGGCGCTAGCAGTATCTAGCCGAGTAGCCACGTCTAGCGTTAGTGGTATATAGTTTTTACTTCAATCGCGTGTGTTTACCTGAACCCTAACATGTATAAAATTTTGTTTAGATGTAATGTTTTGTTTTGTTTAGATTAGTAATATTTTATTTTGATTTGTTGTTTGATTTGAATATATGAAAACCAATTAAAAGTTGTAAGGTACAAAGTTGTTTTACAACTTGAGTGATAAAAGAAAGATATTTTTGTGTCAGCAACATTTTGTATAACGCGAGGCCTATGACTCATGGACACATGATGCTCTTAGAGCATAAAGTATGGTAACGCTCGGCTCGGCGTTATGCCTACGTGCCACCGGCGTTACCATATCGGGTCCCTCTCCAACCCAACGCCGTTGCTGGAGTAACGTACGTTTGTTTGATTTTTTCCTTTTTTAAGAAAATATAACTATTGTGTGTTTATGTATTGCAGCGAAACGAAGGAGGAAGAAAAAGAATGAATTGTACTGGTTGTTTGTTTGCAAAGAAGACAAAGAAAAGGTTAAAATGTTATAAACTTTTCCTTTTTTTTTTGGCTGTTGGAACCGAATCCTGGAACCGTATTGAAACGGTACCGATTCTCGATATACAGTACGGTATCAGTACTACGAAATAAGGAGAAAAAAAATTGAGACCACTAATTCGATATAGGACCGGTACCAAATCAGGAAATTCCCAAAAAAAGGGAAAACCCGATTTCCCGATACCGGTACCAATATCCGAATCCCGTTCGGTACGGTACCGATACCAATAATTTACGCTCGGGAAAAAATCGATACCACTAATTCGGTAAGGGATCGGTACGAGACCGGTACCGTGCTCATCCCTAAATCAAATACTCAAATGTAAGTTTTAAACTTTTATTTTTAAAAATTTTTGTTTTGTAACTTTCTTATATAAATTGTCATTTGTATTTTTATTAAATTAATGAAATTTAGTTTATTTGAAAAATAAAAAATTAAATAAAATGATGAGCCTCAAAAAGATGAGTATTAACATGTTATGATACCTAGTATTTTTTGAGATGTTGATGTAAAAGTGAGGACGGTGATATAACGCTAATATCGTATTGAAAACGTGATGTTAACATGTTATCGAACCTAGTGTTCTTATTATTACAAGCTACTCTTTGTTTCATTTGCCTTAAAATAATTAAAAGACATGGATTTCTTTTTATTTGTATCCCATGTCATTGTTTTCTATTGAAAGTCATAAAAGTACTTGTGTGTTAGCTGTCAATGTAATGTGGCTATAAGCGCCCCACTATATCCACATTTCAATACGATAGGTATGAATTTGAACCACAAGACTTTTGTTAAAAATTAAAAATGTTCCAGGGTAATGCAATGTCATGTTTGTCATACCACCTTATCAAATCAAGAAATTTCACACTATCTTCATTCATGAATACTTTCTATAGTTTCTGAAAAGTTCCATATCAAAATGTAAAAGTCTTTGAACTCGTATCCCAAAAAATCTTATAATATTTTAAATAAAAACTAAATCTGTAAAAATATATCTACCACATCAATTCCAAACTTTTGACCAAAATTTGAAATTTCAAACTTTAAATACTCCTTCGGGACAGATGTTTAACATGTGGACATGAACAAACTCAATACTTTGAAGTCTTTATCCAACAGACACGACTGCACAGTGGTTTTTAATACCGTTTCCTCATTTTGAGTGCATTTTTTTTAAACTGAATTTGTAATTAGCATTCATTATTTGTTTATGTGATGTTTCATGAGTTACAAGAATAATTAGGGATGCAAAAGCTTTTCAAAAAAAATATTATACTTTACGGATGCAAAGTTCTTTTCAAAAAAAATATTAAGTCATACAACTATTGTAATAAAATATAGATGAGTTTTGTTAGGAGATATAGTTAAAGAGAGTAACATGGCGTGACTTGCCATACCTTTATTGTACTATTCTCTAGCCTAGCCATTCTTACTTTTGTGACTAAGACTTATCATACAAAGTTCTTTTTTCTTACCAAAGACACCAATATCATCACTAAAATATTTTTGAACATCTCCAAATATGATTAAAAAAAAAAAAAAAAAAAAAAGGTAATACCAAAATTTTGAATCCCAATCCTCTATAAACTTTTCATTCATTTAGTTCAAGATAAATTCAAAATATAAAAAAGAAATCACAGATTCTCTAAAACCTAATAAACATAATATGCAAAGGTCACAAAAATCATAAGAACACATTTTACTGCAAAACTACTTTACGTCTAGCAAACACAAGAAAGACTCATAGGTGAGCCTCAATCATTAATTTATTTCAAATGTAAATAATAAGACCAA
Organism: Artemisia argyi; assembly: GCA_030686995.1. NCBI lineage: Eukaryota > Viridiplantae > Streptophyta > Magnoliopsida > Asterales > Asteraceae > Artemisia > Artemisia argyi. The sequence goes on from CM060700.1 coordinate 43,536,984, forward strand.
AGACATAAAAAAAAAATCCAATGTCTCACCTAATTAAAACACACATCGGAACACATATTTACAGAAAAAAAGGCCAGATCTAAAATATAAATGTTCAAACCAACGGTTAGATCCGTTTAGATGGGCTTAGATCTTCCTAGATCCGGTCAAATACAACACAAGAAAAGTTCAAAAGACCACCAAAACGACAAAAACACCACCTAAACCACAAGAGAACAACGAAACCACCAAGCTCAAAACCCCGAAGCGTTGGCGGCGGAATCAGTTGGTTGTGGTGGCGGTGAATGTGGCGTCGGCGGAATAAGATTGTGTGTGGTACTGATGAGGGTTTTTAGTGTAGAGAGAAAATAAGAGGTTGGGTGGAGTGTGTATTTGTGTTTTGTGTGTTTTTTAGTGTTTATATATTGTTTGAGGTTCGGGTATTGAATCTTAATTTTAGGTAGGGAGTGAGGTTGGGTTTAAGGTTAGGAATATGGGTATAGAGGTAAAGATTTAGGTTCGGGTGTCTGAATCTTAATTTTAGGTTGGGAATGAGGTTTGATTTTAGGTTGTGTATATTGCTCCTTTATATATATATATATATATATATATATATATATATATATATATATATATATATATATAGGAAAAATCAGCTAGAAGGATAAGGGGAAAAAGGAAACCCAATTTGAGCCCAAATACAATTTTAAGCTAAGCAATCCTAGTCCAACCCAAACAAGCCCAACCCTTACCCTTATATACTAATACCAACGACCCTATGCCCTATTTTCCTGCATATTTTGAGTCGATCAAGTTAGAGGAAAAGGAGAAAAATTTAGGGTTTTGCTTTTGAAGCTAAAATCAAGTTCAAGGTATAATTCTAACACTAGTTTTCATATAATTACTTAGTTATTACTTCAATTCATGTAATAATTGATATGATGGATTAGGGTTTGTGTTAAATTCTATAAATTAATGTTATTAAACATGTTAAGATCAATAATTAGTAATAGTATGATGTTTGGTTAAGAGAATTGAGCGTAAAACATGCTAGTTATTGAGTTAGGGTTTGGACAGAAAACTATGGCTGTAAAGATGTGTGTGTAATTAACTGATGGTGAAGAGTTAGGTCACGAATTTTTGGTATAAATTGAAGTATAATGAAAGAGCTTTCCAAAAAGTCTAGCCACGACTGATTTCAAGGTCGGGAAGTTAGTCTTTTGATTTTTCTTTGTTAAGGTGTCAAAGCTGTCAAACCGGGACAGAATTTGGGTAAAAGTTTGATAGTGTATTGTGGTTGTAAAAGTGGTATTTAGACTAGCCCTTCTGGAATAGTTAAGCTTTAGGTTATCTTATACTACCAAGAAAAGGATTCACGATAAAAACTTGTAGAAGTATTTTATTCTAATTAAAACTTTTTGGTGTGCGTTCAAATCTGAATTTGGATAGTTGACAAGTTTGATTTTCTTTTGAGTACTTGTGTGTGTTATTGGTGCATGGCCTTCTGGGATTAGCTTGTATGCTTATGAGAGACCATGGTAAATTTTTGGTGTGAGTTGTTGAGCTTTAATTGTCATGATTTCATGTGGGCGAATGTACCAAAAAATTTTGTATTTTCTGATTTTAAAAATGCAAGGGATTTAGTGAGTGTTAGGTTATGGTAATGGCTAGTATGGTGTCTAGGGGATCCATGGTGGGTCATATGAGTCTTAGACATCCATCATATATGTATTACATGGGTTATAGCATTTAGCTTGACCATGTGTAATGTGGATTTATTTTTGTGTGTTATAGATTGTGATTTGTTTTTGTGGAAGCTGCAAGGTTTGAGGTGAGTTCATAGTCCCCATATTTTACTTTGTTTTTAAACATTGGGATGGGAATGATGCTTGTCTTAAATTGTTTAAGTTACTGTGATTATGTGTGTGTCAAAAGAGTTTGGACTTATAATGTTATCGTATGTATGCTATGTGTGATGTAATCATTGTGTGCTTCATTTGGGGACCCATCTGATGTTGTGTGTGCTTCAATTGGGAGGATGCTTATCTTGTTGCTCGAGCATGCGACCCATTTGATGTTATGTGTGCTTCGATTAGGAGGATGCTTATCTTGTTGCTCGTGCATGCGACCTAATTGATGTTGGGATCGGGGGACACGATCCGTCCTGTTGTTGCCCTTGTGTGTGGATATTCGTTTGCAAATGGATTGTAGCTTACATGATAACTTTAAATTATTTGTCCAGCTATATTTTATGATCACAGTAAACTGGTTGCCTTGAGAGTGTATGTGTGTTTAAACCTATGAATCTCACCAACATTATGTTGACGTTTTAAGCATCATTTTCAGGTGAGCATTCTAAGGCTATGATAAAAGGAAGTGATTAGACGAGACCTTAGTTGCATTGGAAGTGGTTTATCTGTGCGTTTGGAGTTTTATCATGTTGTTTCCTTTCGGGTATTGTTATGATACTTTGTGTCTATACTTTGCCATTTTTTTTTTGCATGTAGCTATTCTCTATATAGACACCATGTGTTGTGATGATATCCATGAAGTTACTCCCTCGCGTTTCCGCCTTGGCGAGGTGTGACATTGAAACCCTTAAAAGGAGGTGAAAATTCGACTTACGGTTTTTGGTAAAGTTCCTCCAAATGTTCTCTCCTTTTTTGAATGAAAATTAGAAAACTATATACAGAGATTACAATCTGACGGCATTACGTTATACATGTGACGCCGTCAACTATCCGCCAATACTCTCCTCGGATTGCCTAGATCCAAATCTGACGCCGTCACTTACTATTCTTCTCTTAGCCGTCTCATTATGATTTGCAATTGAGGACCTAGGCATCACAAAGGGTGACGCCGTCACTCTTTAAGTCCATAAATCTTTCTGGCGCATCTCATGTAAACATTATATCCACCTCTTTGCCAACACATGACGCCGTCAGGTACTGTTTCCAGCTTGATTTTGGAGACTTTGTCGTTTTTTTCACTTTTCGCTCCAAAAATGTCCAAAATGCTTCCTTTTCCAGATTTCTTCTCAAAAGTACCTAAAATGACAAAAGGAACAATTTGAGGCAATATTTGATCAAATAATCACGAATTAGGGCTTAAATGACCCCCAAAAAGCGTAACACTTTTCGCCTCATCAAATACCCTTACACTTGAGATTTGCTTGTCCTCAAGCAAATGCGCTTTTATTCTAATCAAAATACAAGCTAGGGGTCATTTAACACTAATATAAAAGTAATTACAACAAATGATCATTCCACTTCAACCAAAACAAGCATGGAAATTATACACTAGCACCTCACAAATAGTGTTTGGATACTCACATCTCTCGGGTGTAATAAAAGTATATATCACAAATGAAAATGAAAAATATCTCTCACTACCTGTCATAGCACATAGATTAACATAGGCTTGGGAAATGATCAAACCTCCACCACTTGGTGTAAGCACCTAGGATAAACTATCAAAGAGCTCTTTTAAAGGGTTGTAACGTGAGGTGCAGGGATATGATAAACACAGTTTTGTTGGATAAAGGCAATCTTTATTGTTGGCGAGTTAATCATCTTGGTTAATTACATGTACAATGTAGCGTTGCTAAGCCAAGACTCGACTCGACTTAAGCTAATGAAAATTACAAAAACATAAAAAGAAACATAAAAGGAAACGGGATGGTAGTCCGTATGTTTTTTCTCTTTTTCTTTTTCTATTTTTTCCGCATACACTCTTGCCCTACCATCCAAAATAATACATCATAGGGAATTTGTATTCCCCTTACACTTGAACTATTCTAATGACTCGAATTAAGATAATCAAAACACTTGGAGTACTTTTTGAGATATTAACGCATACATGGGGGTAATAATTGACGTCTTCCCCAATACTCCATAACAATAGTACTTTACCCATGAGTCCCAATCATCCCAAAACAATATGTACAAGATATGACTCGACTTAGCAACCATGTAATCAATTGGACAATTAACTAAGGGTTTAAACATGTAACAATAATGCACTAAAGATGAGTGCATACAAGGAAGGCTAAGGCGATTTGGGTATACATTTGGGGTGGATTGTAAACAAATTCTTTCTTCAAGTAAAATGCTTAAAGTTAGAAACGAAAAAGATAGGCTCGGAGGGGTGTACTAGGGGTATCGTGTACTAAAAATGAGTACAACGCAAAGGTGTGGTAAATTAATTGACTTTACTAGTCATGTGTATTGACTTCATTGGTCAAGTAATTATGATATGGGTTTAACACAAGGGTTATCCTAATGCCTCTTATCATGTAGTAAATCCTACTACACGAATGTAGTCTCACATGTGGTCTCGGGATGCATCACTATCACAAGTTCTAGAATCTAAGTACTACCGGTACACTCACAAACATCTTTTCCTAACAAATCTAGGGGCGAACCTCACATATTTTGGGTGGAAAATTTTTGAGTGGTATGGTTTTTGTGCTAGTCATACAACTCCTATCCATGAGACGCTTATTAAGACTAAAGCTTTACTCCTATATGTTGTAAAAAATTTTAAATTTGGCACTAAAATTGCCCTAACAAGTGTTTCTCTTAGTTTTATTACACACCTACTATTAAACAAACAAAAATCAAGTGTAATTGCATTCTCTAAGTTATCATCATTTACCCTTCCCTTACACTTAAGCTGAACATTGTCCCCAATGTTCAATAGAAAGGATGTAAAAGTAACGAAGGTAAAAGTATGTAACAAATACTCCCCTGATTCGTTTGGTGTGGATAATTTGACAAAATGGTTAGATCCTCCTCCAAGAAAATGAACGTTGAAAGCTTCCCTCCAGAAATATAAATCATCTTCTTGTCCAATATAACCTGTTAAACCTGAGAAAACAATCATGGCAAACCTCGCGTAAAATCGAAGGCAAACTCTATATATAATAAAATCCTAGAAAGCAAATAGACATATAATGCTTGTGGAATTAATATTTGTAGATTTCCTAGAGTTTATAAAACTAAAGATTTAACAAAAACTTTACGATTATGGCAGAAGAACAAAACTTGCAAAATTTTCAAAATTTTACACATGACGCCGTCAGGTTAAAATCCTGACGTCGTCAGAAGTGACCTGCAGAAATTTCATGTTAAGTTTCCAGAAAATTTCTTAAAAGACTCAGGCCTTAATTCCTGGAAATCCTGCAAAATACTCATTATGAATCGATACAAGCATTTGACTCAAACAAATATTAATATGCATATTCATTTGATATTATTGTGATTCATGTTCAATCTCGTTCTTAGAAACAAATTTAGATTTCCCTTACACTTATCTTTTGCAAAATACCTTTATATGTAATCAAGACGAAGTTAAAAACAAAATAAAGCATTTTCACAATGTACTTTGAAGCATGAGCCACAAACAATAAAAAACAAACATACATACGGAAACAAATAAAATCAAACAAACAAATAAATAAAGCTTGGGTTGCCTCCCAAGAAGCGCTTTTCTTTATTTACGAGTCTTGTAGCTAGACTAAAAGTCACGGGCAATTATGTGACCTCGTCATCAAAGGTTATGTCCTCCTGATTGATCATTTCATTACCATTTTCTTGATAATGCTTAACGCATTGTATATTCACAGTGAATTCCATTTTCCCATCGTCCATCAACACAACAACTTCGGTTTAAGAGAAGCTTTTCACGGTGAAAGGTCCATACCATCTAGATTTAGGTTTCCCAGGAAATAACCTTAAACGAGAATTATATAGTAGAACTTTGTCTCCTTCTAAGAACTCCTTAGGTCTCTTAATCCGTTGGTCATGCCATCTTTTCGCCCTCTCTTCATATGTAATGGAGGATTCATACGCTTCCAGTGTCAATTCATCAAGCTCCTGGAGTTGCAAGAACCTATTTGTTCCTGCGACCGTATAATCCAAATTGCAAGCCTTAACTGCTCAATATGCCTTGTGTTCTAGCTCTACTAGAAGGTGACATGCCTTGTCGTAGACCATGCGAAACGGGGTCGTTCCAATAGGTGTTTTATAGGCATTTCGGAATGCCCATAAAGCTTCATCAAGCTTAAACGACCAATCTTTTCTGTTTTGATTGACCGTTTTCTCTAATATTCTCTTTATCGCTCTATTGGTATTTTCTACTTGACCGTTGGTTTGAGGATGATAAGCGGTGGAGAATCGGTGGGAGACTCCATATCTTTTCATAACCTTTTCCATTTGTGCGTTGTAGAAATGGGTTTCCCTGTCACTAATGAGAACTTTAGGAATGCCAAACCTAGCAAATAGTTTTTTTTAAGAAATGAATAACTACCCTAGCATCGTTGGTCCTAAGGGCTTGTGCCTCTACCCATTTTGAAACATAATCAATAACCACTAAGATGTATTCATTCCCCCTGAAGATGGGAAGGGGCCCATAAAATCTATCCCCCAAACATCGAAAACATCACAAACTTGTATATATTTCTGAGGTGCTTCATCCCTCCTGGAGATATTTCCAGCTCTTTGACATGCGTCGCATGCCTGTATCATTCCCTTCACATCACGAAATATTGTAGGCCAATATAATCCTGCGTCAAATTTTTTTCGTGCAGTAGTGTTCATTCCATGATGCCCCCCAGATGGGCCTGAATGACATTCTTTCATGATCTTTATTGCCTCTTTTTCAGAAACACAACTCTTGATCACTTGATCAGGACATCTACGGAACAAGAAAGGTTCGTCCTAAAAGTAGTTGATTGGCCTGAAACGGTCAACTAAAGTCAACCACGTATGTGGTCAATATAGTCAAACAGCCTAGGCCAATGCTCTCCGTGGAATACAGTGTTTCCCCGGGTCGTTATGTCCCAACGAGGCGTGCAATGGTATTAAAAATGAATTTGTGATCGAGTGATTATGAATGGGAAAAAGATAAATGGTTGAGTGAGTGATTACACTAAGGAAATATAAAACAAAATAACTTAAATAAACTATATTAGTTAAAACATAAAACTAAATTATCTAGAAACATTTAAAAACCTAAAAACGCGTATGTTCAAATTAAAGTTACGTGAACATACGAAATAAAACGCGAGTTATAAGAAATAAAATACCCACGGATATGAAAATGATATTTTTACGATCCTAATAATATAAGAAAATTATAGGAAAATTAAAATTATTTTTACACTATTTAATTATTTATTATTAATTAATTACTAATTTCAAATTATTTTTTAATTATTTAAATTAACCTAAAATACAAATAATTAGAATTTTAATTTAGAAAAATAAAATTTAAACTTGGAAAAATCTAAAATAATATAAAACTAATTTTAAAACAGAAAATATATTTTTAAGACTTTTTATCTAATTATTATTAATTATTAACTATTTATTAATTATTAAAAACTAAATTAAATTAAGAAAAATAGCAAATGAACAGTGAAAAATATAAAACTTTTTCTAAAATTATTTTATAATTACAGGAACCTATGAAAATTATAAAAAAGAGAAATGCTTATTGAATAAGCTGAAAATAAGCCAAATGGCTTAAATAAAAGCTATCACTATTTTAAGTTTTGTCTTTTCTTGAATTTTCTTTTACAAAACTATTTTACTACCTAAAATAAACAACTTTAATAAAGGGACTTTTTCTAGAGTTTAAAAATAAGCAGTATGGAGTGCAAAGTGCTTAACATTTGGATTGTTTAAGCTTATTAAGATTTAGTGATTAAGAATAAGCTTGTAATAAGGTGTCAGAAAGACAAATAAGCTACAACAGACTTGGATGAACTTGAAATAAGCAAGTTAGAGCAAATAAGCACACCAATTAACCTGTTAATCACAAATAAGCACTAGACCAAAATCTAAGGACCAAACAGGCCAAATGGCCCAACTGTCAGGCCTTGTGGGGCCCACAGATGAGACTGGAAGCCCAAAGTGAAAGAGGAACCAATAAGCTGAGCTTATTGGCTTTTCAAAAAGTCCAAGCTCACCTTATGGGGTCCACTAGAGAGCTTGTTAGGAGCTTATGAAAAAGCGTGAATACATTGAGTGATCAGTGTACTCAGCAAGATGGGACAAGGTTTAAGCTAGATGCAGGCCTAGTAAATAAGCTAGAAAATGAAAAATAAGCTTACATATAGCAAGCTAGCCAGAAGGGCTTCTAAAATAAACAGAATTCACACACTAAAGCTAAATGATGAAGCTTGTGCAAGCTTATGAAAGTAGCAAGATAGACAGTGCACAAGGCATCCAAATAAAAAACAGCTAAAAGTTAAGCACTGAATAAGCAGTTTATAAGCTGAATAAAAATAAACTACAATCATTCTAGTGAAGATAAGCAGCAAAATATGATTATCCTAAAAGCACAAGTTCTAAAACCTAATATTAAGTCCTATAGAAAATTAACTAGTTTATTCAAAAATTGGATTCTATGAATTTTGACTATTTAATGTAAACTACAAAGTTGACTAATCTGAGATTCCAAAGATCCTCAGTGACTAATTATGATGGATTAACCTAAGATGAGACTAATTCAAGTAAGCTAAACAAGTTTTACAGCCAAAATGATGATTTGATATCCACAAATCCTAACAGTGAACAAGAAATATGAGATTAAAGGGCTTTTTGACTTTTTTTTTTCCAAATGAGACATGTTTTTTTATGATTGTAATGAACTATTAGGACCTAAGGTGTCATGTAACAACAAAGAACAACAAGGAAAACATACCTGTACACAGATTTGCATACAGATCCAAACACCACCTAAACTAAGCAATTATACTAACTTTAACTGTTTAAGCCTAGATACACCAACCTAATGATCTAACTAGCTTACTTGTCTATTTCTAAAGCTAAATAAACAGAGAAATCTATTAAAGAACAACGAAAGCTACAAATGCAGGATTTGAAAATTTGGACTTACAACTGATTTTGAATGCATCCAAACTAAGAACCATGGATCAAACACAACTCCTACAAGCTCACCATTAAGCCACTAACCCAAGGCATTCCACAACCAACCCTGCTCTAGCTTTCTTGCACCATATCACTGATTTTTTTATTTATTTTCTATTTTCTTGGTATTATTAAGTATTTTTTATTATTGATTAGAAACTGTGTATACTGCTAAGTAAAGATTTTAAAAGCTTTTTAATGACTTATATAAGCTCACAGGATCATTGAAACAACTATTTAACAAGATAAAAGTGAAAGTGTCAATTTCACTTAAATTTTCCAAATCAAAATTTATCAAACATCACTTGAATTTAAGCTTAAAGAAAAGTAATATTACACTGAAATTATGGATTACAACTGTTTTAAACTAGAAATTACAAATAAAAACTGAACTACACTAATGTCGATACTAAACTACACTACCTACACTAATACACTTTCCTCCCTGCTTCTTTCTTGATATATAGAGTGTGGAAAACTAGAAGGGGGGTTGAATAGTTTACCGTTTAAAATCTTTTTAACTTATTAAGTTAGCTTTGAAACTTTCCGTTTGATCAAAGATATATATACACAAACACAATATATAACATGCAAGTAAATGAAAGAAATGATCAAACCACAACACGAGCATTTATCGTGGTTCGGCTACAAGGACTCTTTTTCCTTGCCCTACGTCCACGCCCCGAGTATCCAACTCGAGAGTTTCTTTCACTAGTCAACAAGCTCCTTTCACCGGCGGAGAAAACCTTACACGTCGCTTATACTTTTACCGACACAAAGCAAGATGTCGAGTTCTTTACCAAGGGTACAACCACTCCCGTTAGTTCTTTTGCAAGGGTACAACTACTCCCGATACACTTTGTATTTTGAGGACTAAAATACTAACCGATCACTACTGAAAATACACAATCAAATGAAGTGTAAACTACACAAGTCTACACAATGCTAAGCTAACAAGTCTTGCAACGTTGTGTTGAATACTTGTTACTTTTAATGAGCTCGTGAATCTCTTTTCTACAAAAAGAAACTTCATATATGAAATGTTAAAGGGTTAGATGAAAGAATGAATATGTGTGTGTAAAATATGATGTAGAGTGATAAGCCAAAATTCAACTTGTGGCTTGGTATTTATAGCCAAACCTTCTGCAGGTCTGGCGGATCAGGCGGAACCCTCAGATGGGTTCCGCCCGTGTACCCCCAGGGTACCGCCGGGCTTGCAGTTGGTTTTGCAATAAATCTTGCAAACCAAACAACGTCACATCTCATTACTCCTAGCAAACCAAACAATGTCACATCTCATAATATCAAGTCAAGCACTAAACTTTCAAGAAACAACTTAGTAAGTCAAACACATTTCTTTCTATAAATGTATAATGACAAAACTTGCCATAAATGTGATGTGACAATTCTATTTTTAGAAAATAAAAAGTGTTGTGTTTTATGAAATGTAAAATGTAGCAAAAGTCTAGTTTATGCAAGTCTTTAAAACTAAGATTATGTTTTACTTAGAAACTAAAGTTTACATTTTGTCGTTAACAAAACTTAGCGAAGATCGTAAAATATAAATAATGTTTTTAGGCGATATTTGTATTAACAATCTCCCCCTTTTTGTTGATGACAAAACATAAACTTTGTTTTTAAGTAACTCACAAAATCTTGGTGTTTAAGACTTAAAAAAAATTATATTAAACTTGTTTTACTTAAGTGATGAAAATCATATTAAGTTTTGAAGGTTTAATATATTTCTCCCCCTTTCTGTCGAAACAAAAAGTGGAGTAGTGAAGCGGAAAAATGCACTTGCTCCCTCTTGCTTGTTACTCCCCCTAAAAGGAGTGCCAAGGTGGGAAACATGGATTTTGATCCTACAAAAAAAATGGTTAGTTGGTGATATATATAGCCAAGCTTGTAGTTACCACACACATTACAACCACAATGACAACATAAAAATGATCAACCAACAATGCACGAAAGTAAGTAGAAAGAAATAGCATTCCAAGTAAAATTTTGACTTATAAAAGTCAAAGGACAAGAAATGAGAGATATTCCTCTACTTCTAAAAACTTAAAAAATAACCAAGAAAGAAAAATAAAATCCTATTTTCCTAAATTTGGGGCAAACGGCCTCCAAATGGTTGTCTAGGATTTGTTTGGGTGGGAAAGGGCATCCAAACGTTCTATGACGTGTTGGAATGCAAGCCGGGTTTCATATTGGAATTGGTGAAGCAATGTTTTGATGGTTGCACCCATTTGCTCACAATTTGAGTAAACATGGGGATGAGTGGGTGGAAATGGGTTGGTTTTGGTTTCTTGGTTTGAGGGTTGGTTGGTTTTTGGTTCTTGGGTGGATGATGGGTTTGGTATTGAGTCAATCAAGGTGGTTTGAAATTCCATTGCTTGATGGAGGTGGTTCTCAACCATGTTTTGTATATCCTCATATGAAGGTAAGAAAGACTCAAAGGTTTGGGCTTGAGAGTGTGGTGGAGTTGGGTGATCATGGTTTTCAAAGTTTGGTTCTCCATAAAGAGGACCATGGATGTCATGGTAGATGGGGTGAAACAACAATGGTTTGGGTTGATGGTACACTTGTTGTGGTGGTTGAGTGTGGTTAAAAAGCTCATTTTGGTCAAGAATTGACCTTGGTGATTCATTTGCAAAAGGTGGTGGTTGTGTAGGTCTTGGTGGAAGATCATTTAGATCTTGGACAAAAGGGTGTGGTGATGTGGGAGGAGACCCAAATAACTCCATAGGTTCAATTTTGGGGTAATGGTGATGGTGATGAAGTTTTGGATGGTTAGGTTGGAGCACTTGGTGGAGTTGGGTCAATGGGTGATTTAGTAGGTGGTGGAGTGAGCTCATTAGGTTCATTGGGTGATGGTAATGGAGATGCAAGGTTCAAAAAGTGTTCATTTTTGATAGGTGAGGTGAATTCATCAGAAGATGAGGAGCTTAGGTTGATGGGTTGATTAGACCGTAGTGGTTTAACACTTATCCGGGCGGTTTTCCGGATGGGTCGTGATGGTTGAGAGGTGATTGCTGACATAGTCATGGTGAAAAATGGTTTAGAAGTTCATAAATTGTGATGAAGAAGGTGTGATTTGATAGTGTTTAGGATGGCTTAATTTATAGTGTTGAAGGATTATGGAAAGGAGTGTTTGGATTTGATGTTAGTCCATACAAAAATGGAGGTTCCTAATGATTTGGAAAACTAATTGTGGGTTGTCATATCATGGAAGTCAATCCAATGAAAATGGTGAAGTGAGAAGACAAGTTTTGCACTAAATGCTTAGTGGTTTTGGTGGATTTGTTGGAGTATAAATCTCAGGGATTTCAAGGATCCTTTAAAAGGGTTCCTTCCTTTATGTGTGAGGGGTCCTTGAGGTTGTTATGGCTATTTTTGAATTTTGGCGGGAAATGGTTTTGGTTAAGTTTATGGAAGAAGAAGTACCCAATTATGCTAAACACATTGCAGGAAATGGGTCTCTATCTAAAAGGATTGGATTTTGGTGTTTGGATGTTGAAATGTTGAAAACAAAAACAAAAATTCTGCAGGATTCTGGCGAAACCTTCAGAATACACAGGCGGAACCCATTTGAGGGTGCCGCCTGGTCCGTTGGGCCATTTATGGGATTCCCAGAAATTGCACTGGCGGAACCCAATTTTGGGTACCGCTAGATCCGCCAGAGCTCCAGAAATAGGCAGTCCGCGTTTTTGACCCGCGAGATGATTTTCAAAATTTTTGAAAACTCCTAAAATCAAAAAGATAAGGCATTTCTGGTTAGGCAATGCAAAAAATAGACACGTAAACACACATTTCATAGGACTTTGACCTTGAGGTCGAGAATTTCACTATACTTAGTGAAAATATCATAAGCTTGAAAATTTGACAACTTGCCAAAAGTTGTCTTCCTGCATCAAAGTTAGATAAAACATGTTCCTAATTGTATCAAACATTGTACCAACCTACATGTACATCACAAACATTGTTTAAACAACCAAATTAGTTCAAATAGCACCTAGTGCCAAACACTCCTACACACCCGCACTCATTGACGGTCAATCTTGTTCTTGAGCTTTCCAAGGAACCTTCCAAGATTCTTAAACATCCCCTTTGTTTGCTTGAACTCCGCCGAATCGTTTGGAATATCCGGAAGTTGGGATAGGTATTCAAGAGGTGGGAGCCTAGAGTTTGGCAAATTGTCATCTTCACTCATTGAGGAAGATGATGATGAGGTAGGAGGATGAGGACGTTTTCCTTGGGCTTTGTAGTCTCTCTTATCACTAAGTGGAACAAATGTGTGTGAAATGAGAGAGTAGTCAAGATGAAGACCATTTGGAGTTGGTGGAATGGGTGAGATGAACCTAAAGAGACGGGTCAAGAGCATTCCATACGGCATAGCCGTTGTGCCATGCACGGGAATGTCGGCCATTCTCTTGGCTATGTAGTAGGCAAGGTTGAAGGGTTGCCTAACGGACAAGGAGTAGAGCATGTAGCAAAGGCAAAGGTTGATATGATCTCGGTTTCCTATTGTGCTAATGACATTGGCTCTAAGGACTTCCTCCAATTTCTTGAATTGGGGCTTAAGTTCATTCATTTCCATTCCATATGGGTCCTTATCGACCTCATTCCCCGAACGGGTTCTCCTAGTATTGGTGGTCCTAACAAAGAGGTGGTCACGGAGTACGTCTTTTGAGACAAGGGGTATGTCATAAGGATGGATACGGTCTTGGAGGTTGTCAAGAGTTGAGAGGGAGTGCAAGTCGGAATAGAGGCAAGTACCACGGTTTGGGACACCTAGGATTTGAGCAAACTCCTCAAGAGTGAAGGAGTATTGATGACCACTAACCCTAAAGTTGATAGACATTTGACCATAATCATCCGTGGAGAGGACGGAGGATGCATAGAACTCTAGAATGAATCTAGGACAAATAGGCTCGTCGATATTCAAAAGACACTCAAAGTTGATTGTGGCAAATTCGGCGTAAAGGTTTGTGCCTTCTAGGAAAGACGGGTCGATGGTTCTACCCTCATGGACATAGTATTTTTCTAAGGCTTTGAAAACTTTGACTTGGTTTGGGGTAAGTCCTTTGGTTTTATGGTGTTTTGGTAGGTACTTAATGGTGTCCTTGTGGTCGTAGCGGGTTAGAGGAGGCATGATGATTCCTAGAACAACAAAATTTCACATTTTAGTTTAAGTAAACTACGATTATAATGTGGATGTTCTAGTGTGTGCCTATATGAAAATAATGTGGAGGTGCGGTTATCTTGACTCATTTTGATGCTTCAAAAATCGTTTTATGCAAGTTTTGTTATAAAACAAAAGATAACCCAAACGCTCCTAGTTCAATGTAGCTTCGTTTGAATGTACCTGAAAATACATATTGATTATGTATTCCCTTTAGCATTCAAGAGACATTATGCAAGTGAGGTTTTAAACATAACGTTTTGATTTTGTATTCTCAATATAAGACGAAAAAATATTTGTCCTACTTGTGAGAAATTTTTGGAAGGATTTGACATGGGGTGTTTTAGCAAATATGTTTATACTAATTAGGAATGCAATTCCTAACTATGGGAAACATGATTAGTTTTGTTAAACACCTAATCTTATGCATGAGTTTTTCAAGTTAATGCATAACCCCAAGTTTTTGTTTTTTTGTGCAAGAAATAGAATTCCTAGACTCAAATCAGGATTGTAATCAAGTTTAGAATACTTACAATGATAATTGATTTGTAATGTAAATGAATGGAGGACCAAGAATTCGTAGGTATGGATGGATGGTAAAGTGAATAGTAGCAGTTTGGAAGTAGTGGTATGAGATAATGGGTGTTTGGTTTAATATAAACAAAAAAATGATTCAGCATGTCGGCGGACACGGCGGACCCCTGAAATGGGTTCCATCCGTTGTGTCTAAGGGTTCCGCCGACCCTGCTGAGAAAAAGAGTTATGGATTTGTTTTGATTTTTGTGATTAATGTCTAATGTCCAGAACTACAATGTAGGTTCCATGAGTCCTAAGCCTAGCCTAAGAAGGTTAAAAGGTTCACGTTTAAGGGGTTTTGTGAGAATGTCGGCTATGTTGTCTTCGGAAGAAACTTTCTCAATTGAGATATTTCCTTTTTGAACGTTGTCACAAAGGAAATGATGACGGATTTCAATATGTTTGGTACGAGCATGTTGAACCGGGTTTTTGCTAAGATCAATGGCACCTTTGTTGTCACAAAGAATTGTGATGTCATTGAGTTGAATTTCGTAGTCAACAAGAGCTTGCTTCATCCAAAGAGCTTGTTGACATGCTTTTCCGGCCGAAATGTACTCGGCTTCCATTGTTGAGATAGCAAGAGCCGTTTGCTTCTTAGAGAACCATGTGGTAAGACAATGTCCAACAAAAGTACAACTACCACTTGTAATTTTTCTATCGACATAGTCATCGGATGATCAGAGTCGGCATACACTATGGTGTCTATTCCCGTTCCTTTGGGATACCATAAACCTAAATGTGTAGTGCCCTTAATATACCTAAAAATCCTTTTAACGGCTTCGAGATGGATAGTCTTAGGATCTTCTTGAAAACGAGCACATAGACAAACACTAAACATAATGTCGGGTCTACTAGCCGTTAGGTAAAGTAGACTACCAATCGTACCTCTATATTTAGTGCTATCTATGGATTCGCTTTCCTCATCCTTGGTGAGTTTAGTTTCCGTGGACATAGGTGTTTTGATTGGTTTCGAATCTTCTAATCCAAATTTCTTAAGCATGTCCTTAATATATTTAGATTGGTTAAAGAAGATACCATCTTCTAGTTGTTTAATTTGGAGTCCTAGGAAAAAGTTGAGTTCTCCCATCATACTCATTTCAAACTCGTCATGCATGATTTTTGAGAAATCCATACATAATTCTTGACAAGTTGATCCAAATATAATGTCATCAACATAGATTTGGACTATGATAATATGTGAATCTTTCTTCTTAGTGAAGAGAGTATTATCAACTAAGCCCATGTATACTTATGGTCAACTAGGAAGGTTTTAAGTCGATCATACCATGCTTTTGGAGCTTGCTTAAGTCTGTAAAGAGCCTATTTAAGTTTGTAAACATGATTTGGTTTTTCAAAATCGATGAAGCCCGGTGGTTGAGCAACATACACTTCTTCATTAATGACTCCATTTAGAAATGCACTTTTGACGCCCATTTGAAAGAGTTTGAAATTATGTGCACATGCATATGCAAGTAAGATTCTAATTGACTCGAGCCTAGCAACCGGAGCAAAAGTTTCATCGTAGTCAATGCCTTCTTGTTGGTTATATCCTTGTGCAACTAGCCTAGCTTTGTTTCTAGACACAATTCCATTTTCATCCATTTTATTACGAAATACCCATTTTGTTCCAATTATAGTTTGACTCTTTGGTTGAGGAACTAATGTCCATACATCATTCCTAACAAATTGGTTTAACTCTTCTTGCATTGCAATTACCCAAGACTCATCTTTAATGGCTTCATTAATATTTTTAGGTTCAATGGTTGACACGAAACAAAAGTAGTTGCTTTCATTTTGAACTTTTGACCTTAGTGTTCTTTCGTTAATGTTACCAATGACACCATCTAATGGATGACTTTTAGATTCTTTGACATTGACAAGTTCTTTGTTTAATAGTTCATCTTCCTTGTCATCACTTAAAATTTCTTGATTTTCTATTGCTTGGCTTTCAACTAAGTCATCATCTACCAAAGGTGATGTCTTAGAGGGAGGTGGACTCTCGTCAAATGTTACGTTCAACGATTCCTCGACTCTTAAGGTTTCTTTGTTCAAATCAGTGTATGCTTTACTATTTTGTCAATATCCAAGAAATACACCTTCATAAGACTTTGGGTCAAATTTGGTGAGATAATCCTTGGTGTTAAGAATGAAACATTTACTCCCAAACACTCTAAAGTATCCTAATGTAGGCTTTTTACCTTTATATAGTTCATAAGGAGTTTTATTCAAAAATGGTCTAATTAAGACTCGATTTAAAATGTACGTTGATGTGTCAACGGCATTACACCAAAACTTTTGTGGAATGCTTTGTTCATTAAGCATTGTTCTACTCATCTCTTGCAATGTCCGGTTTTTACGTTCTACTACACCATTAGATTGAGGAGTACGTGGAGCCGAAAAGTTATGAGTTATTCCATTATTATCACAAAAGTTTCCAAATTGAAATTCATTATCAAATTCACGACCGTGATCCGTTCTAATAGACACAATATTAGACCCTACTTGATTTTGAATTTTCTTACTTAGAATTTCAAATTTATCAAAAGCTTCATTTTTACTTTTCAAAATTTTTGTCCAAGTATATCTTGAGTAATCATCAACTATGACCAAAGTGTAGAAGTTACCTCCATAACTTTGTATAGCGGATGGACCAAATAAATCCATATGCAAAGTTTCTAGACACCTAGATGTAGAAACCAAGTTTTTAGCCTTATGGCTATTATGGACTTGTTTACCGACTTTGCAAGCATCACAAAAGTGTTGGTCATATTTCAACTTAGGTAGGTTTCGAACTAAGTCTTTGGAGGAGAGGTTTTGGATTAGTCTCATGTTAGCATGTCCTAAACGTCTATGCCATAAAGTTGAAGATTCATCTAATGAGGTAAGACAAAGTTTGTCTCTAGATGTTGGATCCATCTTCATGACATATACGTTGTTCTTAAGGACACGTTTGGCTATGGTTATACCATCTTTAAGTATTTTACTTTCGTTTTCACTAAAAAGAACATTATACTTATTACGACAAAGTTGACTAATACTAAGGAGATTAAAACCTAAGTTATCAACATGAGCTACATCATCTATAAAAAGGGAGTCATGAGAGATTGTACCTTTTTCGATGATTTTGCTCTTAGCATTACTACCAAACGTAACATTACCTCCGTCACATTTGTGATAAGAAGTGAAGAGGCTTTTGTTACCCATCATGTGCCTTGAACAACCGCTATCTTTGATCCATTCATCCGGTTCCAAACAAACTTTGAGGCACACCTATTTTATGAAAAACACTCAAACATTTGGTCCCCAATTTCTCATGGGTCCATTTTGGTTAAGCATACCATTAACGTGTTCCAAGTATGAAAATAGAGCATAAGGGTTCCATGGCATGTAATTTGGAGTTTGGTAATGTCTAGGAGTGTTTTGGTTCCAAACATGTTGGTAGTTTGGTCGAGCGTTGAAATTGCTCTTTGGAAAGGGGCGTTTGGGAATTGGAGTCTTAGGTCTTGGTTGAGTAGTCTTAGCTCTAAATTCATTTTTACTAAGTTCTACTCCAGTTTTAAACACAGGTTTTGTTCCATTTTTGTATGTAACTTTAACAAATTTTGAACGATCCGATGTGGATGGGGTTACTGCTGCAGCAAACCTGGCGGAACCTTCGGGTCCAACGGGCGGAACCCTGGATTGGGTTCCGTCTGATCCGCAGGCTGCTGTAGCAATTTTATTTGTTTCTTGTGAAATCTTTTCTTGTTTCGTTTGACCCTTTGAAGTTTCTATTTTCGTAAATCCTAGTCCTGTTTTATCAAAGGGTGACTTTTGAAGTTTCATAATTTCATCCGCACAAGAAATTCTCTTATCGAACTTCTTAAACTTTGTGGTTTGTTTTATTAGATCATTTTGAGTAATTTTGAGTTTCTCAACATCTAGTTTAAGCTCTTCACATGATTTACAAGGTGTGTCAATACCTTTACTCTTTTCTAATCTCTTGGCTTTTTCTTTTAACTCATAAACTTCATTTTCTAAAAAATCCTTTTTAGTTTTCAAAAATTTATTTTTGTTTATGATTTTTAAGCTCAATTCACAAAGTTTGTTATATTCTTTTTGTAAAGTGTCATCATCAATAGAGGAGTAAGATGAGTCGGAGAATACCTCATTTGAGTTGTGAGCTATGAGAGCAATGTCGTCATTCTTTGGCTCATCGTCATCTCCTTTATAGTCACTCCAAGCACCACCCACAAAAGCTTGTTGAGGTTTGTTCTTGGGTGGTTTTGGACATTCTCCTACAAGATGACTTGTGTCTCCACACCTATAGCATTTTCTTTCAACCTTTCCTTTCCTATCATCATGATCTTTTCGGAAAGTTTTCTTGTCATCTTTAGGTTGCCTTACAAACTTTCCTCTTCTACGAAAGAACTTCTTGAAGTCTCTAACGGCCATAGCATATTTCTAATCATCACTATCCGAAGTAGATTCTTCATCATCACTTGATTGGACTCTAGCTTTCAAGGCAATGGACTTAACTTTTTCTTTCTTGCATCTAACTAGTTCCGAATCTTTTTCCATTACCATTTCATGAACTTTGAGGTTTCCAATTAGCTCATCAAGTGACATGCTTGAAAGATCTTTAGATTCTTCAATTGCCGTCACTTTTGCTCTCCACTTCGGATGGAGTGCTCTAAGAAATTTCCTGACAAAGTTCTTACTACAAAAAGATTCATCAAGTGCTTTAAGTGAAGTAATAATAGTATTAAATCTAGCAAAAGCATTATCAATAATCTCATATTCGGAGATAACAAATTGTTCATATTGTTGAACAAGAAGATCAATTTTGTTATCGTTAACTTGTGAGTTTCCTTGATGAGTGACAATTAAAGATTGCCAAATATCTTTGGCGGTTTTACACAAAAAGACTCTTTCATATTCTTTCTTAGGCAAAGCGTTGTAAAGCATCATTTTAGCTTCATTATTTTTACCAATTAATTTCTTTTGATCATCATTTTTAATGTTAGTAACTACGTTATCACCATCAATGATTATGTACCACAATTCTATATCTTTAGATTTCACGTAAGTTTCAAAACGGTTTTTCCAATATATAAAACCATTTGCTTCAAAGAGTGGTGGTCTTTGCATAGATTGCCCTTCTTTGTAATTTTCAAAATCCGTGGATCGATTCAAGTTTTAAAACACAATATATTTTAAAAGCTTGAGTAACGTAGCTCTTGATGTCAATTGTGGAAAACTAGAAGGGGGATTGAATAGTTTACCGTTTAAAATCTTTTTAACTTGTTAAGTTAGCTTTGAAACTTTCCGTTTGATCAAAGATATATACACAAACACAATATATAACATGCAAGTAAATGAAAGAAACGATCAAACCACAACACAAGTATTTATCGTGGTTTGGCTACGAGGACTCTTTTTCCTTGCCCTACGTCCACGCCCCGAGTATCCAACTCAAGAGTTTCTTTCACTAGTCAACAAGCTCCTTTCACCGGCGGAGAAAACCTTACACGTTGCTTATACTTTTACTGACACAAAGCTAGATGTCGAGTTCTTTACCAAGGGTACAACCACTCCCGTTAGTTCTTTTACAAGGGTACAACTACTCCCGATACACTTTGTATTTTGAGGACTAAAATAGTAACCGATCACTACTGAAAATACACAATCAAATGAAGTGTAAACTACACAAGTCTACACAATGCTAAGCTAACAAGTCTTGCAACGTTGTGTTGAATACTTGTTACTTTTAATGAGCTCATAAATCTCTTTTCTACAAAAAGAAACTTCACATATGAAATGTTAAAGGGTTAGATGAAAGAATGAATATGTGTGTGTAAAATATGCTGTAGAGTGATAAGCCAAAATTCAACTTGTGGCTTGGTATTTATAGCCAAACCTTCTGCAGGTCTGGCGGATCAGGCGGAACCCTCAGATGGGTTCCGCCCGTGTACCCCCAGGGTACCACCGGGCTTGTAGTTGGTTTTGCAATAAATCTTGCAAACCAAACAAATTCACATCTCATTACTCCTTGCAAACCAAACAATGTCACATCTCATAATATCAAGTCAAACACTAAACTTGCAAGCAACAACTTAGTAAGTCAAACACATTTCTTTCCATAAATGTATAATGACAAAACTTGCCATAAATGTGATGTGACAATTCTATTTTTAGAAAATAAAAAGTGTTGTGTTTTATGCAATGTAAAATGTAGCAAAAGTCTAGTTTATGCAAGTATTTAAAACTAAGATTATGTTTTACTTAGAAACTAAAGTTTACATTTTGTCGTTAACAAAACTTAGCGAAGATCGTAAAATATAAATAACGTTTGTTGGCGATATTTGTATTAACATAGAGGTCTTTTGAGGTTCCAGCTGTTCTCTGAGACTTTCTCACTTCATTTTAGCTATTGGATTACTCTGAATTCATCCTAACCATCAAAACTGCTTTTTGGCGTCAAAAAGTCTAAAAGCATGTATGGGTAGTTTAGGAGCAATTAAAGAAAGTTGGAAGTTTGTGATGGTGGAGGAGTGGAGGTGGGATGTAGAGTAGCCAACTGGGGGGTGGAGGTGGCAAGAATTACCTGGTTTTGTTGTGTGAGGGAGATGAATAGTGGTGGTGGTTTAGGCGGGGGTTGACCGAGTTTGACCCTGGGGATATCTAAGGGTAGGGTGGTTTGGGCTTTTGAGTGGGCTGGACAAAAAGGGTGGTGGGCTTGGATTTATTTTTTGGGTTTAAAGGTTTATGTATTATGAAGTAATATGGTCCGTTTGGTTTGTGGTAGATTTAAGCCCAAGGACCAATGATACGTGGGAATCGCACCAGGCTTTACCTCTCAAGGGATCTTGAGAAGCTTACAACCCCCACCAGGCAGTGTACCTGATCGTTGTAGTATAGTATAGTGACAAGTACCGGGGGATTGATCGTTCAGCTAGGAATAGTGTCGCTAGGATTAGAAAACCTAAATACTACTTCTAAAGATGAAGGATGATTATTTTCGTATTTTTATATTTTTATGAAAAGCAAGTAATTATCTCGGGTTTGAAGGATTTGGGCGGAATTAGTTGCTAGTCAACTAACCCAATACTAAAGATGCAATCAAAATAAAATACTAGAAATGAAAATAAACTAAATTAAACTAAGGTTGTGAGCAATAAGTGGAGAAGTTGTGTTTACTTAGATTTCACTACTCCCTAGATATCTTTTACACGTTAATTACTTGTTATAGTTGCGTGGATGATGGATTGTATTCCTTAATACCATTCATGGGGTGGCGCACTTAATTCCCCAATCCTATGAGTGCCTACTTCACTCCTATGTCGAGCCAGCTAAGAAGCTCCTAACATGGGATCATTAGAATTTACTCATGCATTAAATACAACCAATAAAACCTAGTGCACGTCAGTTCATGTTTCCTAAGACGTTCAAGCATGTTACCATTTGGAGATCTGCCAGTTTTCTTAAGCCTAACATCGAAATCATTCATCCAATACAACCATAAACAAGTAATCAACACATAATTAACATCTAGGTTTCATTAGATCCAAGCAAACACAAGATAGATCTAGCCTAGCATGATGGAATTAAGACAAGAACAAGATATAGACAACCAACACATAGACATATTGATTGAATTAAAAGAACACTTATCTCAATTAGACATGAAAGGGTTCAAGGGCTGAGAACCCTTGAAAAACCTGTAAAATTCGTATTAAGTTCGGCCTTAGGGTTTCTCCAAAACTTCTCTCTTTATGAATGAAAATTAGAAAACTATATATAGGAAATTGAGGCTGATGGCGTCAAGACCAAATTGGTGACGCCGTCATCTCGCCGCCAAAAGAATTCTCGGACTGCCTTGATCTACTTTTGACGCCGTCACGTTATAACATTTTCCAGGCCGTCACGTATTTTACTCTTGACGCTCTACATCGTGACGCCTTCAATTCTGTACTGGGTCGTCATGAAAATTACTCTTGACGCCGTCAGAATTTCCTTCTTGACGCCGTCACCTACTGTTCCCAGCAAGGAAAATTATGTCTTTGGCGTTTTCTTCACTTTTATGCTCCAAAAACGTCCGAATTGCTTCCTTTTCCAGATTTCTCTCCCAAAGTACCTAAAATTACAAAAGGAACGATTTAGGGCAATATTTGATCAAATAAATTCAATTCTGGGCTTAAATGACCCCCTAAAAGTGGTTAATTTTTCGCCTCATCATATACCCTTACACTTGAGATTTGCTTGTCCTCAAGCAAATGCGCTTTTATTCTAATCAAAATACAAGTTAGGGGTCATTTAACACTAATATAAAAGTAATTACAACAAATGATCGTTCCACTAAAGACCAAAGACAAGCACGGAGGTCATATACTAGCACCTCACAAATAGTGTTTAGATACTCACATCTCTCGGGTGTAATAAAGTATAAATTACAATATGGAAACGGAAGATATCTCTCACTACCTGTCATAGCAAAATAGATTACCATAGGCTTGGGAAAGGATCAAACCTCCACCACATGGCGTAAGCACCTAGGATAAACTATCAAAGAGGTCTTTTAAAGGGTTGTAACGTTAGGTGTAGGGATATGAAATATACGGTTTTGTTGGATAAAGGAAGTTTTTATTGGTGGCGAGTTAACAATCTTGGTTAATTACATGTTCAATATGGCGTTGCTAAGCCAAGACTAGACTCGACTTAAGCTAATAAATGAAAAATAACAAAAACATAAAATAAACATAGAATGAAACGGGATGGTAGTCCGTATGTTTTTTCTCTTTTTCTTTTTTTTCTATTTTTTTTTCTTTTTCTTGATTTTTTCGATTTTTTTTTTTTTTTTTTTTTTTTTTTTTTTTTTTTTTTTGCACTCTTACCCTACTATCTAAAATAATACATCATAGGGAATGTAAATTCCCCTTACACTTGAATTTTTACATACTTTACAATAAACTAATCTAGTGACTCGAATTAAGAAAATCAAAACACTTGGAGCACTTTTAAGATTAACGTACATATGGGGGTAATAAATGATGTTCTTCCCCATTACTCCATAAAATAAGTACTTTACCCATGAGTCCCAATCGTCCCAAAACAATATGTACAAGGATATGACTCGACTTAGCAACCATGTAATCAATTAGATAGTTAACTTAGGGTTTAACAAATAACAATAATGCACTAAAAATGAACGCATGCACGGAAGGCTAAGGCGATTTGGTTGTACATTTAAGTGGGGTGTAACTAATTCTTCCTTTAAGTAAAATGCTTAAAGTTAGAAATGAAAAGATAGGCTCGGAGGGGTGTACTAGGGGTTTCGTGTACTAAAAATGAGTACAACACTAAGGGTGTGGGAAAAATTAGTTGACTTAACTAGCCAAGTAATATGACTTAAATGGTCAAGTAATTATGATACGGGTTTAACACAAGGGTAATCCTAATGCCTCTTATCATGTAGTAAATCCTACTACACGAATGTAGTCTCACTAGCGGTCTCGGGATGCATCACTATCGCAAGTTCTAGAATCTAAATGCTACCGGTACACTCATAAGCACTAATAGTAAATGCTTTTCCTATCAAATCTAAAGGCGAACCTCACATATTTGGGTGGAAAATTTTTCTGAATATACGGTTATGTGCTAGTCATACAATCTCTTATCCATGAGACGCTTGCTATGGCTACAGTTTCACTCCTAAATGTTGTAAAAAATTTTAAATTTGGCGCTAAAATTGCACTAACAAGTAATCTCATAGTTTTATTACATATCTACTATTAAACAAACAAACTCAAGCGAAAGTGTACATGTAAGGTATCATCATTTTACCCTCCCCTTACACTTAAGATGAACATTGTCCTCAATGTTCAAGTAAAGAATGTAAAAGTGAAATAAGTAAAACGAATGAAATCAAATACTCCCCTGATTCGCTCGGTATGGATAATAAGGTGGCCAGGTTAGATCTTCCTCCAAGAAAATGAACAATCAAAGCCTCCCTTCCAGAATAATAATCATCTTCTTGTCATACATAACCTGTTAAACCTGAGAAAACAAACACAAAAACCCAAAGCATCGATCCGAACAAAGAAAACTCACAACTAGATGTAATTCCAGACTTAGGAATAGAAACAAAACAATTAAAGATATAATGCTTGTGGAATGAATGTTTGCAGATTTCCTAGAGTTTATAAAACTAAAGAATTAACAAAAACTTTAAGACTCCGGTATAAACAAAACTAGCAAAATTTCCAGAATTTTACACATGACGCCGTCAAGAGTAAACTCGTGACGCCGTCAGAAGTGACCTGCAGAAATTCTTATGTTAAGTTTCCGGAAAATTTATGGAAAAACTTCGTCCTACTTCCTGGAAAATACTGCAAAACATCATTATGACTCGATACAAGCATTTGACTCTAACAAATACGAATATATATGTTCATTTAATATTATGGAGAATCATGATCGGTTTGTTTCTTGAAAACATATTTGGGGTTTCCCCTTACACTTATCTTTTACAAAAATACTTTTAGGTGGAGTTAAGACTAGGCCAAAACAACAAAGTAAAGTATTTCCACTTTTTAGTTTAGAAACATGATCTACCAACAATAAAAATAAAGCATGCATACGGAAGCAAATAAAATCAAACAAACAAACAAACAATCAAATAAATAAATAAAGCTTGGGTTGCCTCCCAATAAGCACTTGTTTTTGTTCAAGTCACGAGCCTGACTCTACCCTTATTTAACGGAAATAGGGGAGGTTTTCCGTATAATTTGAATTAAGTGCGAGTGGAAGTAGCGATACACACCCTTAGGGTGGGAATATGCCACGTGAGGAAAGAGTGGTGGATGAATTATATGCTCAAAGGGCTGTGCTCCTATCATCATAATCTTACCTAATTCAATTGGGTTAGTGGGCGGATTAAGATTTTCTCTTAGAAAGGGATCATCTTCTATCAATCTCGAGAGACTCCTAGTTGGGAATCTATCTTGACCTAATAAACCTGGTTTAAACCCATAATGTTTCTTATGATCAATCATGAATGGGTGATGTAAGTATGTAAGGTCATGTTCCACTCCTATGTCAGCTTCCTCTCTACAAGACTTAGAGGCTACTACCTTTGTCCTAAGACTACCTGGACTATATGGTTTGATGGGTGGATTGGAACCTATTTCAATTCCTAAATTTTAATCCAAGGATGGAAGATTAGGTAACGGTTTTGGTTGAGGCTCCGGTTCATCAAAACTAGGAACTTCCCTAGAACTAAGAGTAAGGTTATCATTATAAGTATTCAAACCTATATCCTCTAGTTGTGTTTGGTTCAAAGGTTCTACCTCTATTGGGGTTCCTATAGTCTCTTCTACTTTTTCCGGGTAAGTCAAGGGAGGTGTGTACGCATCAAATGATGGTAGGACTTGTGGGGTACTTTGTGGGCTCATGTTATTTACTTCACCATTCCTTGTGTTAAGATCACCTATATCCTCAACATGTGTTTTATTATAATCAAACCCTAACATTTTCCCAAGTATCTCACGTGCTTCTCTAGGCATCTCAACTTCTATATCCGAATCATAAGGATCATCCTCAATATTATGACTACTATATACAAATTGCCCAAAAGATTCATCTGTTTCTTGGGATTCATCATAATTGATCATAAAACCTAGGTCTTTTTGATCAATGTGATCACGTTCGGCTACATCCTCCATCACATCAAGGTCACCTATGTGTTCATCCTGTATTATGGTAGGGCCTAACCTTGACATGCAACTAGGTGGCTCATACGAAACTATCCTAGGTGAAGGCTCATATGGTGCATAGGTTTCACTAAGTGAGGCATTTTGAGGGGTTGATGGAGCTCCTAAGGTGAATTCATTAAAAGTCTTATGCGCTTGGCCTTTTTTCTCAAGGTACTCAATAAAATCAATATAAGATCCTGTCCGCCTCATTTCATTCGTCCATCTTGGTATATCCAAACTGGTGTAATTATATTTTTTTTGGTAAAACTCTAGTGTCGGACTTGGTGGATTCACGTTCTCCATAATGGCTAACGGAATAGTCAATGGAAAGGTTTTTACAAACAAAGATACAAAGAAAAGATAGACTAAAGAAAACCTAAAAATAAAAATAAAATCTTACTAGAAAGGAATCTAGCAAGTAGACCTAATAAAAAGAAATTCTAACCTAGACAATAACTATTCCCTGGGCTGCGGCGCCAAAAACTTGATACGTGTGAATCGCACCAGGCTTTACCTCTCAAGGGATCTTGAGAAGCTTACAACCCCCACCAGGCAGTGTACCTGATCGTTGTAGTATAATATAGTGACAAGTACCGAGGGATTGATCGTTCAGCTAGGAATAGTGTCGCTAGGATTAGAAAACCTAAATACTAGTTCTAAAGATGAAGGATGATTATTTTTGTATTTTTATATTTTTATGAAAAGCAAGTAAGTATCTCGGGTTTGAAGGATTTGGGCGGAATTAGTTGCTAGTCAACTAACCCAATACTAAAGATGTAATCAAAATAAAATACTAGAAATGAAAATAAACTAAATTAAACTAAGGTTGTGAGCAATAAGTGGAGAAGTTGTGTTTACTTAGATTTCACTACTCCCTAGATATCTTTTACACGTTAATTACATGTTATAGTTGCGTGGATGATGGATTGTATTCCTTAATACCATACATGGGGTGGCGCACTTAATTCCCCAATCCTATGAGTGCCTACTTCACTCCTATGTCGAGCCGGCTAAGAAGCTCCTAACATCGGATCATTAGAATTTACTCATGCATTAAATACAACCAATAAAACCTAGTGCACGTCAGTTCATGTTTCCTAAGACGTTCAAGCATGTTACCATTTGGAGATCTGCCAGTTTTCTTAAGCCTAACATCGAAATCATTCATCCAATACAACCATAAACAAGTAATTAACACATAATTAACATCTAGGTTTCATTAGATCCAAGCAAACACAAGATAGATCTAGCCTAGCATGATGGAATTAAGACAAGAACAAGATATATACAACCAACACATAGACATATTGATTGAATTAAAAGAACACTTATCTCAATTACATATGAAAGGGTTCAAGGGCTGAGAACCCTTGAAAAACCTGTAAAATTCGTACTAAGTTCGGCCTTAGGGTTTCTCCAAAACTTCTCTCTTTATGAATGAAAATTAGAAAAATATATAGGAAATTGAGGCTGACGGCGTCAAGACCAAATTGGTGACGTCGTCATCTCGCCGCCAAAAGAATTCTCGGACTGCCTTGATCTACTTTTGACGCCGTCACGTTATAACATTTTCCAGGCCGTCACGTATTTTACTCTTGACGCTCTACTTCGTGACGCCTTCAATTCTGTACGGGGTCGTCATGAAAATTACTCTTGACGCCGTCAGAATTTCCTTCTTGACGCCGTCACCTACTGTTCCCAGCAAGGAAAATTAAGTCTTTGGCGTTTTCTTCACTTTTATTCTCCAAAAAGGTCCGACTTTCTTCCTTTTCCAGATTTCTCTCCCAAAGTACCTAAAATCACAAAAGGAACGATTTAGGGCAATATTTGATCAAATAAATTCAATTCCGGGCTTAAATGACCCCCTAAAAGTGGTTCATTTTTCGCCTCATCAACCAATTTTGTAATTCCATGAAAGATGAAGGGCTGGGAGTGTACTTTACCCAGAGTTATCATAAGGACCTATTTTGCCAATGTTGAATAGTACAAGGGATATTTATGACATTTTCCAATTTCTAATACCCGAGGACTAATTATGCCATTTTTGTAACTTGAAGGGTAAAAGTTGCCAATTTTAGAAAACCTTCATCCAGGGACTAATAATGAACATGATTGATTTCCCAAGGACTAATGTTGACTTTTCTTCCAATTTAAACCTTTAGGGACAAATTTTGCCAATTTATGAAACTTCAGGGACTGAAAATTACAATTGTGTGAACTTTGCTTGTTTTTCACCTGTTTTCAATCCTTTTGTATTTGAATCACATAAAAACACATTCCAAGAAGATTTTATGTATTTTAAGGCATTTCAGTATGTTTTTAAATGTTTTTGCAGTTCAGATGGGACAAAAATGATGAGTATTTAGACACTCATCAATCCCCACACTAAACTATTGCTAGTCCCTAGCAATCTAGAATCCAAGAACAACCCTTTTTGAAAATTTAATGGATTTGATGTCTCTTTACCAAAAGCCATTACTTTCTGGAGTAGCCAATGTTTTAGTATGTGATACTTTGGTACATTAATAACCAAATGATTTTAAGCAAATCATCAGCTGTGAACGGATTTGATTTGTCTTTACCAAAAGTCGTTTGCTTCTGGACTAGCCAACTCTTTGATACAGTTATTATCATGGTGAGCTGATTACCAATTATGGTTTTCCACTGCCTTTACCACAAGCCATAACCGGGCGGGCTAGCCAACTCTTTACTGTTTAAGATATGGTGAGTTGAATACCATACAATTTTTGGCAAATTGTAAGCCATAAACGGATTTGATATATCTTTACCAAGATCTGTTTGCTCCTGGATTAGCCAGTCCTTATGTAGGTTAGACATGGTAGACTAATAACCATTTGTTGTGTTATTGCAGCGCACTTCCACTAAGTGAAAATTTTTAAAATTTTGGCCAAAAACGGGGGTACTAAGGTATAATGTGATCAAATTCGCTAAAATTTACCCCCCACACTTAGAATTGAAAATTGTCCTCAATATTCAAAGTCCCGACTATTATGCCGACTCTTTGAACGTAAAAAGGCAACATTACAAGCTAAATGTGGAAACACCATTTTTCACTTTATTTATTTATATATATACATACATTTTTTTTAATATATACATGGTAACAACAGCATGGGTAACTCCCCCACACTTAGGGTGAAAACCCCGTATACATGCTACTGTTTTTGTGTACCAAGTCGCTAGCTTGACTCGACCCCGAATTCATTGGTTCATGGGGAAGTATCATGTGGAAGAGAGAATCTCCATCGGACTTTCGTTCAAGATGTTTGGACAAACATTTGAAGCACGAGAAAGTTCCACACCGATGAGATAAGTACCCGGCTTCACCTAGAATGGTAAATAGAAATGCCTGGGTCAAAAATAGTGTCTTCATTCCCGAAGGAGTGAAGAACATGAGAAGCCACGGGATAGGTGTAGAAGAGAAAGAAAGTCATGATGAAAATCATGACTAACTCATCGTCACTCACAGGAGAATTCATAATATCATGAATCTCATCTTTTAAGCTCGTTTGATCAAGACATATCCCGGGTGTGTCTAGATCAATGTAGAAATTATCATACTCTGGCAGAGATATGATATGAGTAAGTTCATCAGAGAACTCCTCAAAGGTGAATGAATCATATTCAGGATTGATGTGAGTGAGTTCATAGGAGAACTCATCGAAGGTAAATGATTCATAATCGGGGGGAGAATTAGGAGAATGAGAAGTGGTACTGCCACTAATCTTTTCTCCTATAAGATCAAAATGGAAGGCTTCCAATTCCGGTATAGAATCATCGGAAAGAATGTCACTATCCTTAATGGGGATAGGAGATAAAATAGGTTTCTTATTGAAAGCCTCAATTTTAGAAATGAGGAGACTGACATTCAATAATGTTGCACGAAGTGCTTCATCATTGATTTCAGTGTCAGTTTCATCATTCCCTTCTTCTAAGCTGACTAGCTCAGAAGTTAATCCTTCCACATGACTGTTGTCTCCAGAAAATAAAGAATTTTCATCAGCATGTGAAGTACTAAGCTCGATGATAGGATTAGAGTTAAAAAGATTTCCAATTTCTCCCAGATCAGCTTCAAAGTCAAATAGACCATCATCACTTCCAAATGGAAGTGGATTGATGTGAGTAAGTTCATCTGTGAACAACTCATGAAGAGGGTCAACATCAGAATGAGGCAGTGATGCCTCTACATAATCAACTTCTCCATAAGATGTACAATCATTGCTATAATTGGAGAAAGTATCAAATTGATCTTTTGAATTTTCAGGAGGGGTAGGGATATCACACATATGATCAAGAATTCCCTGTGACTCACTTGGGATTGGGACAAGGTTCTCAACACTAGACTTTATGAATTCTTCCGATTCCTTCGTAGGAATAGTGTCAAGATGCTCATCCCCCATGCTCAGAGAGTGAGTGGGAACCTCAGGTGTGATATCAGTAGACTGAGGGAGCTGAGAAGGACTAGCATACATGGATTTTACAATTTCCATTTGTTCTGTTGCTAGTAATTCTTCCATACTCTTTTCTCCCTGATTTTCCATGGTGGAAGTCTCAACTGATGAACTTGATGAGGTATCATCCTTATCACTTTCATCATCTTCATCGAGAAGAGCAGCTTTGTGAAATTTGGAACGTGTTATAGTTGCTCGTTCTAAGACTAGTAATTCTTCCATGCTTCTTTCGTTTCTAGTAGCTTGTTCTTCTGCAAGTAGTTCTTCCATGGATTTCCCACGGGACTGTTGGATGAGTGGAAATTGTGGGGTGTGGATGTGTCAAACCCGGACGGTTGACATCGATCATCATTATGAGGACCCCCACAATGTACACAAGAAAAACTTGGTGCATTCTGAAACACTGTATCATTCAACTCCTTAGATTTTTTCAATAAATCTAGAATCTCTAGATAATTTTCTTGTTGGGTTTGCTGAGGAGTGTGAATCATTTGGTATTGTGGAGGTTGGTCCTGATATGAATTGTCGTAATTATTACAAGGAAATGAATTCCTTGTTTGACAATCGGAGCTGAAGTGTGGACCTCCACAGTAATCACAACAGTTGAACTGATGTGGCTGTGAGTCATATGTGCTTGAGTTATAATTGTTATCAGGAACCTGCTCATAGACAAGCGTGTTTCCCGATTGACAATAAGAACTGTAGTGTGAACCACCACAGTACTCACAACAGTAAAACTGTTGAGTCTCATGGTGTGGAAGCTGATGGAATGAATCTGTCGTGTCATGGTAGGAATAGGGATTCTGGTTATAGACAGACCCGTTTCCTGACTCTACCATGCCACAACTAGGACAATTACCACCATTATAAGGGCAACCACACCATTGACAATCAAGAGGGTGAGAATAAGACATAGAAAGAATCAAATGGTTTTGGAGGGTAAGGAATGAAGAATCAAAAAGGTAGGAGGGTAAAGATGGATATTTTTGTGTTTTGTTTTATAAAAATATGGATAAAAGATGGTCAATATACAATGGGTGATTATCCAGAATCACTGACGCTTCAAATTCGTATAGAATACACGCACAACCTCCCCGGCAGCGGCGCCAAAATTTGATTGGCCTGAAACGGTCAACTAAAGTCAACCACGGATGTGGTCAATATAGTCAAACAGCCTAGGCCAATGCTCTCCGTGGAATACAGTGTTTCCCCGGGTCGTTATGTCCCAACGAGGCGTGCAATGGTATTAAAAACGAATATGTGATCGAGTGATTATGAATGGGAAAAAGATAAATGGTTGAGTGAGTGATTACACTAAGGAAATATAAAACAAAATAACTTAAATAAACTATATTAGTTAAAACGTAAAACTAAATTATCTAGGAACGTTTAAAAACGCGTACGTTCAAATTAAAGTTACGTGAACGTACGAAATAAAACGCGAGTTATAAGAAATAAAATACCTACGGATATGAAAATGATATTTTTACAATCCTAAAATTTAAGAAAATTATAGGAAAATTAAAATTATTTTTACACTATTTAATTATTTATTATTAATTAATTACTAATTTCTAATTACTTTTTAATTATTTAAATTAACCTAAAATACAAATAATTACTACCTCCGTCCCATTATAAGTGTCCACTTTGACTTTTTTTAGTCTTTCTTATTCAACTTCGACCATAAATATTATTATTGATGTTATATAATACTTGATGAAAAATATATAAATGTATTAGATTTTAAATGCCTTTTCTATTGGTATAATTTTCATCAAGTATTATATAACACAAATAAAAATATTAATAGTCAAACTTGAACAAGAAAGACTCAAAAAAGTCAAAGTGGACACTTATAATGAGACGGGGAGAGTAGAATTTTAATTTAGAAAAATAAAATTTAAACTTGGAAAAATCTAAAATAATATAAAACTAATTTTAAAACAGAAAATATATTTTTAAGACTTTTTATCTAATTATTATTAATTATTAACTATTTATTAATTATTAAAAACTAAATTAAATTATGAAAAATAGCAAATGAACAGTGAAAAATATAAAACTTTTTCTAAAATTATTTTATAACTACAGGAACCTATGAAAATTATAAAAATGAGAAATGCTTATTGAATAAGCTGAAAATATGCCAAATGGCTTAAATAGAAGCTATCACAATTTTAAATTTTGTCTTTTCTTGAATTTTCTTTTACAAAACTATTTTACTACCTAAAATAAGCAACTTTAATAAAGGGACTTTTACTAGAGCTTAAAAATAAGCAGTATGGAGTGCAAAGTGCTTAACAGTTGGATTGTTTAAGCTTATTAGGATTTAGTGATTAAGAATAAGCTTGTAATAAGGTGTCACAAAGAGAAATAAGCTACAACTGACTTGGATGAACTTGAAATAAGCAAGTTAGAGCAAATAAGCACACCAATTAAGCTGTTAATCATAAATAAGCACTAGACCAAAATCTAAGGACCAAACAGGCCAAATGGCCCAACTGTCAGGCCTTGTGGGGCACACAGATGAGACTGGAAGCCCAAAGTGAAAGAGGAACCAATAAGCTGAGCTTATTGGCTTTCCAAAAAGTCCAAGCTCACCTTATGGGGTCCATTGGAGAGCTTGTTAGGAGCTTATGAAAAAGCATGAATACACTGAGTGATCAGTGTACTCAGCAAGATGGGACAAGGTTTAAGCTAGATGCAGTCCTAGTAAATAAGCTAGAAAATGAAAAACAAGCTTACATATAGCAAGCTAGGCAGAAGGGCTTCTAAAATAAATAGAATTCACACAATAAAGCTAAATGATGAAGCTTGTGCAAGCTTATGAAAGTAGTAAGATAGACAGTGCACAGGGCATCCAAATAAAGAACAGCTAAAAGTTAAGCACTGAATAAGCAGTTTATAAGCTGAATAAAAATAAACTAAAATTATTCTAGTGAAGATAAGCAGAAAAATATGATTATCCAAAAAGCACAAGTTCTAAAACCTAATATTAAGTCCTATAGAAAATTAACTAGTTTATTCAAAAATTGGATTATATGAATTTTGACTATTTAATGTAAACTACAAAGTTGACTAATCTGAGATTCCAAAGATCCTCAGTGATTAATTATGATGTATTAACCTAAGATGAGACTAATTCAAGTAAGCTAAATAAGTTTTACAACCAAAATGATGATTTGATATCCATAAATCCTAACAGTGAACAAGAAATATGAGATTAAAGGGCTTTTTGACTTTTTTTCCAAATGAGACCTGTTTTTTTATGATTGTAATGAACTATTAGGACATAAGGTGTCATGTAACAACAAAGAACAACAAGGAAAACATGCATGTACACAGATTTGCATACAGATCCAAACACCACCTAAACTAAGCAATTACACTAACTTTAACTGTTTAAGCCTAGATACACCAACCTAATGATCTAACTAGCTTACTTGACTATTTCTAAAGCTAAATAAACAGAGAAATCTATCAAAGAACAACCAAAGCTACAAAGGCAGGATTTGAAAATTTGGACTTACAACTGATTCTGAATGCATCCAAACCAAGAACCATGGATCAAACACAAATCCTACAGGCTCACCATTAAGCCACTAACCCAGGGCATTCCACAACCAACCCTGCTCTAGCTTTCTTGCAACATATCACTAATTTTTTTTATTTATTTTCTATTTTCTTTGTATTATTAAGTATTTTTTATTATTGATTAGAAACTGAGTATACTGCTAAGTAAAGATTATAAAAGCTTTTTAATGACTTATATAAGCTCACAGGATCATTGAAACAACTATTTAACAAGATAAAAGTGAAAGTGTCAATTTCACTTAAATTTTCCAAATCAAAATTTATCAAACAACACGTGAATTTAAGCTTAAAGAAAAGTAATATTACACTGAAATTATGGATTACAAATGTTTTAAACCAGAAATTACAAATAAAAACTGAATTACACTAATGTCGATACTAAACTACACTACCTACACTAATACTCTTTCCTCCCTACTTCTTTCTTGATATATAGAGGTCTTTTGAGGTTCCAGCTGTTCTCTGAGACTTTCCCACTTCATTTTACCCCTTTGGATTACTCTGAATTCATCCTAACCATCAAAACTGCTTTTTGGCGCCAAAAAGTCTAAAAGCAGGTATGGGTAGTTTAGGAGCAATTAAAGAAAGTTGGAAGTTTGTGATGGTGGAGGAGGTGAGGTGGGATGTAGAGTAGCCAGCTGTACAAAATAAAGTGGTATAAGTCATTATATGCATGAGTTCTTGTAAGAAATATATATAAACATGGTAATAACTTGTAAAAATCATAAAAATGAGTTTGTTAACTTACCTGAAGGTTTAGGGAGTTTGGATGATAAAAACCTACTAATCCTTGAGTTTTTATTTCAAAACTCCAACAAGGATGACTATATGAACTAGTTTATACCAAGATCTTGTAAAATTTGTTCTCCTTGCTCCTTGAATCACCTAGGTCGATCCTAACTTAAGAGAAAAGAGAGAAAATAGTTTGCTTGAACTTGTAAAAATGAGTTGTGATTAAAAATGGATGAAAAGTTTAATTTATACTTGGAGACAATTGTTTGGTGAGCCATTAATAAGGTTGGTGTAGTTGCAATGTATGAAGACCATGGGGGGGGGGGGGGGGGGGGGTTGGCCGGTCAAAAAGGAGGGAAAAAGGGGGGTTTGTCCTTGGGTTTAATTAAAAGATTAGGATTAGTATTATGTAGTAAAGTTAGTTTTAGGTTTAATCGGGTACCGGGTTTGTTAGAAATAAATTTTATTGAAGTTATTCGGGACGTAATAAAGTCGTAAAAATTGTAAAAATATGCCGGGTACAAGTACGGAGAGTTTGGGTGATTATCGTTTAATTTTGGTGAAAACCGTCGTTATTAAGTTAAACGTACGATACGTAATAAATAAATTTCCAAAATACCGGGTAAATTAATATTATAATTTTTATATTATAAAAATGAGTATAAAAATATATTGGGACAATAGTCGGGAGTGTCGGACATGTTAGACACATTTATAGTTCGCGTATTATGTTTATTTAAAATAAACGTACGTAATTCGTTAATTGTACAAAAAGTATTGATTTAATTATCCTACGAGTGGAATAGCATGCAAGTGCCCTAATGATGATGTGCAGACTATTTCTAGTCTGTATGAAATGTCCCTGATAATAATGCATGAATTCGCTCCTGAACCAATACGGTTACGCGAATTTGAACACTCGTAAACTAAATTTACGACGACATGAGTAATGCACGTGAATAGTGATTTCCTCTCGGGAATGAATAGTGTCAAGTGAATAGTAAAATTTCTGAATGTGTCTCGGAATGTCAAATTGACCTCAAAAATGACGAATAGTAAAACGATGAATAGTAATTGATGAATAGTAATTTGTGAATAGTAGAATGTCGAAGTTTGGAAAAATGACCTGAAATTGTGGGTTGTGACAGTCGCCCATCCAAAAAGGAATTCAGTCCCTGAATTCAGTTAGTGTTGGTCTCGGTAATAGGCTCGGTGAAAAGTTGTGGATACTTGCGTCGTATTTGGTCTTCTCGTTCCCAAGTAAACTCGGATCCTCTTCGAGAATTCCAGCGAACCTTCACGATCGGAATTCGACTTTGTTTCAACTGTTTGATCTCGCGATCCATTATTTCAACTGGTTCTTCTACAAAGTTAAGCTTGTCATCGAGTTGTATTTCTTCTAATGGTATAATGGCAGACTCGTCCGAAAGACATTTCTTGAGGTTCGAAACATGAAACGTGTTGTGTACGTTGCTAAGTTCTGATGGAAGTTCAAGCTTGTAAGCAATCGGACCAATCCTTTCCAGGATCTTGAATGGCCCAATGTATCTCGGGTTCAACTTCCCGCGTTTTCCAAATCGTATCACGCCCTTCCAAGGCGAGACTTTCAACATGAATTTGTCTCCGACCTGAAATTCCAATGGTTTGCGTCGAACATATGCGTAGCTTTTCTGTCGACTTCTAGCAGTTTCAAGTCTCTCTCGAATCTGAATTATCTTTTCTGTTGTCTCTTGTACCATCTCCGGGCCAGTACATTGTACTTCACCGACTTCGGCCCAACAAACTGGAGATCGACACTTACGACCATAAAGTGCCTCGAATGGTGCAGCCTTAATGCTCGAATGGTAGCTGTTGTTGTAGGAAAACTCGATCAACGGCAAATGGTTAGCCCAACCATTTCCAAAGTCAATCACACATGCTCTAAGCATGTCTTCAAGTGTCTGAATAGTTCTCTCACTCTGACCATCGGTCTGAGGATGGTAAGCAGTGCTCATGTCTAACTTGGATCCAAAAGAATCTTGCAATGACCGCCAAAAGTTTGAAGTAAAACGACTATCTCTGTCGGAAATGATGGAAACTGGTGCACCGTGTCTTGAGACGATTTCCTTGACATAAAGTCTAGCAAGTTGTTCCATAGAATAAGTCTCTCTAATGGGTATGAAATGTGCTGATTTTGTAAGACAATCAACAATTACCCAAATAGCATCGAAACCTCATGACGTCTTAGGAAGTTTAGTGACAAAGTCCATAGCAATACGTTCCCACTTCCATTGTGGAATTTCTGGTTGTTGAAGTAACCCTGACGGTTTCTGGTACTCGGCTTTCACTTTAGCACAAGTAAGACATTTGCTGACATACGTAGCTATTTCTGCTTTCATGTTCGGCCACCAATAAAGCTTCTTGAGATCCTGATACATCTTATCAGAACCTGGATGAATAGAGTACTTCGACTTATGTGATTCATGCAAAATCAATTCTCGCACTCCACCATAGAGTGGTATCCAACTTCGGTCCTTGAAGCATAACACTCCATCTGATCTCTTTACAAAGCCATTTTCGCTTTCTGGCATACCATAAAGTTTCTCAAGTGGTCGATTTTCTTCCTTGAGAGCCTCAATCTGAGCTTCTAGAATTTTCGATGGTAATGGCGAAATGATAGTCATTCCCAATGACCTAACTCTCAAAGGTTTGAGTCGTTCTTTTCGGCTAAGTGCATCTGCTGCAACATTTGCTTTTCCTGGGTGATATCGGATTTCACAATCGTAATCACTCAACAATTCTAGCCAACGACGTTGTCTCATATTAAGTTCCTTCTGATCGAGTATATGATGTAAGCTCTTGTGGTCGGTAAAAATTACGCACTTGGTACCATAAAGGTAGTGTCTCCAAATCTTGAGTGCAAAAACTACCGCACCCAACTCCAAGTCGTGCCTAGTGTAATTCTTCTCGTGTATCTTAAGCTGTCTAGATGCATAAGCTATCACCTTCTCGTTTTGCATTAGCACAGCTCCAAGTCCTTGATGCGAAGCATCGCAATATACCACAAAGTTCTCAATACCTTCAGGTAGTGACAAAATCGGTGCGCTACAAAGCTTTTGTTTCAATAATTGAAATGCGGACTCTTGTTTTTCTCCCCACTCGTACTTTTCATTCTTTTATGTCAGCTTTGTCAACGATTTTGCTATCTTAGAAAACCCTTCAATAAACCTTCTGTAATATCCGGCAAGTCCTAGGAATTGACGAATTTCCGTAGGAGACTTGGGCGTAGCCCAATCCTTAACTGCCTCGATCTTTGCCGGGTCGACTTGTAAACCTTGGCTATCAATAACATGGCCAAGAAATTGAACTCTACGTATCCAAAAATCACACTTAGAAAATTTGGCATACAATTGCTCCTTCTTGAGTAGTTCCAGTATTGTTCTGAGGTGTTCTTCGTGATCTTCCTTACTCTTGGAATAAATCAAGATATCGTCAATGAATACGATCACAAACTTATCGAGATACGGTTTGCACACCCTATTCATGAGATCCATAAATACTGCAGGTGCGTTGGTTAATCCAAAAGGCATCACTTGAAATTCATAATGACCATAGCGTGTTCTAAATGCCGTCTTCGGGATATCCTCTTCCCGAACTTTAAGTTGATGGTAACCGGATCTTAAATCAATCTTGGAATAAAAACTAGAACCTCGTAACTGGTCGAACAAGTCGTCAATTCTGGGGAGTGGATAACGGTTCTTCACCGTTAACTTGTTCAGCTCACGATAGTCGATGCACATTCTGAAAGTTCCG
The DNA here is from genome assembly GCA_030686995.1 of Artemisia argyi. Classification (NCBI taxonomy): domain Eukaryota; kingdom Viridiplantae; phylum Streptophyta; class Magnoliopsida; order Asterales; family Asteraceae; genus Artemisia; species Artemisia argyi. The sequence continues at coordinate 43,575,982 of CM060700.1, forward strand.
TCCTTCTTCTTTACAAACAAAACCGGCGCTCCCCAAGGCGATGAACTCGGTCTAATGAATCCTTTGTCCAAAAGTTCTTGTAATTGATTCGACAATTCTTGCATTTCCGAAGGTGCAAGTCTATACGGTGCTCGTGCAATTGGTGCAGCTCCTGGCACTAATTCAATTTGAAACTCAACTTGGCGTGTAGGCGGAAGTCCTGGCAATTCTTCCGGAAAAACCTCTGGAAATTCCTTAACAATTGGCACATCTTCAAGTCGTTTCTCATCCGACTTCTTCTCCGTCATGTGAGCCAAGAATGCATAACAACCCTTCTTTATGTACTTCTCAGTTTTAATGCACGATATAATACTGAGTCTAGTTCCACTTCGCTCTCCGCGAACAACCAAAGTTTCACCGTTATAAGGAAGGTGAACAACTTTCTCATCACAAATAATTCTCGCTCGATGCCGAGATAACCAATCCATACCGATCACAACGTCGAAACTTCCAAGTTCTATGGGCATAAGGTCTATATTGAATGGATGGTTTAGGAAATTTATGGTGCAACCACGGACAATGGTGTTGGTGTTAACTAAAGACCCATCGGCTAATTCAACGATATAGGAAATGTCTAATGGGGTTGGTTCTATGTTAAGTAAAGGTGCAAATGCAATAGAAACAAAACTTCTATCCGCTCCTGAATCAAATAAAATGGATGCATAACGATTATTAATGAGGAACGTACCCGCAACAACATTCGGGTCTTCTTTGACATCGTCTCCTCCTATAACATAAGCTCTTCCTCGAGCCATTCCATTTTGATTTCCAGTTCCTTGATTCTTCTTCTTTGGGCACTCATTCTTAAAGTGTCCAAGTTCTCTACAGCCAAAACATGTTACCGGTGGTTTCTGATTGTCACCCACGATTGGAAGTCTACAATCTTTGATGTGGTGACCAAGCTTCTTGCAATTGCCACACAAATCTGGACAACGACCTGGGTTATGATGCTTCTGACACCTCTCACACTTGGGTAAATTACCCTCATATACTTTCCTTTCAGTCGGCCCTGCAGCATAGGCCCTTGCCACTTCTTGCCTCTTAGATGGCGGCTGAACAGCGTTTCCACCCTGGTTGTAATCAAACCTTCTCTTGTTGTTGTTGTTATTGTTTGAATTGTTGTTTTGGTTATTGGGATAGTTGCGGTTCCGATTGTTGTTATAGTTGTTGTTCCGAGTGTTGGTGTAGTTGGTGTTGTTTGAACGGTTATTGTTGTTGACAGCAGATTTTCCTTTTACCACTTGGACCATGAGTTTCTGAGTTATACGAATAGCCTCTTCCATTGATTGAGGGTCAAAAGAAATCACATCTCCTCGAACACTTTCAGGCAATCCACCAACAAAGTTTTCCATCTTTTTCTCATCATCGGGAACCATAGTTGGACATAGTGCAGCCAACTCTTGAAACCTTCTGAAGTAGGTCTCGATGTCATCACCTTTAGTCACAAGCTCATAAAATTCTGTTTCCATCTTTTGCACCTCGGTACGAGGGCAAAACTTCTTTGTCATCAATTTCTTGAATTCCTCCCAAGTAAGCTTGTAAGCATTTTCCATACCAATCGGCTGAGCATACGAATTCCACCAAGACATAGCTTCATCAAGAAGCATACCTGTAGCAAATTTTACCTTGCTGACGTCCGGGCATCCGCACATGAGAAATACATTCTCAGTCTTTTCAAACCAGCGGAATAAAGCAACCGCTCCTTCAGTGCCCTTAAATTTGATAGGATCACAAATCTTGAAATCTTTCCATGTACATTCACGCCTAGTAGCAGTTGGTTCAACGGTTCCTGTATTAGAAGCAGTCTCAGCAGCCCTAGCAGCAACCTCAGCTCTCTCAATCTCCAGAGCTTCTGCAATACTATCCCTAACCAACTTGCGGATAGCGGCTTGAGTCATAGCGGGTGTTTCTGGTGCAGTCTTACTCTTCCTTGGTGCCATATTTCTGATAAATCACAATGGAAATAACCATGAGAAAAATCATAATAGAAATAGTCATCGAACCAAAGATGTACACCCACAAGATGTATATATATATACAACCACAACAAGTATAAATACAACCACGACATGTATGAATACAACCACAATCTGTCTAGACATCACCACGACAAGTATATATATACAACCACAACAACCACGACACATATATATACAACCACAACAACCACGACGCGTATAAATACAACCACAACAACCACGACGCGTATAAATACAACCCCAACCTGTACAATGCGATAATAATAAAGAGCAACCACGAAACATCATAAATATAATCACAACACATGAATATAATACATGAAAATTTCGGCCTACATGGACCGATATAATATATAGCACAACATTTCCAACATAGTAGAGTCACACTTGATATATTTGTTTGTACAACAACCAAAAGACTACAAGTTCTTGAACTATGTCCCACATCCCGGGACTAGGAAAATAGTAAAAGCTAATATAATACCAGTCTACGTCTAGGCTCCTCCAGGTGCTCTAGATGGTCCAGGCTCTCCCCTCAAGCGGCGAATCTCATGATCCATCGCAACCACGATCTCCTCAAGATGCTGGACTCGTAACTGAAAAGAAGCATCCCTGCGCTCCAAAATGACCAACCTCTCTCGAAGCAATGTCAACTGGTCTACCTGCTCCCACTGAGTCTCCTGTGTCGCCTGAGCTCTATCTCGAATCTCAGGTAACTCATCCCTAAGTAGCTCAATCTCCTCCTGGTGCCTCAACTGTCGTGCCTCGAGTCCATGGTAAGACACATCAATACCAACTCTGCCCTGAATCAAATCCTCAACCTGCTCCTCTACAGCCTCAAGTCGAGTGGTAATAATCTCATCAACTCTATACCCCAAACTATCGACTTGCTCCTGCTGAGCATCAAACTGATCCTCTAGTGTAACGGCTGTAGGATCCCTAGCTGCAGCCGCTCTCGAGCTCTCACCTATGTGGTATACTGGTGGTGGTGAAAGGTCAGCAGTCTCGGTAATGGGTGAATCTGGGGTGGTAAGCCTTGCACGCTTCCTGAGCGGCAAGAGTGAGGTAGGTACAGGAGTAGTAATGGGTATGGCTGGTGGTGGTGGTGTAGGCACAGTAGGACTAGGGAGACTCCTATAAGTAGATGTAGCATAACGAACACTCTTCCTAGCAGTCTGGATAGTCTTATCCCTAGGAAACATAAGTCTCGGCTCTGAATGGATAGTAGTAGTAGGTGATGGTATGTCAGTGGGTACAGTAGGATGGACATGGGGAGTAGGAGCTGTCTCCTCCTCCTCGAAAGGCTCGGTATCATCATCTGACGCCAAAAGTGGCAACTCAGGTGTAGGGGAAACAAATGGTGAAACAGCAGTGGAGGACACAGAGCCCTCATCACCAGAGTCTGATATAGTGTAAAGTATGACAGTGTCGGGATTCGAAGACATGACTCTGTGATAATCAAGGTGAAATGAAAATAAATAACTCGTAAAATGGAATCACCAAAATAAGTAAATATGCACTATGATGAAATGATGATATGCTATGATGGTGTGGTTATAGTCTAGGGTCCATGATGCAACCTAGTTCGCTATAACCTTAGCTCTGGTACCAATCTGTCACACCCCCAAAATACCTGAATGGCAGCGGAATTGAATACCTGAGGGTGTAACGGATCATAGCACACAACCAGGATATATTGAACGACCTAAAGTGTCGTTTTAAAAATATGTCGTTTGATTCATTCAAATATTCAGAGTTATAAAGACATAGGTCCCAAAAGTTGGAAAAGTTTACGGAAACAAGTTTAGTACAATCAAACGACGTTTCAACATAAGTGCAAGAAAGTCCGAATGAGCCATATCATCCTTGTTACACAAAATGACTCCATGCATGCCATGAGAATATGCCTTAGTTACCTGAGAAATACATTGCGAAAACGGTCAACATAAAGTTGGTGAATAATCATAGGTTTATAACAAAAATCTAGTGTACATATGCCATAAGTAAAGTCAAGAAATAGGATGTCCGGAAAATATATACATTGGCTCTTAAGCTCATGACCCCGAAGCTAGACGATACTTGGCCCCAATGAGTGTTTACCAGACACTCTAATAATAAAGACATGAAATGCATTCGTCCCATTTGGAGCAACCCAAGCACGAATGGAGGCGTCACCCTCGATAGATCTATCCACTCACTCCCGCTTAGTACTAGAAATTAACGGTCCATGATAATAAAGGGGACTTGTCAAGACGTGGTAAATAAGGCAACTTAAGCAATGTATGAAATTTTATACTTAGGCATGTACACAAAAACAAGTAATGCAATGTATTCTCCCCCGTGGGATTTGAAATCAAAATATAGAATTAAAACGGGGCTATGAAACTCACCTCGAAGTGATGGTACAATTATGGTGCAATGAGGTAAAAGTAGTCGGGACAATGAGGCGCGCACACTAGCCGCAACCTAAATGGATAATCGCGATCTAATTAAGATCAAGCCGTAATGAAATGAATGCACATGCACATGATGCTCATACCACTCGTAAATTGGAAATACTAGTTATCGTCATGGTAAAATAGTTTCCATACTTAGGAAAAATAAGTCCATTTAGAGAAGTATATAACTTGTCATATTAATTCGTACGAAAAAATTAGCGTTATAATCCTCGTATCAAAACCTTAAAATAACGTCGTTAAGTCGTATAAATATTCCCTCGGGTCGTACGTATTCGTTTGTTAAGAATATAGTCATTAGTAACGTTTCTAGAAAATATACCATTTAGTACGTACGTTATTATTTTTATTTGTGTCCATATATATATATATATATATATATATATATATATATATATATATATATATATATATATATATATATATATATATAGTTTGACGATGTTAAAATGGGTATAACTTGGTCGTTTTAAGCTCGTTTTCCTTGTTCTTTATGTCCACGGATTCGTCTTTGTATATACTAGTATATTTTTGATAACTCGGCTCCTTTAGGTTACGTTTAACACCTCTTTTTACTCATTGAAATCTGCCAAACAGCAAGCAGTTTTGTAAAAATAGTTTTCGTCGTTAAATTTGCAAAAATCATATCTCCTTCGTTATAAGCTTGTTTTAAATCGTTCTTTCGCCTAAAGTTTCGTTTTTGAATGTATTTTCTAAATCTTTGGTCAAAACTTGGCCACCATCTACTGATTTTCCCACGAAATGAAAATAGGGACAGTAGGTATTTCAAATGTTTCAAAAACCATTTTCAAGTCTCCAAACTAGTTCTAACCTCATTCAAACCACTTTCAAACACCACAAAGCTAGTCTAAACCTACCATACACCTTCTTAGGGTGTCATGGGTCCTTAAACATCATCAATCCACTAGGTCTAACAAGGGTTTCTTATGTGTCCATTTCTAGGGCTCAAAGTTACATATGTACAAAATAAAGTGGTATAAGTCATTATATGCATGAGTTCTTGTAAGAAATATATATAAACATGGTAATAACTTGTAAAAATCATAAAAATGAGTTTGTTAACTTACTTGAAGGTTTAGGGAGTTTGGATGATAAAAACCTACTAATCCTTGAGTTTTTATTTCAAAACTCCAACAAGGATGACTATATGAACTAGTTTATACCAAGATCTTGTAAAATTTGTTCTCCTTGCTCCTTGAATCACCTAGGTCGATCCTAACTTAAGCGAAAAGAGAGAAAATAGTTTGCTTGAACTTGTAAAAATGAGCTGTGATTAAAAATGGATGAAAAGTTTAATTTATACTTGGAGACAATTGTTTGGTGAGCCATTAATAAGGTTGGTGTAGTTGCAATGTATGAAGACCATGGGGGGGGGGGGGGGGGGGGGGGTTTGGCCGGTCCAAAAGGAGGGAAAAAGGGGGGTTTGTCCTTGGGTTTAATTAAAAGATTAGGATTAGTATTATGTAGTAAAGTTAGTTTTAGGTTTAATCGGGTACCGGGTTTGTTAGAAATAAATTTTATTGAAGTTATTCGGGACGTAATAAAGTCGTAAAAATTGTAAAAATATGCCGGGTACAAGTACGGAGAGTTTGGGTGATTATCGTTTAATTTTGGTGAAAACCGTCGTTATTAAGTTAAACGTACGATACGTAATAAATAAATTTCCAAAATACCGGGTAAATTAATATTATAATTTTTATATTATAAAAATGAGTATAAAATATATTGGGACAATAGTCGGGAGTGTCGGACATGTTAGACACATTTATAGTTCGTGTATTATGTTTATTTAAAATAAACGTACGTAATTCGTTAATTGTACCAAAAGTATTAATTTAATTATCCTACGAGTGGAATAGCATGCAAGTGCCCTAATGATGATGTGCAGACCATTTTATAGTCTGTATGAAATGTCCCTGATAATAATGCATGAATTCGCTCCTGAACCAATACGGTTACGCGAATTTGAACACTCGTAAACTAAATTTACGACGACATGAGTAATGCACGTGAATAGTGATTTCCTCTCGGGAATGAATAGTGTCAAGTGAATAGTAAAATTTCTGAATGTGTCTCGGAATGTCAAATTGACCTCAAAAATGACGAATAGTAAAACGATGAATAGTAATCGATGAATAGTAATTTGTGAATAGTAGAATGTCGAAGTTTGGAAAAATGACCTGAAATTGTGGGTTGTGACAGATTGCATCTTAGTTATTGGGTTAGTTGACTAGCAACTAATTCCGCCCAACTCCTTCAAAACCGAGATTTTTACTTGCTTTTCATAAAATATAAAAACACAAAAAGAATCATCCCTCATCTCTAGACCTAGTCTTTAGGTTTTCTAATCCTAGCGACACTATTCCTAGCTGAACAATCAATCCCCCGGTACTTGTCACTATACTATACTACAACGATCAGGTACACTGCCTGGTGGGGGTTGTAAGTTTCTCGAGATCCCTTGAGAGGTAAAGCCTGGTGCAATCCCTACGCATCAAGTTTTTGGCGCCGCAGCCCGGGGAATAGTTATTGTCTAGGTTAGGATTTTTTTTATTAGGTCTACTTGCTAGATTCCTTTCTAGTAAGATTTTATTTTTATATTTTTTAGGTTCTCTTTAGTCTATCTTATTTCTTCGTGCCTTTATTCATAATCTCCACCAATCGCCATTATGGCAACCGATGAATTCTCTAACCTTAGAATCACTAGGAGTTGTAGTTCCGCTAGAGACCTTGTTTTGCCTTATGCAGAACCCGATAGAAAAATATGTAGGCTAAGACGATCTCACTCAACACCTGAACCATCTAGCATAGCCATCGATTTTGATGCACCCTTTTCTGAAGAAAATTCGGAAAATCACCTTACAACTCCTAGCTCCCAATCCAACAACGAGATAAGTACCCCCGCAACTCCCATTCCTAAGCGCCTTAAGGACTCCTCCTCCCCAAATCCTCGTGGTTTCTCAAACGCCATTGTCTACCCAAACGAACACACCAATGAGGTCTTGCATGTGACAGATGTTTGGCTCGTCCAAAGTGTGTGCAAGTTTTGTGGGTTAGATGATGATGACCCAATTCAACACATCAAGGACTTCTTGAAAATAGTAGACACCCTCCATACGGATGGGGCTACTAGAGACACATCCCGATTACGATTCTTCCCTTTCACCCTCTACGAAAAAGCCCAAGAGTGGTACAATAAACTTCCTTTTGAATCTATTTTCACATGGGAGCAACTCATATCCAAATTTTACGAAAAGTTCTTTCCAGCTGGGAAAACTTTAGCGTTTAGAGATAGGATCCTCCGTTACCAGAAGGGGAAGGACGAACCCTTCCATAAATCATGGATTAGATTCAAGGATTTAATAAGACAAGTTCCCCATCATGGCATCAAACTTTGGCTTTTGGTCCAAATCTTCTACGACAATGTCTCCTAAATGATCGAAACGGAATCAACAATTCTAGAAAGGGGAGATTAGCCAATCTTAGTGTCGAGGAAGGGTGGGATAGGATTGAGGAATATGCTCAAGACCAGGATGACACTTGGGATGAACATGCGTCGACTGTCAGCATGTCTGAAATCACTTCAACATCTTCAGATCGGTTAAGAAAAATTCACAAAAGAATGGAATACCTAGCTAGGTCGCAATTACCTAAATGACTTTCAAATCCTTACTTGATCTACGACTACTGTGGGGGCCCGCACGAGGTAGAGGAATGCGGAGGAGAACCCACGACTGAACATGCGTGCTTGTCAGGAGGTGACATCTATGCTGATCCCTCCCTTTTGCCTTTTTACCAAAACGACGATTACACCCTCTGGGGAAATCTGGTAAAGAGAAAAGAAGGAGAGGAAGGCCCTGAATTTGAAATCAGGAGCACTTTTGAAGATGACCTTGGTCACTTCACTCAAGAAAAAGGCTTACAATTAAAAGGTCTTGATGAACTAGTCGATGAGCATCAGAATGACATCGGAGAATGGTTCAACAAGCTCAATTCCACCCTCGATAACCTAGACATGCGGTCAGTAAGCCAAAAAGACCCCATGCTCGTGATAACCACTCGAGCTGGAACGACAACCAAGGACCCCCCTTACCCGAGCTCGCAACCTACCACCCCCGATCCAAACAAGCCTCGAAAAGAGGAGGGTGATGTGAGCAGCGAGGCTCCCGAACAACCTCCCTTAGCGATCCCGTCCCCATCGACCCCGCCTAGCCAACCTGTGAGAATCCCATTCCCATCCCGACTAAAAAACCAGAAAACTGAGAATGATAATAAGAGATTCTTGTCATATCTAAAAGACTCAGTAGTCACCATACCCCTCCTTGATGCTTGTTATCACATGCTGGAGTATAACGCATACTTTAAAAAATTACTCGCCAACCGAAAGAAACTCGAGGGTCTTGTGACCCTGGGGGAAGAATGTTCGGTGGTGACCTATCGAGGGCTGCCAAAAAAGGTAGACGATCCAGGCAGCTTCACCTTGCCTTGCTCCATAGGATCTCTATCAATAAAGAATGCTCTTGTTGATTTGGGGGTGAGTATCAACCTCATGCCTCACTCTATGTTCCTTCAACTAGGATACTCTGGATTGAAGCCTACCTGTATGAACATCCAACTAGCCGATAGATCAGTCAAATACCCCGTAGGGATTTGCGAAAATGTGCTAGTCAAGGTTGGGAAATTCAAATTCCCGGTTGACTTCATAATCTTGGAGATGGAGGAGGATGACTTGGTACCCATCATCTTAGGGAGACCATTTCTTGCTACCGCTCGTGCAGTTATTGATGTTCATGATGGCAAGTTAACCTTACGAGTAGGAACCGATAGCTTAACCTTCGACATTAAGGACACTATGGATCTCTCTCTCGAAGCAGCTAACCGGCTCTATTTCATTGGAGAGGTCGATGAACTCACGGACGTCATTGATGACTGTGTTGATGAACAGATCGAGGAAAGCTGGTTATGGGATGAGAGTTTTCTCCCCTTGTTGGAGGTAGAAAAGATGGAGGATGTTGGTGCAGTCTCCTTCTACCCTAGAAAGGAGGCCACTGAGCATCTCGAACTCCGAAAACTCGAAAACAAGCTTAAGCCTTCTATTATCGAACCCCCTGAGCTAGATCTTAAGGAACTTCCTAACCATTTAGAGTACGCCTTCCTTTAGGGAGAGGACCAACTGCCGGTAATCATAAGCTCCTCCCTCGAACATGAACAAAAAGGTAAGCTCTTAGAAGTCTTAAAGAAATATAAGGGAGTGCTTGCATGGAGTGTAGCCGACATTAAGGGGATTGACTCAACTTTTTGCACACATAAGATTCTCATGGAAGAGGATTATAAACCTACCGTGCAACCCTAGAGGCCTGGTGAATCCCAACATTAAGGAAGTTGTGAAGAAAGAAGTCATCAAGCTTCTGGATGCAGGATTAATCTACCCAATCTCTGACAGCCCGTGGGTTAGTCCTGTGTAGGTTGTACCAAAGAAGGGAGGGATGACTGTGGTTAAGAACGACAAGGGTGAGATGGTACCCCAGAGAACGGTTACGGGCTGGCGGGTATGCATCGATTATAGAAAGCTCAATGATGCCACGAGGAAAGATCACTTTCCCTTACCATTCATTGACCAAATGTTAGAGAGATTGTCTGGGCACGAGTACTATTGTTTCTTGGATGGATTCTCAGGATATTTTCAAATTCCCATAGCACCTGAGGACCAAGAAAAGACCACGTTTACTTGCCCTTATGGAACGTTCGCCTACAAAAGAATGCCTTTTGGGCTGTGTAATGCCCCCGCCACTTTTCAGCGATGCATGACCGCAATCTTTCATGAACTTATGGAAGACAGCATGGAAGTTTTCATGGATGACTTTTCGGTCTTCGGGAACTCCTTCGACCGCTGTCTTGCTAATCTAGAAAAAATGCTTAAACGCTGTGAGGAAACCAACTTGGTGTTAAACTGGGAAAAGTGTCATTTCATGGTGAAAGAAGGGATTGTGTTAGGACATAAGATCTCAGGGAATGGGATAGAGGTGGACCAAGCTAAAGTTGAAGCTATATCTAAGTTACCATATCCCACGACTGTTAAAGCAATACGCAGCTTCTTGGGGCATGCCGAGTTTTATCGGAGATTCATCAAAGACTTCTCCAAAATAGCTCGGCCAATGACTCAATTGCTAATGAAGGATGCTCCTTTCGATTTCTCTCAAGAATGCAAGGATGCATTCGATCTCTTGAAAAAGAGCTCACACAAGCTCCAATCATGATTACACCCAACTGGGAGCTACCATTTGAAATCATGTGCGACGCTAGCGATTTCGCTGTCGGGGCTGTATTGGGCCAACGGCGTGACAAATTATTCCAGCCTATTTACTACGCTAGCAAAACCATGAATCCTGCTCAAGAGAATTACTCTACCACCAAAAAAGAATTGTTAGCTGTGGTGGTTGCATTCGAAAAATTCCAGCAATATCTTGTCCTTTCAAAGACAGTCGTTTTCACTGATCACTCGGCTCTTCGATATCTTTTTGCTAAGCAAGATGCTAAGCCACGACTAATTCGGTGGATCTTGTTGTTACAAGAATTTGATGTTGAGATTCGTGATAAGAGGGGGGCAGAAAATCTGGCCGCAGATCATCTATCTCGTCTTGAAAATCCCTTGGATGAGCACGATAGAAGTGAGATTCGGGATTCATTTCCTGACGAACAACTCATGTCAATGACTAATTCGGAGCCTTGGTACGCCGATTTTGCCAACTATCTCGCAAGCAGACTCGTTCCAGAACACCTGACTAGATACGAAAGGAAAAGGTTCTTTTCTCAGTTAAAATACTACTTCTGGGATGAACCATTTTTATTCCGATGGTGTCCTGACCAAATAATCAGACGTTGTGTTTCGGAGAGCGAGGCAGTCAAGATTATGAGGGAATGTCACTCTGGTCCCTCTGGAGGCCATCATGGGATAAGCACCACCGCTCAAAAGATTTTCGACGCGGGATTCTATTGGCCCACAATTTTCCGTTATGTCAAAGAAATGGTACAAGCATGCGACGCATGTCAACGGGCCGAGAACATATCACATAGGGACGAAGCACCTCAGAATTTTATACAAGTATGTGAGGTTTTTGATGTCTGGGGAATTGACTTCATGGGACCCTTTCCATCTTCAGGGGGGGAATGAATACAATTTAGTCGCCATCGATTATGTTTCAAAATGGGTAGAGGCACAAGCCCTTAGGACCAACGATGCCAGGGTGGTTATTCATTTCTTGAAAAAGCTTTTCGCTAGATTCGGGATTCCTAAAGCCCTCATCAGTGATAGGGGAACCCACTTTTACAATGCGCAAATGGAAAAGGTCATGAGAAGGTATGGGGTGTCCCATCGATTTTCCACTGCCTATCATCCACAGACCAATGGCCAGGTCGAAAACACAAACAGGGCTATTAAAAGAATACTAGAAAAAACGGTTAGTCAGAATAGAAAAGACTGGTCATTTAAACTCGACGAGGCCTTATGGGCATTCCGAACCACCTACAAGACACCTATTGGGACAACCCCGTTCCGCATGGTGTATGGTAAGGCATGTCACTTACCGGTAGAATTAGAACATAAGGCTTATTGGGCACTTAAGGCATGTAATTTAGATTATACAATTGCCGGAACCAATAGGTTCTTGCAATTACACGAGCTTGATGAGCTTAGATTAGAAGCTTATGAGTCCTCCATTACGTATAAAGAGAGGGCAAAAAGGTGGCATGACCAAAGAATTAAGAAACCCGAGGAATTTTCAGAAGGGGACAAAGTCCTATTGTACAACTCTCGGTTAAGGTTATTTCCAGGGAAACTAAAGTCTAGATGGTATGGACCATTTACGGTGAAAAGTTCCTCTAAAACTGGAGCTGTTGTGTTACTAGACGATGAAGGTAGAGAATTTACTGTCAACATACAACGTGTAAAACATTATCAAGAAAATGGTAATGAAATGATTAGTGAGGAGGATGTAACATTTGATGATGAGGTCACATAGTAACCCATGACCTTGAGTCTAGCTACAAGACTCGTAAATAAAGAAAAGCGCTTCTTGGGAGACAACCCATGTTTTGTGTGATTTTTAATTTTGTTTGATTGTTATTTGCTTCCGTATGCATGCTTTATTTTTATTGTTGGTAAATCATGTTTCAAAACTAAAATGATGAAAATACTTTATTTTGTTGTTTGGCTTAGTCTTAACTTCATCCAAAGGCATTTCGCAAAAGATAAGTGTAAGGGGAAAACCCAAATATGTTTTTAAGAAACAAAAACCGATCATGATTCTCGACAATATTAAGTGAACATGTATATTCGTATTTGTTAGAGTCAAATGCTTGTATCGAGTCATAATGATGTTTTGCAAGATTTTCCAGGAAGTAGGACGAAGTTTTTCCAGAAATTTTCCAGAAACTTAACATAAGAATTTCTGCAGATCACTTCTGACGGCGTCACGAGTTTACTCTTGACGGTGTCACGTGTAAAATTCTGGAAATTTTACCAGTTTTGTTTTTCTAACGGAGTCTTAAAGTTTTTGTTGAATCTTTAGTTTTATAATCTCCAGGAAATTTGCAAAGATCATTCCACAAGCATTATATCTTATTTTGTTTTCTAGGATTTGTTAGCATATATAGATTGCCGCCGATTTTACGCGAGGTTGCCTTGTCTGTTTTCTCAGGTTTTATAGGTTATGTATGACAAGAAGATGATTTATATTCTGGAAGGGAAGCTTTGATTGTTCATTTTCTTGGAGGAAGATCTAACCTGGCCACCTTATTATCCATACCGAGCGAATCAGGGGAGTATTTGATTTCATTCTTTTTACTTATTTCACTTTTACATTCTTTACTTGAACATTGGGGACAATGTTCATCCTAAGTGTAAGGGGAGGGTAAAATGATGATACCTTACAGATACACTTTCGCTTGAGTTTGTTTGTTTGATGGTAGATGTGTAATAAAACTATGAGAAATACTTGTTAGTGTAATTTTAGCGCCAAATTTAAAATTTTTTACAACACTTAGGAGTGAAACTTTAGCCATAGCAAGCGTCTCATGGATAGGAATTGTATGACTAGCACAAAACCGTACCATTTAGAAAAATTTTCCACCCAAATATGTGAGGTTCACCTTTGGATTTGATAGGAAAAGCATTTACTATTAGTGCTTATGAGTGTACCGGTAGCATTTAGATTCTAGAACTTGCGTTAGTGATGCATCCCGAGACCGCTAGTGAGACTACATTCGTGTAGTAGGATTTACTACATGATAAGAGGCATTAGGATCACCCTTGTGTTAAACCCGTATCAAAATTACTTGACCATTTAAGTCATATTACTTGGCTAGTAAAGTCAACTAATTTTTCCCACACCCTTAGCGTTGTACTCATTTTTAGTACACGAAACCCCTAGTACACCCCTCCGAGCCTATCTTTTCGTTTCTAACTTTAAGCATCTTACTTAAAGGAAGAATTTGTTACACCCCACCTAAATGTACACCCAAATCGCCTTAGCCTTCCGTGTTTGCACTCATCTTTAGTGCATTATTGTTATTTGTTAAACCCTTAGTTAATTATCTAATTGATTATATGGTTGCTAAGTCGAGTCATATCCTTATACATATTGTTTTGGGATGATTGGGATTCATGGGTAAAGTACCTATTTTATGGAGTAATGGGGAAGAACATCATTTACTACCCCCGTATGTACGTTAATCTTAAAAGTACTCCAAGTGTTTTGATTATCTTGATTCGAGACATTAGATTAGTTTATTGTAAAGTATGTAAAAATTCAAGTGTAAGGGGAATTTTCATTCCATATGATGTATTATTTTGGATGGTAGGGTAAGAGTGTATGGAAAAAAAAATTCGAAAAATCAAGAAAAAAAAATAGAAAAAGAAAAGAGAAAAACATGCGGACTACCATCCCTTTTTCATTCTATGTTCATTTTATGTTTTTATTATTTTTGATTTATTAGCTTAAGTCGAGTCTAGTCTTGGCTTAGCAACGCCATATTGTACATGTAAGTAACCAAGATTATTAACTCGCTACCAGTAAATACTGCCTATATCCAACAAAACCGTGTCTTCCATATCCCTACACCTAACGTTACAACCCTTTAAAAGACCTCTTTGATAGTTTATCCTAGGTGCTTACGCCATGTGGTGGAGGTTTGATCATTTCCCAAGCCTATGGTAATCTATTTTGCTATGACAGGTAGTGAGAGATGTTTTCCATTTCCATATTGCGATATTATTTTATTACACCCGAGAGATGTGAGTATCTAAACACTATTTGTGAGGTGCTAGTGTATGACCTCCGTACTTGTCTTTGGTCTTTAGTGGAACGATTATTTGTTGTAATTACTTTTATATTAGTGTTAAATGAGCCCTAACTTGTATTTTGACTAGAATAAAAGCGCATTTGCTTGAGGACAAGCAAATCTCAAGTGTAAGGGTATATGATGAGGCGAAAAATGAACCGTTTTTAGGGGGTCATTTAAGCCCGGAATTGAATTTATTTGATCAAATATTGCCCTAAATCGTTCCTTTTGTGATTTTAGGTACTTTGGGAGTGAATTCTGGAAAAGGAAGCATTTTGGACGTTTTTGGAGCATAAGAGTGAAGAAAACGGCAAAGACTTTATTTTCCATGCTGAGAACAGTACTTGACGGCGTCAAGAAGGAAATTGTTACGGCATCAGGGGTAAAATCCATGACGACCCAGAGAAAACCTGAAGGCGTTAAGAGAAGGGCGTCAAGAGTAATTTTTGTGACGGCCTGCAAAAAGCAGTACACGTGACGGCGTCAAACCCAGATCTAGGCAGTCCGAGAAATTATTTTGCGGCGAGATGACGGCGTCAGACATTTGCTCTTGATGCCGTCACCTCACAAAATCTATATATAGTTTTCTATTTTTCATTCATAAAGAGAGGAACTTGTGTGGAGAATACTAGGGTCGAACCAAATAAACCCTATGTCGTTTGTAACAGTATTTTGAAGGGTTTTCACCCCTTGAAACCTTTCATGTTCAATTAAGATAAGTCCTCTTTCAATTCATTCAATATGTCTATGTGTTGTTTGAATATATCTTATGCTTGTCTTGATTTTAACATGCTAGGCTAGATCTTTCATGTGTTTGCTTAGATGTAATGAAACCTAGATATTAATTATAGGTTGATTTCTTGTTTATAGTTGTATCGGATGAATGATTTCAATGTTAGGCTTCAGAAAACTGGCAGATCTCCATTGTGTAACATGCTTGAACGTCTTAAGAAACAGGAACCGATGTGTACTAGGTTTTAATGGTTGTATTTAATGCATGAGGAAATTCTAGTGATCCCATGTTAGGAGCTTCTTAGCCGGCTCGACATAGGAGTGAAGTAAGCGCTTATAGGATTGGAGAAGTAAGTACGCCACCCCATGAATGGTATTAAGGAAGATAATCCGTCATCCACGTAACTGTAACAAGTAATTAACCTGTAAAGGATATCTTGGGAGTAGTGAAATCTAAGTAAACACAATTCTCCCATATATTGCTCACACCTCTAGTATAATTTAGTTTATTTTCATTTTTAGTATTTTATTTTGATTGCATCTTAGTTATTGGGTTAGTTGACTAGCAACTAATTCCGCCCAACTCCTTCAAAACCGAGATTTTTACTTGCTTTTCATAAAATATAAAAACACAAAAAGAATCATCCCTCATCTCTAGACCTAGTCTTTAGGTTTTCTAATCCTAGCCACACTATTCCTAGCTGAACGATCAATCCCCCGGTACTTGTCACTATACTATACTACAACGATCAGGTACACTGCCTGGTGGGGGTTGTAAGCTTCTCGAGATCCCTTGAAAGGTAAAGCCTGGTGCAATCCCTACGCATCAAACTCCTCCAAAGATGTAATAAGGACCAAAGTTGCCAACTTCAAAATAACCCAAGGACCATAAATTTCATTTTCCATTTTAAAAATCCCCAAGGACGATTTTTGACAATTTCTAAAAGTTTAGGGACCTTTTCTACCATTTGCCCGAAGATTCATTCAAGGACCAATTTTGTAAACTTAGAATATCTCAGGGACCTTGAATGATTGATTGGATCTGAACGGTCAACTAAGTTCACCAGGTAATGGTCAACCAAGTCAAATGTCAAAAACCAACTAACCAAGGAGTTTAGGGAATCCCCGGGTCATTTTGTCCCAGCGAGGCGTGCAATTGTATTTGTAAACGTTTTAAAGGATCGGGTGATTGATCAGAAAGGTCAGGAATTTGATTATTATGGTTACACTACGAGATAATGATGGAAAATGACTTATAAACACTTAACTAACAATTACTGATGATCAGATGATTTAAAAACGCAATTTAACCTAAAAACGCGCGTTTTAATTACAAATAAACGCGAACGCGCAAATAAAAAAGTGAAACGGGAGTAAACAAAGTCCTACAAACGTGAAATTTATATTTTTACAATCCTAATAACTTAAGAAAATTTTTAGAAAAAGAAAAATAATTTTTACACTATTTAATTAATTACTATTAATTAATTACTAATTATTAATTACTTTTTTAATTAACTAAATTACCTTAAATTACAAATAATTATGAAAATTAACTAGAAAAATGAAAATAAAATTTAGAAAAATCTAAAATAATATAAAACTAATTTTAAAACAGAAAAACTATTTTTCCTAACTTTTACTTAATTATTACTAATTAAAAACTATTTAATTAATTACTTTAAATTAAAATAAATTATAAAAAATACTAAATGATTACAGAAAATTCTGAAAAAATTCCTAAAAATATTTTATGAAACCAGAAGCCTAAGAAAAATTTAAAAACAGCTTTTGCTTATGAATAAGCAGAAAATAAGCTAAGATAGCTTAAATAGAAGCTATCACTTCTAATAAATTGGACTTTTTAGCAAATTCCTTTCTCAAATCTTGTTATGAAGTGAAAATAAGCACTATTTGTGAAGGGAGTTTAGCTGAATATGTCTAATAAGCAGTAGCTGAGCTTATTGAGTTGACAGAAATAAGCCAATGGCTTTAAGAACTTGAGATGGCTTGTTTATGGATTAAAAGTCAACCACAGCTTAAAATAAGCTTATACACAATGAATATGATAAGAGACAAACATAAAGCAAGCAATTAAGCAACTGAGATAAGCCACAGATCAAATAAGCACTTATGAGAATTCACAGGATCCAAACAGTCCACCTAGGGGATTTCAAACCAAGTGTGGGGTCCACTGAGTGTCCAAGGGTCCAAATTAAGAGTTGGCCTGTCAAGTTGGACTCACAGGCTATCCAATAAGCCAATAAGCTAAGCAATTAGCTTATTGATGAACTCTAGGAAGACCTTGAAACTTCAACTCAAAAGCTGAGTGGTCAGTGTTGGTGTAATGAAAACAGGCCACTAGGTGGTCAAATAAGCTACTCTAGAATAAGCTACTATCCAAAATGAGCCTTGGTAATGAAAGATAAGGTGACAAGCTACAAATAAGCTAAATCATAAGGTGTGGGGTCCACTGGGTGTCTAAGAAATGGGTCAAAGAGACTGGGTGGTACTGATGGTGCAGGGTATGTTTCATGCCTTGCAGCCCCAAACACAAGGTTGCACAAGCCTCATAAAAATTCTAAAAAATATAACATTTGCAGGTTTTAATAGACTAAGTGGTATTCTTCAAGCATACAAAATTTCACATACCCAATCAACCCACAAAAATCAGAACAAATCTCCAAACTTTTGGAAAAACTGAGCAAGTAAGAATCTTTGACTTTTTGCTCACTTGAAAAAAATTGACTAATCTGAATTTTAATCCACCCTACTAAACTGAAAATGATATATAGTGACTAATGGAATCCAAAATAAACAAACTTAACAATTTTGCTACTAAAACTGAGGGTTTGAGCACTTTGATTCACCACAGATTGCTGTGTGAAGCAACTGCAATGAGTTTTTGACTTTAAGTCAAAGTGACCACTAATTTAAGCTGGATTGAGTTTGTTATAACCTAAATGACTGAGCTAAACCAAACACCACTTCTGAGACCTTAATTTTGACAGCAAACCACACTAATCCAAACACACCTTTTACAATCTGTTTTGATGATTAACTAGCAAATGCAGTATCTAGTCCATGAATTCACAAAACAAGCATGTAATATGATGCTAAAATCCTAATGAAGCTCAAAGACTCAGATACTAATACAAATATCACCACAGATTGACATTATGCAGATTAGACAAATATGAAACAGTTTTACTCTAAATGAATGCAACTACTTAATTATACTTAATCCTACTGATATTAAGCTTTATAATGACTAAATTCACTAACCAAACAGTAAGCAAGTATCTAACTGAGATCTACACTACTAAGCTAATAAACACAACAATTAAGCTAAAATTAGAAAAGTTAAACTCACTTGTGGACCCTAGCTGAACAAGGGAACCAAATAAATGGCAGCTACAAGCTCTAGCTTGTCAAATGACAAGCTAGTAATGTCCATCTTACCCCATCCATGGCAGGTAACTTCCCAAGAGCTTTCCACAATGTCTAGC
The DNA here is from genome assembly GCA_030686995.1 of Artemisia argyi. Lineage (NCBI taxonomy): Eukaryota > Viridiplantae > Streptophyta > Magnoliopsida > Asterales > Asteraceae > Artemisia > Artemisia argyi. The sequence goes on from CM060700.1 coordinate 43,595,056, forward strand.
AAAGGTATGATGTGAACCTGTTTAACCCTTTTTTTTATGTTTTCTTTTCTGTCTTTTTTTTAGAACTTAAGTGCCCTTCTGAAAGATTAATGGTTCACTAACAAGCTTGAACAAACTTATACTAAAGAAAATTTTGAAATTGAGAACACAGTTAAGTAACTGATAACTGAAGCCTTTTCATTAAAATAAAAGAGATTACAAATTACACTAATGAACTGAATTGAAAAGATATTCTAAACACTACTTTTCTACTTTTCTAACTTCACTAAAAAAAACTCCCTTCTCAAGCTTACAAATTCAAACTTAAATACTAAAAAAAAATACAATAAAAAGTGCACATTGAACCAGGCTGTCTTTTCTCCTTTTCCACTTTGTCTCTGCTTGTCTGGCATGCCTTTGTTGCTTTTGTACCATGGAAACACTTCTTCTATCATTTTGTCCATTGCTTAATCCTGGAGTGGGGGACAATTGGGTGTGAATTAGGGTTGACTTTAGGAGGTGAGTGGGGTAGTAGGTTGGCTGGGTAGGAGAGGAGGGGGGGGGGGACAATGTTGTTGGAGTAGCAGAGGTGAATGGGGGCTGTGTGTTTGGCTATGGCGGGCAAGAAAAGTAAGGAGGGTGGGATTGTTAAACGGTTTGTTTTATTTTAATAAAAAGAGTGGGTAAGGGTTTTTGGGCTAAGGGTGGTGATGGGCTAAGGGTGTTCATGTTTGGATTTGGTTTGGTTTTATTGGATTTGGTATTATTTTTACAAAGGGTCCATTTGGTATTTAGGATAAAACACAAGGACCAATTTAGTAAAATCTGATTTTATGAGGACCAAAGTTGCCAATAATCCAAAGTATTCCAAGGGACTGATTTTGCCATATTTCAATAACACAAGGACCACAAAAGACATTTCTCACTTTTAAAAATTCCCAGGGACTGATTTCGCCAAATTCCAAACTGCAGGGACCAAAAGTGTAAATTTTCCAAAGTTTTTACCTAAGGATAAATTTTGATAATATTTGCCTTTTAAACACCTTAGGTTGACTTTTCTTTCGAAACAAATGCGTAGGGACTAGTTTTGTAAATTTTTGAAAGTCGGGGTACTAAAACTGCCAATTGTGTAAACTTTGCTTGTTTTTTATTGTTTTTGCTCATTTTGCATTAGAAACGTATAAAATACAATCCCTGGGATATTTTAAGTATTTTGATGCATTTCTGAGCGTTTTCGGATGTTTTGGCAGTTTAAATACGATAAAAATGATGAGTGTTTGAGCACTCATCAATCCCCCACACTAAACTATTGCTAGTCCCTAGCAATATTTTTGGAAAACTTGATGGATTTTAAACTCTTTACCAAAAGCCATCACTTCTGGAGTAGCCAGGTGTAAGAACTGTGGCACACCTGATAACCGTGTGATTTTGAGCAAACCACCAGCTTTCAACGGATTTGATTTGTCTTTACCAGGAGCCGTTTGCTCCTGGACTAGCCAGCTCTTAATGGAATAGTCAACATCTTGGTGAGCTGATTACCAATTATGGTTTTTCCACGGCCTTTACCACAAGCCATAATCTTGCGGGCTAGCCAACTCATTTGTTTTCGGGGATGTTGAGGAACCATACAATTTTGGGCAAATTGCCAGCCGTCAACGGATTTGAGATATCTTTACCAAGAGCCGTTTGCTCCTGGATTAGCCAATCCCTTTTGTCGTTTAGACAAGGCGGACTGATTACCACAAAAATTTTGAAATAAAGTGAAAAATTTTTAAAATTTTAGGCCAAAAACGGGGATTCTAGGATATAATGTGATAAAATTCGCTAGAATTTTCCCCTCCCCCACACTTAGAATTGAATATTGTCCTCAATATTCAAAGTCCCGGCTATTATGCCGAATCCTTGAACGTAAAAAGATAATATTAAAAACTAACTGTGGGAAGATCGTTTTGTATTTTTCACTTTATTTATCTGTACATACAATCACACTTTTTTTTTTTTTTTTAGAAACTTATATACATATATACATTTTCAAATAGCGGGGGGTTGGCCATTCCCCCACACTAGGGTGGTAGAAAGTAGAAAGAAAATCAGAGATACGGGTGAAAACCCATATATGTTGCTAATTTTTGTTCACCGAGTCGCTAGCTTGACTCGATCCCCGAATTTAATTGTCCTTGGGGAACGTTTGGAGATCCGGGACAACCATGGATGGTATGTCCTCTCCAAAGTAGTGTTTCAGCCGGTGTCCATTCACTTTGAAATTAGGACCGTCATTTTGAGATAATTCGACGGTGCCATAAGGGTAAACTTTTGCGATAGTGAATGGAACAGTCCATCGGGTTTTGAGATTTCCCGAGAAGATCTTGAGTCTAGAATTGAAAAGAAGGACTCGATCACCAACGTTGAAAACGCGGTTCTTGATTTTTGAGTCATGAATCTTCTTTGTCTTTTCCTTATAGATCAAAGAGTTCTCGTAAGCTTGATCACGAAGTTCATTTAATTCATTCAGTTGAACTTTCCTGTGATCACCCGCCGTTTTTAGGTCAAAATTGGCATGCTTGAGGGCCCAATAGGCTTTATGCTCAAGCTCGATCGGTAGATAGCACGCTTTCCCGTACACAAGCTTGTATGGCGTGCACCCAATGGGTGTTTTATACGCCGTACGGAAAGCCCAAAGTGCATCATCTAACTTATCCGACCACGATGCACGATTCTCACCTACAGTTCTTTCTAATATTCTCTTTATGCCCCGATTGGAAACTTCTACTTGTCCACTTGTTTGAGGGTGGTACGCAGTAGAAAGACGGTGAGTTACACCATACTTTTGCATGACTTTGTCGAATTTGTCATTGCAAAAATGCGTACCACGATCGCTAATTATAGCACGTGGAGTTCCAAATCGAGCAAAAAGAGCTTTCAAAAATTTCACGACTACTCGGGCATCATTAGTGGGTAAAGCTTTTGCTTCGACCCATTTTGACAAATAGTCAACTGCCACGAGTATGTATTTGTTTCCATGAGAGGATGGAAATGGCCCCATAAAGTCGATGCCCCACACGTCAAAGATTTCACAAACTTGGATTGCATTTTGTGGCATTTCGTTCTTTTGTGAAATATTCCCGTGACGTTGACAAGCGTCACAGGATTTGACTAATTCCTGGGCATCCTTATAGATTGTGGGCCAGTAGAACCCGAAATCAAACACCTTTTTGGCGGTGTAGTTAGGATTATGGTGGCCCCCCGTGGGACCAGCATGGCAAGCCTTTAGAATTTCAGAGGCTTCTTGGCCATAAACACACCGCCGGATGACTTGATCCGCACAGATTTTAAACAAGTAGGGGTCGTCCCAGAAATAATGTTTGACATCCTTGAAGAATTTATTCTTCTGTTGGGACGACATCCCTTTCACCACAAAATTACCCGCATGGTAGTTTGCGAAATCGGCAAACCATGGGGTAATAGAATCTCCACGAAAGGCAACCGCATTGAGTGTCTCGAGAGGGAAGGTTTCATTAATTTCCTTCTTCTCGAAGACATCTTGATGGGGGTTCTCCAATCGGGAGAGATGATCAGCAGCTAGGTTCTCAGCTCCTTTTTTATCACGAATTATGATATCAAATTCCTGTAGGAGGAGAACCCAACGGAGTAGTCTCGGCTTTGCATCTTGTTTTGCAAAGAGGTACTTCAAAGCCGAGTGATCCGTATACACTATGCTTTTGGTCAATATCAAGTATGGCCGAAATTTCTCAAAGGCATACACCACAACTAATAATTCTTTTTCAGTGGTGGTGTAATGACTTTGAGCCTCAGTCATCGTTTTGCTTGCATAGTGTATAGGCTGAAAGTGTTTCGTTTTACGTTGCCCCAAGACTGCCCCAATAGCATAATCACTCGCATCACACATGAGCTCAAAGGGCAAGTCCCAATCGGGGGCAACAAGAATCGGTGCCTCGATAAGCCTTTTCTTTAATGTTTCAAAGGCTTCGATGCACTCGGGAGAGAAGATAAAAGGAGCATCCTTCTCGAGGAGATGGGTCATAGGCCGGGCGATTTTAGAAAAATCTTGAATGAACCTACGGTAAAAACCGGCATGACCCAAAAAGCTCCTAACTCCTTTGACGGTAGTGGGATGAGGTAATTTTGCTATGACATCAACTTTGGCTTTGTCGACATCAATCCCACTCTTTGAAATTTTATGGCCGAGGACAATGCCCTCTTTGACCATAAAGTGACTTTTCTCCCAATTTAGACATAACCTTGTGTCTTCACAACGTTTAAGCATGTTGTCTAAATGGGAGAGACATGTTTGAAACGAATCCCCAATGACCGAAAAATCGTCCATGAAGACCTCCATAGTTTTCCCGATCATGTCGGAAAATATGGCCATCATGCATCGTTGAAACGTGCCCGGAGCATTACATAAGCCAAATGGCATACGTTTATACGCAAAAGTTCCATAGGGGCACGTGAACGTGGTCTTTTCTTGATCCTGCGGATCAATGGGAATCTGAAAGTAACCCGAGAAACCATCGAGGAAGCAATAGTACTCATTCCCCGCTAATCACTCGAGCATCTGATCCATAAAGGGCAGAGGAAAATGATCCTTACGGGTGGCGTCATTTAACTTGCGATAATCAATACAGACACGCCACCCCGTAACCAAACGAGTTGGAATCAACTCATTTTCCTCATTTGTGACCACAGTAATGCCACCCTTTTTTGGAACGCAGTGAATTGGGCTCACCCAAGGACTGTCCGAGATAGGATAAATCAATCCGGCATCAAGGAGTTTTAAAACTTCTTGTTTGATCACCTCATGAATTTTTGGATTTACCCTTCTTTGTTGTTGGACTGCCGGTTTGAAGTCGTCCTCCATTAAAATCTTATGTGTACAGAATTCAGGGTCAATGCCATTAATGTCGGAGAGACGCCAAGCAATTGCTTGTTTATGTGACTTCAAAACCTTTATTAGAGCAGCCTTTTCCTCATCACTTAAATCCTTAGCAATTATGACGGGTAATTTATCATCACCCTCAAGAAATGCGTATTCAAGATGAGGCGGCAAGTCCTTAAGCTCGACCTCAGGAAAATCATCAGTTTCCTCAACATATTTGATCTCCTGATTATGAAGTTGTTGTGGTAGAATAGGAAGAGGAGAGGGATCTTCGTTTAACAATTTCTCAAGGAGAAGAATATCCCTCTCTGGGTCAATTTCTTGGTTATCGATTCCATCGGGAATCGAATCACTTTTAAGAAAGGACTCAATCTCTTCTAAGATGAAGTCACTTCCCTCAAAGGGAGTGAGGGAAGGAGCAGAATTAGCAATGATGGGATAAGAAGACGGAGTGAAATTTTCACTCGTAGAATCATCAACAAAACCTAAAACCTTTTGAGCGTACTCCTCAGCTGCAACATCGATGACATCTATTCGGTTTACCGATTCAGAGTCATAATTGGAGGAGTACCTCGATGTTTGATCAAGGTTAAAGGTGATTGCTTCAGTTCCAACACGCAATGTGATCTCATGCTCAAATACATCGATAAGAGCGCGCCCAGTTCTAAGGAATCCCCTTCCAAGAATGAGAGGAACCCTTGAATCGGCATCAAAGTCAACAATCACAAAATCTGCTGGTAAATGGAACTTTCCCACTCTAACAAATACGTCCTCGGCTATGCCAAGAGGACGAGAAATCGATCGATCGGTAAGCTCTAAAGTCATGCACGTGGGAGTAAGTTCGGGAAGAGATAATTTCTTCCACACAGAATATGGCATCAGGTTAATGCTAGCACCAAGATCAGCCAAGGCGAAGCATTCAACCATACCCGGAAAAATACAAGGAATGAGAAACTTTCCGGGGTCTCCAAGCTTTTCAGGAAGCTTTTTCAAGAGCACTGCTGAGCAGTGCTCATTCAATGGAGTTCTTGCCATCTCAAAGAGTTTTTCTTTATTACTCAACAGATTTTTGATTGTTGATGCAAACTTGGGCATCAAGAGAATAGCATCCGCGAAGCTAATGTCAAAATGCAAATCTTGAAAGATTTGGAAAAATTTATCCATTTGGTGACTAGCCTTTTCGCGGAGCTTCTGTTCATTGAGACGTGATGGGTAAGGGAAAGAAGTTTTGGATTTAGGGTTGTCCACTGGAGTTTCAGGTGGTTCAAAGACAACTCCAGGCTTGCATCTGGTTTCTGGAATAACCTGAGGTTGGACGTGTGCGGTACTTCGTGAGCTTGGAGTTTGCACCTTGTCCGTGGTCACCTCAGGTTCACGATTCACTACCTTTGGAGGAGAGGAAGAAGAGGTAGTAGGAATCGCGGGTTCATCATAAGAAGCACCACTTCTAGTTGTGATCGCCTTAGCATCGCCCCTCGGGTTAGCGATCGTATTGCTCGGAAGTGTTCCTGAGCCCGAGGGTCGTTCATTTAAAGACTTCTTAATTTCAGAAATCTGGCTGACAAACAACTTGTTCATTTCTTCTTGGGACTTCATGAATTGTTTTAACAACTCGTCGGATGAAGGCCCAGTAGGAACAATGGCTTGATTTTGGTTGTTAAAATTTTGAGCACGATTGTTCTGATTGGGGCCTTGATTTTGAAAATTACCCTGATTGGGGTTGTTGTTTCCATGAAAATACCCGGGATTGAAATTACCCTGGCCTTGGTTTCTATTAAAGTTTCCTTGATTTTGTTGTTGGAAACCCTGATTTTGGAAACCTTGGTTTTGATTCTGAAAACCATGACCTTGGTTGAAGTTACCTTGGTTTTGAAAACCTTGGTTTCCTCTGTTTTGGTTCTGGCCACGGTTTTGGACATTTTGATTTTGATGAAAACCAGGAGGTCCAGGATAATGATTAGGACGGTAGTTCGGGTCCATAGGAGGGCGGTATTGATTGCCTCCTTGATTAGATGACCCGACTACAGCATGAGCTTCAAACGGAGAACCATCAGTAGCTGTGCAATTGTAGTAGGCATGCGGCCCACCACAAGTTACACAGACTTCCACTTTCTTAACCTCAGCAGGTGGAGGATGTTGTGGAAAAGAGACTTTCTTTGTCTGGGCGAGAACCAAAGCTTGAATAGCCTCAGTAAGCTTGTCAATCTTAGCATCAGTGCTAGACTGACTCGAAGGAGATGAAGTGGAAGGACCCGCACTAATTTGTGAAACAACCGGCTTGCTTCGTGTAGAGCGGACCTTAGACTTGTTCTCGATGATTGCTAAGGCTTCTTTGGTGGTTCTACTCAAAAAGTTACCTCCCGCGGAGGCATTGAGAGAATCCTGATCAACTTGGCTCACGCCATTGTAGAAAGTATCGAGTTGCATCAACTCGGAGAAACCATGATGTGGACACTTGCGAAGTAATTCTTTGAAACGGTCCCACGCTTCACCAAATGATTCATCATATTTCTGAGTGAACTTGGTGATCTCGTTTTTAAGACTCGTGGTCTTAGAAGGTGGGAAGAATTCATTCACAAACTTTTTTACCAGATCCTCCCATGTCTCAATAGATCGAGGGGGTTGTTTCTCAAGCCAAATCCGGGCTTGACCCTCGAGGGAGAATGGGAAGAGAAGAAGCTTAATTGCTTCACACGGGACATTTTTGTACTTGATGGTCGATGTGATTTTATTGAACCATCGAATATGAGCATGAGGATCGTCCCTCTCAAAACCGTAAAACTGACTTGAGGTTACAAGATTAAGTAACCCGGTTTTGAGCTCAAAACTATCAGCCACGATGGCTGGGACAACAATAGCATCTCCGTAACCCTCGATGGGTGCTTGGAGAAGCTCACACATAGGGCGGTCTTCCGCCATGGTGACAGCTGGAGTGGAAACAGTACGGATCTCAAATCCGACTGTTGGTGCGGAACGTCTGCGAGGTCTTCTAGGTTTTCGTACAAGATCACGTAATGGGCTAGTAGACCTAGAAGAGCGGGTGCGCATGCACTAGTAACCAAAAATCAATCAAAACAAAGTCGAGGCAAAACCACAGTGAACTTAAACCAATAATCGCAAGTAAGTGGCTTCTTTAAGAAAGGTACACCACCTACATGGATAAAGGCAAGTTTTAATCTTTTTGATTTGGGAACTTATTTGTTCACACCTCCAGTTGGAAGGTGTTCTGTCTTGGTTTTCGACGGTTTATTTTTACGTAGAATTATTCACAAGAAAAGACGAATGTTTTTGGGTTTTTGTGAATGGGTGAAAAAACTTTTGGACAATATTTTTGGTATCGTTTCGTTTACCAAAATCGTATTTCTTTAAGAATCACCTTAAAAGAAACCCGATATAGAAAACGTAACGATCTGTTTTGTTTGTTTTTTATTTTTTTTTTATTTTTTTTTATTTTATTTTTTTGGTGTTGTTAACACTTTAGGAAAAGTGTTAATGACGTTTTTGTTTTATGATTAAAATTTACAAAAAGTTGGTGGTATTTGTACAGTGATGTGTGAAAAATCACTAATCTTAAAGAACGTGTGCAGATACGCAGCAGCGTCCCCGGCAGCGGCGCCAAATTTTGATTGGATCTGAACGGTCAACTAAGTTCACCAGGTAATGGTCAACCAAGTCAAATGTCAAAAACCAACTAACCAAGGAGTTTAGGGAATCCCCGGGTCGTTTTGTCCCAGCGAGGCGTGCAATTGTATTTGTAAACGTTTTAAAGGATCGGGTGATTGATCAGAAAGGTCAGGAATTTGATTATTATGGTTACACTATGAGATAATGATGGAAAATGACTTATAAACACTTAACTAACAATTACTGATGATCAGATGATTTAAAAACGCAATTTAACCTAAAAACGTGCGTTTTAATTACAAATAAACGCGAACGCGCAAATAAAAAAGTGAAACGGGAGTAAACAAAGTCCTACGAACGTGAAATTTATATTTTTACAATCCTAATAACTTAAGAAAATTTTTAGAAAAAGAAAAATAATTTTTACACTATTTAATTAATTACTATTAATTAATTACTAATTATTAATTACTTTTTTAATTAACTACATTACCCTAAATTACAAATAATTATGAAAATTAACTAGAAAAATGAAAATAAAATTTAGAAAAATCTAAAATAATATAAAACTAATTTTAAAACAGAAAAACTATTTTTCCTAACTTTTACTTAATTATTACTAATTAAAAACTATTTAATTAATTACTTTAAATTAAAATAAATTATAAAAAATACTAAATGATTACAGAAAATTCTGAAAAAATTCCTAAAAATATTTTATGAAACCAGAAGCCTAAGAAAAATTTAAAAACAGCTTTTGCTTATGAATAAGCAGAAAATAAGCTAAGATAGCTTAAATAGAAGCTATCATTTCTAATAAATTGGACTTTTTAGCAAATTCCTTTCTCAAATCTTGTTATGAAGTGAAAATAAGCACTATTTGTGAAGGGAGTTTAGCTGAATATGTCTAATAAGCAGTAGCTGAGCTTATTGAGTTGACAGAAATAAGCTAATGGCTTTAAGAACTTGAGATGGCTTGTTTATGGATTAAAAGTCAACCACAGCTTAAAATAAGCTTATACACAATGAATATGATAAGAGACAAACATAAAGCAAGCAATTAAGCAACTGAGATAAGCCACAGATCAAATAAGCACTTATGAGAATTCACAGGATCCAAACAGTCCACCTAGGGGATTTCAAACCAAGTGTGGGGTCCACTGAGTGTCCAAGGGTCCAAATTAAGAGTTGGCCTGTCAAGTTGGACTCACAGGCTATCCAATAAGCTAAGCAATTAGCTTATTGATGAACTCTAGGAAGACCTTGAAACTTCAACTCAAAAGCTGAGTGGTCAGTGTTGGTGTAATGAAAACAGGCCACTAGGTGGTCAAATAAGCTACTCTAGAATAAGCTACTATCCAAAATGAGCCTTGGTAATGAAAGATAAGGTGACAAGCTACAAATAAGCTAAATCATAAGGTGTGGGGTCCACTGGGTGTCTAAGAAATGGGTCAAAGAGACTGGGTGGTACTGATGGTGCAGGGTATGTTTCATGCCCTGCAGCCCCAAACACAAGGTTGCACAAGCCTCATAAAAATTCTAAAAAATATAACATTTGCAGGTTTTAATAGACTAAGTGGTATTCTTCAAGCATACAAAATTTCACATACCCAATCAACCCACAAAAATCAGAACAAATCTCCAAACTTTTGGAAAAACTGAGCAAGTAAGAATCTTTGACTTTTTGCTCACTTGAAAAAAATTGACTAATCTGAATTTTAATCCACCCTACTGAACTGAAAATGATATATAGTGACTAATGGAATCCAAAATAAACAAACTTAACAATTTTGCTACTAAAACTGAGGGTTTGAGCACTTTGATTCACCACAGATTGCTGTGTGAAGCAACTGCAATGAGTTTTTGACTTTAAGTCAAAGTGACCACTAATTTAAGCTGGATTGAGTTTGTTATAACCTAAATGACTGAGCTAAACCAAACACCACTTCTGAGACCTTATTTTGACAGCAAACCACACTAATCCAAACACACCTTTTACAATCTGTTTTAATGATTAACTAGCAAATGCAGTATCTAGTCCATGAATTCACAAAACAAGCATGTAATATGATGCTAAAATCCTAATGAAGCTCAAAGACTCAGATACTAATACAAATATCACCACAGATTGACATTATGCAGATTAGACAAATATGAAACAGTTTTACTCTAAATGAATGCAACTACTTAATTATACTTAATCCTACTGATATTAAGCTTTATAATGACTAAATTCACTAACCAAACAGTAAGCAAGTATCTAACTGAGATCTACACTACTAAGCTAATAAACACAACAATTAAGCTAAAATTAGAAAAGTTAAACTCACTTGTGGACCCTAGCTGAACAAGGGAACCAAATAAATGGCAGCTACAAGCTCTAGCTTGTCAAATGACAAGCTAGTAATGTCCATCTTACCCCATCCATGGCAGGTAACTTCCCAAGAGCTTTCCACAATGTCTAGCAAAGGTATGATGTGAACCTGTTTAACCCTTTTTTTTATGTTTTCTTTTCTGTCTTTTTTTTAGAACTTAAGTGCCCTTCTGAAAGATTAATGGTTCACTAACAAGCTTGAACAAACTTATACTAAAGAAAATTTTGAAATTGAGAACACAGTTAAGTAACTGATAACTGAAGCCTTTTCATTAAAATAAAAGAGATTACAAATTACACTAATGAACTGAATTGAAAAGATATTCTAAACACTACTTTTCTACTTTTCTAACTTCACTAAAAAAAACTCCCTTCTCAAGCTTACAAATTCAAACTTAAATACTAAAAAAAAAAATACAATAAAAAGTGAACATTGAACCAGGCTGTCTTTTCTCCTTTTCCACTTTGTCTCTGCTTGTCTGGCATGCCTTTGTTGCTTTTGTACCATGGAAACACTTCTTCTATCATTTTGTCCATTGCTTAATCCTGGAGTGGGGGACAATTAGGTGTGAATTAGGGTTGACTTTAGGAGGTGAGTGGGGTAGTAGGTTGGCTGGGTAGGAGAGGAGGGGGTGGGACAATGTTGTTGGAGTAGCAGAGGTGAATGGGGGCTGTGTGTTTGGCTATGGCGGGCAAGAAAAGTGAGGAGGGTGGGATTGTTAAACGGTTTGTTTTATTTTAATAAAAAGAGTGGGTAAGGGTTTTTGGGCTAAGGGTGGTGATGGGCTAAGGGTGTTCATGTTTGGATTTGGTTTGGTTTTATTGGATTTGGTATTATTTTTACAAAGGGTCCATTTGGTATTTAGGATAAAACACAAGGACCAATTTAGTAAAATCTGATTTTATGAGGACCAAAGTTGCCAATAATCCAAAGTATTCCAAGGGACTGATTTTGTCATATTTCAATAACACAAGGGCCACAAAAGACATTTCTCACTTTTAAAAATTCCCAGGGACTGATTTCGCCAAATTCCAATCTGCAGGGACCAAAAGTGTAAATTTTCCAAAGTTTTTACCTAAGGATAAATTTTGATAATATTTGCCTTTTAAACACCTTAGGTTGACTTTTCTTTCGAAACAAATGCGTAGGGACTAGTTTTGTAAATTTTTGAAAGTCGGGGGACTAAAACTGCCAATTGTGTAAACTTTGCTTGTTTTTTATTGTTTTTGCTCATTTTGCATTAGAAACGTATAAAATACAATCCCTGGGATATTTTAAGTATTTTGATGCATTTCTGAGCATTTTCGGATGTTTTGGCAGTTTAAATACGACAAAAATGATGAGTGTTTGAGCACTCATCAATGATAAAACTCCACATTTTTGAATTCTAGGGACTAGTTTTGCCAATTGTTGAAAGTTCAGGGACTGAAACTGCAATTTGTGCAAACTTTGCTTGTTTTTCATCAGTTTTCAATCATTTTGCATTTGGAACATATAAAACACAATCCTTGGGATATTTTCAGTATTTTGATGCACATTTGAGTGTTTTTAGATGTTTTGCAGTTCAGATTTGGCTAAAAATGATGAGTGTTTGAGCACTCATCAATCCCCCATACTAAACTATTGCTAGTCCCTAGCAATATTTTATGAAAATTTGATGGATTTGAAGTCTCTTTACCAAAAGCCATCATGTTGGGAATTATATTAACAGTTACTACGGCTAGTAAGGATATTACAATTGCTGAAGAATGCACTAGCAGTGGAAACTCATTACCACTGCTAGTACATATTATTACCACTGCTGTTAGGATAACTGTTAGGAAACTTGCAAGGATAAATATAGAATAGATCTTGTGTATATCTTATTCTATTAGAGTTATACGTATCTTGTAGAAGATGACTCCTTGTGCTATAAAAGGAGGTCCTAGGTTAAGGTTAGATATACGTTTTTCTTAGAGCTTCAAGGTGTAACCCTAGTGATATAAAGATCACTCGTATTATTATTATTAATAATATTAGAGCTAACCGTTTGATACATACAATATTCTCATTCATATACAACTGTTTCATTCACAATCAAACTTCTAAGTATTACTAAGTAGATTCCGCATACTTAGTGATATAACTCAAAGTATCATACTAACACATATAAAGGTGTTTAGATCCATCAAGTGGTATCAGAGACAAGTTTTGATACTTTGATTTAGAAGACTTCAAGTTCACTCAGAAGATTCAATGGAGACAGAAACTAGTCAGTCCAACATTGCTGCTAAGCTTCCCAAGCTTAAGTTGAATGACTATGAGACGTGGAGGCTAATGATCGAACAATTCTTTATGGTGCAAGATTATGCACTTTGGGAGATCATTATGTTTGGAAATTCTTTCAAACCTGGTACTACATCAGAGACAATTGATGGCAAGGTAGTACTAAAGACCAACACTGGACCAGTCATAAATGATGAAAGACTTCAGATGAAGAATGATCTGAAGGCCAGAGGTTTGCTGCTGATGACTCTTCCCAGAGATCAAGTTCTAGCATTCAGCAAGTACAACACTGCACAGACCTTGTTTAAAGAGATCTACAATGTTTTTGGTGGTAATAATTCCACCAAGAAGACTCAGATGACCTTGTTGAAACAGACTTATGAAAACTTTGGTTCAACAAGTAATGAATCTATTGACAACAACTTCACAAGGCTTCAAAAGATTGTTACTCAACTCACTGTGTTTGGAATTGAGGTGGAAAGGGAGGACCTCAATCTAAAGTTCTTAAGAAGTTTACCGTCTGAGTTTGGAACAAATGTTGCAGTATGGGAAGACAAGCCAGATTTGGAGACTATGAAGCTTAATGATTTGTACAATAACTTTAAGGTTATTGAACAGAGGCTGAAGAAGGCTGGCAAACTAAGTACAGGATCAGGGAGTGTAGCACTCATATCATCATCTGTTGATGATAGTTCAGATGGAGAAAGTGATAGTGATGATGATGATGCTAACATTGTTGTTTCCACTGGTAGTGGAGGTGTTTCCACTGCTAGTTCAAAAAGACAGATTGCAGGACTTAGTGATTCTACTTTTTATGCCTTTCTGTCAAGTCAAATGGGTGGTTTAATCCTCACACATGAAGACTTGGATCAAATTGATGAGGATGACATGGAAGAGATAGACATTAAATGGCAGGTTGCATTACTAAGCTTAAAGGCAAAGAAATTCTAGAGGAAGACTGGTAGGAAGATCACCATAAATGGCAATGAAACTGTAGGTTTTGATAAAAAGAAGGTGGAGTGCTACAATTGTCATAAGAAGGGGCACTTTGCCAGGGAATGCAGGAAACCAAAGAAGCCTGATAACAGGTCAACTTGGTATAAGCAGGACAAGAAGAAAGAACCTACAACTGAAGAACCAAAGGTGCTATTGGCCATTGATGGAGTGAGCTATGATTGGAGCTTTATGGCTGAGGATGAAGAAGATGGTTCAGAGTCTGCAATGATTGCTACTGAGCTTACACTTATGGCTTTTTCTGACTCTGAGGTACAAACTAATAATGCTTGTTCTAAAACTTATAAGGCTTTAAAAGATTATGAGAAACTTAAAGAACAATATGATGAACAATTGCTAGAGTTAAATCAAACTAATTATAACTTAGCAAATCATAAAAGACGTCTTGCTGTTTTAGAAGCACAATTAGAGCATTATAGAGCCAATGAATCTAAGTTCAATGATGATATTGCTGTTTTAAAAAGAGACTTAGATTATAAGATTGCTGTGAATCAGGCTCTTAGAGAAGAGTTAGAGAAGGTTAAAAGGGCCAATGAGAATATTCAGATAACTTGTAATACACTAGATCATCAATCTAAGTGTATTGACAAAATTTGGGAGGCCCAAGTTGTAAACAATGCCAAATCAGGAGTAGGATATAAATCAGTTCCACCACCTCTAAGAGGTGTTCCATCACCTCCTGGTATTGACTTAGCACACACAGGATTAGAAGAATTCCAAGAACCAACCATGACCTATGGACCAAAATTTGTTAAAAAAGCTGCTATTGAAAAGGTTCAGGTTGAGGTTGATACTTTTGATAGTGCTAGTGACTCATCTCTTAAATATGAAAAGTTGAATGTTGAGTCTAAAACTAGTGTTCCTGAGAATGTTCATGTGGAAGTTAAAAAGAGTATTCCTGAAGTTGTCAAAGAGAAGCCTAGGACACACGCTAATTACTCTAGGCCCACTACTAGATATGCAGAAATGTACAGAAGTAGGTCAACAACTCCTAGGGGGAACAAGAGGAGTTGGAATTATGTTAAATCTAGGCAATTTGGTAGTGACTTTTTTTTAACAACAAACCTTGTCACATATGTGGTAGTTTTGAACATCTTCATTATAATTGTAACTATCACATGGGTAGAAGGGAAGTGTTTGGGAATACCAGGGTGAATGGAAACAATACTAATAACTTTACTCACCCAAATCCACTAAGTAAGATGATTCCCAGGTCTGTTTTGTTAAATTCTGGCATCAAAACTCTTTCCACTGCTAAACCAGCAGTTGCCACTGCCAGAAACATAAACAGAGTTTACCCTAAGTCCCCTGTAAAGAGTGCAAAACCAATTACAACTTTTGTTAAATCTGCACAAACAGGGAAAAAGACCTATTTTGAAAAGAAAGTTTATTATAACCACAAGTGGGTACCTAAAATTTCAAAACCAGCAGTTGCCACTGCTAAGCCAGCAGTTATCACTGCAAGGCCAAAAGTTTCCATTGGTGGCTCTGTGAACAACAAAAGGGTAAATGTGGGAAATGCTGTTAAGGCCTCAGCACGTTGGGAATGGAAACCAAAAGGATCTATCACCTCAAACAATCCCAATGGTGTATCAATGACCTTTGACAGATATAATTATATTGATACACGAGGCAGATCCAAGTCATTTGTGGCTTAGGTCCCCAAAAGGAACTAATTCCTTTATTTTATGTGCAGGAACATTCAAAGCCTAAAGATGATCAAGGATATTCAGACAGTGGATGTTCCAGGCACATGACTGGCAATAAGTCCTAGCTTTCAGATTTCAAACCTTATGATGGACAATTTGTCAGCTTTGGAGGTGGTATTGGTGGCAAAGTTTCTGGCAAAGGAACTATCAGGGCTGGAAACTTGGACTTTGAGAATGTGTATTATGTGAAAGAACTCAAGTACAACCTCTTTAGTGTGTCACAGATGTGTGACAAGAAACACAGAGTTCTATTCACAGAAGATGAATGCTAGATCTTATCTAAGGATTATAAGCTCCCTGATGAAAGTGACATTTTGCTTAAAATCCCTAGAAAAGGCAATCTATATAGCATTGACATGAAGAATATAGTGGCTAAAGATGATGTTACTTGTTTGCTTGCAAAAGCCACTTTGGATGAACCCATGCTTTGGCGCAGAAGACTTGGTCATGTTAACTTCAAGACCATTAACAAGATTGTGAAAGATGGTCTTGTCAGAGGTTTACCAGAGAAGAGATTTGAAAATGACCAAACATGTGTTGCCTGTCTTAAAGGTAAGCAACACAGAGCTTCATGCAAGACCAAGGCATACAATTCTATTGATCATCCACTTTACATGCTGCATATGGACTTGTTTGGTCCTACATATGTGAGCAACATAAATTTGAAGAAGTATTGTCTTGTTGTGACTGATGACTTTAGTAGATTTACACGGGTTTTCTTTTTAAGAACCAAGGATGAAACCATTGGCATCCTTAAGACATTCATCACTGAAGTTGAAAATCAAGTTGAAAAGAAGATCAAGATCATCAAGTGTGATAATGGGACAGAGTTCAAGAACAAAGTTATGGATGATTTCTTCAGAGACAAAGGTATTAAGAGAGAATTTAGTGTTGCAAGAACTCCTCAACAAAATGGAGTTGCTGAAAGAAGGAACAGAACACTAATTGAGGCTGCTAGAACCATGTTAGCTGATTCGAAGCTACCAGTGACTTTTTGGGCTGAAGCAGTTAACACTGCTTGTTACATTCAGAACAGGCTTTTAGTGGTTAAAACAAAGAACAAGACACCTTGTGAGCTATTCAGAGGAAGACCCCCTACTTTGGAATTTATTAGGCCATTTGGATGTCATGTCACAATTCTCAATACCATTGATCATTTGGGAAAATTTGAAGAAAAGTCTGATGAAGGCTTCTTTGTTGGATATTCTATGGTTAGCAAGGCTTTTAGAGTTTATAATTTGAGAACAAAGAAGATTGAAGAGAATTTGCTTGTTGAGTTTCTTGAAAATAAAACTAACATAGCAGGTTCAGGACCAGAATGGTTATTTGATCTTGAGACATTATCAAATACAATGAATTATGTACATATCACTTCAAGTACTGGAGTCAATAATCTTGAAGAGACAGAAGAATTCATTGATGAAGATGAATCTTGCGAAGATGATAAAGATCAAATTGTTATGCCACTTTGGGACTTTGTTGACAATAATGAAAACTCTCAACCTTCAAAGGATTCTGAAAAGGAAAGTGATGCAAAGGCTGTGAATTTTGATGTTTTGACTACAGATATTCCTACTAGCAGTGGTAATCAAATTCCCACTGCTGCAGCAGAAGTTTCCACTGATAGTCCAATTGTGGGAAGTTCATCTAAGGAATCACCCAGTAATGATGTTGAGATCTCAAACATGCCAACAACATATGATATTCCTAGCACATCACAGACTTCAATTCACAAAGTGCATCCACTTGAAAATGTTATTGGTGAGCTACAATCAGGTGTGAAGACAAGAAGGTAGACAAAGAAAGATGATGTTCATGGGTTCATTAGTGAAGTTTATGAGTCCAAGAAGCATAAGAACAAGAATGAATGTTTGTTTTTCTATTTTTTCTGTCACAAGTGGAGCCTAAAAATGTTTATAAGGCTTTAGAAGAATCTAGCTGGGTTGAAGCAATGCAAGAGGAGTTGTTGCAGTTCAAACTTCAAAAGGTTTGGGTTCTTTGTGATTTGCCTGATGGTATGAAAGTGATTGGTACTAAATGGGTTTTCAGAAACAAGAAAGATGAAAGAGGTATTGTTATCAGGAACAAAGCTAGATTAGTTGCTCAAGGATACACTCAAGAGGAGGGTATTGATTATGAAGAAGTTTTTGCACCTGTTGCAAGAATTGAGGCTATTAGATTGTTTCTAGCCTATGCATCCTTTATGGGCTTTACTGTCTATCAAATGGATGTTAAGACTGCCTTCCTGTATGGAACGATTGATGAGGAGGTCTATGTCTCTCAACCTCCAGGCTTTGAAGATCCTGAACACCCTAATAAAGTGTATAAAGTTGTTAAGGCTCTTTATGGCTTACATCAGGCTCCAAGGAAGTGGTATGAAACCTTAGCTACTTATCTGTTGAAAAATGGGTTTCATAGAGGAAAGATTGATCAAACTTTGTTCATCAAGAAAGACAAGGGTGATATTCTACTTGTTCAAGTATATGTTGATGATATCATCTTTGGATCTACTAGACAAGAGATGTGCAAAGAGTTTGAAAAGCTGATGAAAGATGAATTTCAAATGAGTTCTATGGGAGAACTTACATTCTTTTTAGGGCTGCAAGTACAACAAAGGAAAGATGGCATCTTTATCAGTCAAGACAAATATGTGGCTGAGATTATAAGGAAGTTCAAATTTACTTATGAAAAACCTTCAAATACCCCTGCTGATAAGACTACTCATCTATTGTTGAAGAATGCTAGTGGAGCAGATGTTGATGTGCACACTTACAGATCTATGATTGGTTCTCTGATGTATCTCACTTCATCAAGACCAGACATTGTGTTTGCTTTATGTGCCTGTGCAAGATTTCAAGTTACTCCTAAGACATCACATATGACAGCAGTAGAGAAGATTTTCAGGTATTTGAAGACATATCCTAATCTAGGATTGTGGTATCCAAGAGAATCCCCTATGGAATTGATCACATACTCAGATAGTGATTATGCTGGTGCAAGTTTGGATAGAAGGTCAACTACAGGTGGATGTCAATTTCTTGGATGTAGATTGGTGTCATGGCAGTGCAAGAAACAAACAATGGTGGCTACGTCAACCACCGAAGCAGAATATGTAGTTGCTGCTAGCTGTTGTGCTTAGATCTTATGGCTTCAGAATCAATTGTTGGATTATGGGTACAATTTCATGAATACCATTATCTATATAGACAATAGTAGTACCATATGCATCATTAAAAATCCTGTGCAACACACTAAAACTAAACATATTGAAATCAGACATCATTTTATTAGAGATTGTTATGATAAAAAGCTTATTCAAATTGTCAAAATTCATACTGATGACAACTATGCTGATTTATTAACAAAAGGGCTTGATGTGGGTAGGTTTCAGTACTTGGTAACAGGTATTGGAATGATAAATCCATAAATCTTTGATGTCTACTAATTTTTAGTGTTGCAGGATAGTTTTTAGGTACTAATATTGTTTGTATATGGTTGTATGGTTTTCTACTAACTTGTATGCAGAGAAATTAAAGCACAGTGGAAACCATGATACAACAGTGGAAAGATTTGCTCTCTCAGTGACAAAAGATAAAAGTACTTTTATTGATTTATTCAAAAGGAAACAAAGTACATCGATTCAGAGAGTCTTAACACAACCAGAAAATCACAAAACACAAGGTCTCACAACCTAACACCTAAATCTTCAGACCAACTACTCCATGGGTTTCTTCCCTTTACCCTCATAATCATGCTTGCCCTTGGAAGCTTTCTTTCTCTTCTCATCAAAAGAAAGTTGCTTTCTTGGACAAGCAAGGCCCAGAACTTGCTTAGGAGGCTTTGGCAATTGTGTAGGCTCCTCAATAGCAGGCCACTTCATGTTGACTATGGCTGACTCCAAAGCTGTAGTGAGGGCTCTTGGAAGTTCCTTGGACAAGGTGTAGGTTGGATCATCATCATCAAAGGAAGAACTTGTATAAAACTCTAGAGATGGAGCAGGAGCAGCTGATATCTTTTTGTTAGGCTTCATGTTGGATGATGTAGCTGTTGCAACACTTGGAGGAAAATAATCACTCCATCCAGTTGAAGGTTCTTCTGAGTCAGAGCAATAACTGATTTCCTCATCAGAGGAATCATCTGATGATATGTAGATCAATGGAAACCCGCTCATGATGTTTTGTAGGGTTTGTGATATTGGAGATTAGTTTTGATGAAAACCAAAGTGTTTTTTTTAAGCCCCTTTTATAAGTAAAGTCAAGGTCGAAGGATAATTAATGAAGGTTATTTACTCTTATCTGTTTTGGTAGGTTGGAGGAGTAAATTTGGATATTATCGGGTTGACTTTGGAGAGATATTTTTTATGAATAGTAACTTGGTCAAAAGGTTACTTTGGGTTAAATTATATTGATCATACTTGGGGTTCCTTACTTATGCATAATACAAACCAATATTGTTTGAGACATTGGAGTTATAAGGTGTGTATCTAAGATACACAACAAATGGTTATTGATTCACCATGTCTAATCAACATAAGAATCAACTAGTCCAGAGCAAACGGCTACTGGTAAAGACTTCTCAAATCCGTTTATGGTTGATAGTTTACCAAAAACTATATGGTTATCAACTCACCATATTCCATGTGATGAAGAGTTGGCTAGTCCATCGCAAACGGCTCATGGTAAAGACATATCAAATCCGTTTATAGCTGATAGTTTGCTAAAAACTATGATTAGAGCAGCTAATTTTACATGTTTTACTTACCACTGCTCTTTGATATTTTGTGAAAATTTACCACTGCTAGTTCACTAGTTACCACTGCAAGTGTAATTTTTACCACTGGTGAACTAGCCGTTACAACTGTTGTGGCAGTAATCTATTTTTTAACTAGCCGTTGTAAAATAACCGTGTTTCCTTATTAATAGGGTAACTTTTTGTGAATTATCCACTTACCAATTTTAATTTATTCTTTTTCCAAAGATAAATTCTTTCTTAAGATAATTCACATTACGCATACTCCTCAAACCCTATTAGTATAAATAGATCATCATACGGCTTGATTTTTATCTTCGATTACTAACACTTTTATCTTTCTTTCAAAAAATCATGGCGATTCTAAACTTTGTTGAGGAGCACAGCCAAGTGGCCTATTTACAAAAGTCAAACGAAAAGAGTGGCCCTGTTTTCCATCAGATTGTGGATTTTCTCAATACAACCCATATAAGGTATGCTTTAACTGTTAATCCCATAATCTTTGTTTCTCATATCAAACAGTTCTGGAACACTGTGGAGTCCATAACTATTGAACAGGGAGACACAAAAGAAACTGTGGAAGCTCTTAGAGCCACAGTAGATGGGGTAACCATTGATGTTACTGAGTCATCCTTGAGGAGAGTTCTCCAATTGGATGATCCCAATGGTATCATCACATTACCCAATTCAGATATTTTCAAAAATATTGCTTCCATGGGGTATGATACATCTGATCAAAAATTTACTTTCAGAAAAGGATGTTTTTGTCCCCATTGGAGATTTTTAATACATACTCTTTTACATTGCCTAAGTCCTAAGAAAACATCTTACGAGCAATTTGCATCAACCATGGCTTACCCTTTGGTTTGCTTGGCTACTGATAGGACTTTCAATTTTTCAACGTTTATTTTCAATAATATGAAAGGCAATGTAAAGAGTTCATATAAATTTTTGATGTATCCAAGGTTTGTGCAAGCAGTGTTAAATGAATTTCAACTGCAAACCCACAAAAGAGTTTATGAAACCCCCTGTCTTAAGCCAAAAGTTTTTCAAAATATGTGTAAGGATTCAGAACTTTGGAATGGGGAGGTTCACCCACTTTTTCCTGAAATGCTTTCAAAGATTTCATAGGTACAGGGTGAAAATGCAACTATCCCAGTTGTATCCCATCACACACCCACTATTGTAGTTCCACCTATTCAACATACCCCTGCAGTAACTCACACATATGAGAGGAGGCCAAAACAGCCAACTCCTCTCATCTCAACATTGCATGTTGTTGAACCTTTTGGTTTAGGAACAAGCAGTGGTAGTTCAAGGCTTTATTCTAGTCCAACTAGAGAAGAGCCTGAATCAATGCCCTATGATTCACCTCTCCCAATAGGTCACACAGTTAGAAGTGTTGAGGGCAGTGTGCAACTAACAGAATTGATGGAATTATGTACCAAATTAGTCAAACAGGTTCAAGCTCTGGAGAAAGATCTGGCAAAAACTAAACAACATTATGCCACAGAGCTTAATCAGATGAAGGCAGAGATTCAAAGGTTACAGGATGAAGTTGAGAGCCTAAAGAAGAAAAGATCTGCCAACATTGTGTTTTCTTCTTCATCTTCACCTCAAGATGATTCATCAGCAGGCTTTAGTAAAGGTTTGGATTGTGATAGAGAAGATTTGGATACTTTGTGGAGGATTATTCAAGATCAGTCCAAGAAAGATGAACTTGTTGATGTCAAAGCTCAAGAGTTGTGGGTTCACTTTAGAAGATTATATAAACCTGACCCAAGTGACAGGTATTGGAGATTTGAAGCTCACAATATGAATACTCTGTGGAAATTCTATGATTCAAGTGCTGTACATCATGTTTCTACTCAAGATGGAGTTGATGTGTTTATGTTAGCTGAGAAAGAATATCCATTGAGAGCTGGAGTTCTAACTGTTATGATGTTAGTAAAGCTCAGATGTTGGGAAAGAAGTGAAGTCTTAGAAGATTTGTTACAGAGGATTTATGATCAAAGTGTGAGAGCTGATAAAGAGTTAAGAAAAAGAAGATAAGTGTTTGGAAGAATTCCCATATCTTCATATATGCTGACTACTTGAAGAAACTTATTGATTTACTAGTTAATCAGAAGTTTAGGTGAGGATTGTTGGGAATTATATTAACAGTTACCACGGCTAGTATGGATATTACAACTGCTGAAGAATGCACTAGCAGTGGAAACTCATTACCACTGCTAGTACATATTATTACCACTGCTGTTAGGATAACTATTAGGAAACTTGTAAAGATAAATATAGAATAGATCTTGTGTATATCTTATTCTATTAGAGTTATACGTATCTTGTAGAAGAGGACTCCTTGTGCTATAAAAGGAGGTCCTAGGTTAAGGTTAGATATACGTTTTTCTTAGAGCTTCAAGGTGTAACCCTAGTGACACAAAGATCACTCGTATTATTATTATTAATAATATTGGAGCTAACCGTTTGATACATACAATATTCTCATTCATATACAACTGTTTCATTCACAATCAAACTTCTAAGTATTACTAAGTAGATTCCGCATACTTAGTGATATAACTCAAAGTATCATACTAACACATATAAAGGTTTTTAGATCCATCACATCACTTCTGGAGTAGCCAAATGTTTTAGTTCAAGTAAGAACTATGGTACACTGATAACCATATGATTTTGAGCAAACCATCAGCTTTCAACGGTTTTGATTTGTCTTTACCAAAAGCCGTTTGCTTCTGGACTAGCGAACTCTTGATGGACACAGTAAACATCTTGGTGAGTTGATTACCAATTATGGCTTTCCAATGCCTTTACCACAAGCTATAATCTTGCGGGCTAGCCAATTCTTTTACTTTTTAGGATATGGTGAGTTGAGTACCATACAATTTTAGGAAAATTGTAAGCCATAAATGGATTTAAGTTATCTTTACCAAGAGCCGTTTGCTCCTGGATTAGCCAATCCCTTTGTCGGTTAGACATGGCGGACTGATAACCACAATTTTTTTTAAATAAAGTGATTTTTTTCTTAAATTTTGGCCAAAAACGGGGGTACTAGAAGATATAATGTGATAAAATTCGCTAGAATCCCCCCCCCCCCCCCCCCACACTTAGAAGTGAATATTGTCCTCAATATTCAAAGTCACGGCTATTATGCCGACTCTTTGAACGGAAAATGGCAATATTCGAAGCTAACTATGGAAATACAATTTTTCACTTTATTTATATATACATACAAACACACATTTTTTATTATTTTTTTTATTTTATTTTTTTATTTATTTTTATTATTTTTATTTTTTTTGGAACTTATATACATATATACATTTCAAACAGCAGGGGTCGGTCACTCCTCCACATTTGGGTGTTAGAAAGTAGAAAGAAGTCAGAGATATGGGTGAAAACCCATATTGTCCTACTATTTTTGTTCATCGAGTCGCTAACTTGACTCGATCACCGAATTCATTGGTTCTTTGGGAAAGTTTGGAGATCAAGGACAACCATGGATGGTATGTCCTCTCCAAAGTAGTGCTTTAAACGATGCCCATTCAATTTGAAATTTGGTCCGTCATCTTGAGATAACTCAACGGTTCCATAAGGATAAACCTTTGCGATAGTGAATGGGCCAGTCCAACGGGTTTTGAGTTTTCCCGAGAAGATCTTGACTCTAGAGTTGAAAAGAAGGACTCGATCACCAACGTTAAAAACGCGGTTTTTGATTTTTGAGTCATGAATCTTCATTGTCTTTTCCTTGTAGATCAAAGAGTTCTCGTAAGCTTGATCACGAAGTTCATTCAATTCATTCAGTTGAACTTTCCGATGATCACCCGCAGTTTTGAGGTCAAAATTTGCATGCTTGAGGGCCCAATAGGCTTTATGCTCAAGCTCGATCGGTAGATGGCACGCTTTCCCGTACACAAGCTTGTAAGGCGTACACCCAATGGGTGTTTTGTAAGCCGTACGGAAAGCCCAAAGTGCATCATCTAATTTATCCGACCATGATGCACGATTTTCACCTACGGTTCTTTCCAATATTCTTTTAATGCCCCGATTGGAAACTTCTACTTGTCCACTTGTTTGAGGGTGGTACGCAGTAGAAAGATGGTAAGTTACACCATACTTTTGCATGACTTTATCGAATTTGTCATTGCAGAAATGCGTACCACGATCACTAATAATAGCACGTGTAGTTCCAAATCTAGCAAAAAGAGCTTCCAAAAATTTCACAACTACTCGGGCATCGTTAGTGGGTAAAGCTTTCGCTTCAACCCATTTTGACAAATAGTCAACAGCCACGAGTATGTACTTTTTACCATGAGATGACGGAAATGGCCCCATAAAGTCTATGCCCCACACGTCAAAGATTTCACAAACTTGAATTGCATTTTGAGGTATTTCGTTCTTTTGTGAAATATTTCCATGACGTTGACAAGCGTCACATGATTTGACCAATTCCTGGGCATCCTTATAGATCGTGGGCCAGTAAAAACCCGATTCAAACACCTTTTTAGCGGTGTAGTTTGGATTATGGTGGCCCCCCGTGGGACCAGCATGGCAAGCCTTTAGAATTTCAGCGGCTTCCTGACCATAAACACACCGCCGGATGACTTGATCCGCACAGATTTTGAAAAGGTAGGGGTCGTCCCAGAAATAGTGTTTTACATCCTTAAAGAATTAATTTTTCTGTCGGGACGACATCCCTTTCACAACAAAGTTACCTGCATGGTAATTTGCAAAGTCGGCAAACCATGGGGTAGTCGAATCTCCACGAAAAGAAACCGCATTGAGGGTTTTGAGAGGAAATGTTTCATTTATTTCCTTTTTCTCGAAAGCATCTTGGTGGGGGTTTTCAAGACGAGAGAGATGATCAGCAGCTAGGTTCTCAGCTCCTTTTTTATCACGAATTATGATATCGAATTCTTGCAAGAGGAGAACCCAATGGAGTAGTCTCGACGTTGTGTTAGAAACTAAGAACGCCATAATAAAGATAGTTTCTAGGACCGTTTTGGCTCAAGACTGATTAGGTCTTAATCTAGGAATAATAATGCTCACATGATAAAACATAGCGGAATAAGAACAATATTATAAACAAGGTTTCTCGTCATCATCTCTACTCTAACATACACCAAAGCCCCAATGCTACGTGATCAAGTGTAGCATGGTTACACTCTAACAGCGATCTAAGATCGTTGAGGCTTAACACTAATCACCCTAGATGTTTTCCTATAAAACGTCTCTACACACACACCCCTTTCTAGGTTTACATTGTGACACATGAATAAAACCTATTCCCTGTATTCTCTTTATATAATAGAGAACTAGGGTTACAAAATACTACGAAGGACAATATTGAAATAACTTCTTTGTAAATCAAGTCCCTTGTCTTTTGCATTCTTCACTTTGTCTTCATAAGTCCTCCATCTTTCATATTTTGTCAATATCAACTCAAGTATAAATCCCAACAATCTTCCCCTAGTTGATATGACAAAACGAATATGCACGAACTTCCCCTGAAGCTAGTATATATGAAAGATAAACGAACTTCCCCTTAAACCATGCTATATCACCAAGGCTCTTCAAGTTGCATCTTCAATGTAAAGATTCTTCCCCTTTTTGTCATCATCAAATAGGGGACAAATGTAAGCAACCTTGATCTTCACAACCACGAATCAATATTACACGTCCAATCCATCTTTCCAATGTTTCAAATCACCCACCATTAAGTTTTCCACATCTATAAATGGACTTGAAACAATAGAAATCAAAACCAGTAGTAGTAATAACAACCAGCAGTAGTAAAAACCTTCACCTCGATGTAACATATAAATGGTTAAACATTTAAACACTTAAGCTTCCCATGAAACCCATATGTTAACCATTTGTTGAATGTAGGCTCCATGTAATGATTACTGATGAAGAAAACTAAGTATAACCAACTTGATGCTGAAGTAGAACCACCCAAACTTGTGCCTTATATCTTGAACTAAAATTGACTTCGAACGTATACTTAACGTATAGGGAGATCGCAATCTTTTGACAATAAACACTGAGCACAATAACGTAACTCCTTCAAGTGTTTGTCAATTCGTAGTCACCTAAATGAATGAACAAGTTACCAAAAGGTATGATAAAACACAAACCTGTGAAACTCCACTTCATCGTCAAATAGGTGATAAAAACCTTTCTTCATAATCAATTAAAGCAAATAAGAACGAGCCATAAATCTTTTAAGAACCGAAACCAAATCCAAAAATTTAAGCTCCTGTGTGTGTGTCTTTCTCTGACATGTCACAAAGTCAGCCAAGAACCAAAATTTCTTCATGTGTGTGTCTTCAAAAATACAAAACCATATAACAATCTGCCCTTGAAAAGTCATCGACCAATATTTTAATGATATCCAAACATGATGACACCAATCTTCCAATCAGTATGAGAATAAGTTTTTTCAAATATTTGCAAGATAGGACAAAACCAATTTAATATACTAACCGACCCATTGATGTCAAGTATTGTAATACAAGGTTTAGCCAAATATCAAACATTAATTTTACCTTCATCTTACAACTTGCACTTGTCGAAAAACTTTAATCAATTACATAGTCCTATGTGAATTCATTATTAGTACGAGGTAACCTTCAATTCTCCACTTTATAAAAACCTCGATCAATGAATCAATCTGTGATGAATCGTTTCAAACCAATCAATCTCTTATAATCACCTGCATGAATGTCATTTATCATACCATCTCTTTTCACAGCAGCGTATCACAAGTACCACAAGCAGTATTTAATCATACAATGAGCAATGCTAACTTATTTAACCCGAGCAGTGGAAACGAATAAGCAGCAGTGGAAACAATTAAGCGTAGCAGTGGTAAAATAGAACGAGCAGTGGTAATCGTGAAACGGAGCAGTGGTAAAATTTGTACACCCAGTGGAAACGAATTATCAGTAGTGGGAACTTAAACCTTGGGTAGTACAAACAAAATAGATAGGGACCAGCAGACCTTTACTGAAAACATACCATTACCCTTTGATACAAGTAGCATCAGTACAACCCTTTCTTTCTTGTGTTCAACGAGCAGCAAAAAGACCTCATGTGGTCCATACTAACTGTTCTTGTGTCATGACCTGTTACTTCACATAATAATATAATAATAGAACCATTCCATATGCAAAGGATGACAGCGTTCTGTTACTCAAGTACCATTAGTCATCTTGCTAACACCAGAACACTCGTTGATCATCAAATAATAAGTAGCATGCAAGACCGTTATTCCATCTTACTATAAACCCATAACTGATCATTCAGAACCAGAATCTTAGCACAAGTAAAGAGTATGGATCGGTCATGTTTTAGGGTTTCTAAATAACTCTTTGCAATCTGAATGACTAACAAAACAATACCTCACCAAGATGTATAAGAATATAACAGTAGCCAAAGAATAAAGTGAGATGAACAACCCTAATTCTGTATAAATCTTCTTTAAATCAGGTCTCCTCCATGAATAATAAACACCAAACAAAGTATATCCAACTTCCATAATGATTTTATTCAATAGAAACTGAAATCAAAGAAGTTGATATAAAGAAAACCCTAAAATTCGAAACAATATACCTCTTACAGCAGCAGTTTTCGAGAATTTATATCTTTTTATTGGAAGCTCAAATTGAAGATACCTCCGGTGATAATCTTAATTGATATGTAGAGAAGCTCCAATAAAAATTTCATCCCGATCCGACGGTTAACAAAGGAGATATCGTGCCTTGAAAACTGACTTGCAGTGAGTTACGAAAATTGAACCAAATTCGAATTTTTCTTGTTTTCTTCATTCTTCTACAAACCAAACCTTGTAAATCCCAGATATCAAGAGCCCCCGCTCTGATGCCACATGTTAGAAACTAAGAACTCCATAATAAAGATAGTTTCTAGGACCGTTTTGGCTCAAGCCTGATTAGGTCTTAATCTAGGAATAATAATGTTCACATCATAAAACGTAGCGGAATAAGAACAATATTATAAACAAGGTTTCTCGTCATCATCTCTACTCTAACATACACCAAAGCCCCAATGCTACGTGATCAAGTGTAGCACGGTTACACTCTAACAGCGATCTAAGATCGTTGAGGCTTAACACTAATCACCCTAGACGTTTTCCCATAAAACGTCTCTACACACACACACCTTTCTAGGTTTACATTGTGACACATGAATAAAACCTATTCCCTGTATTCTCTTTATATAATAAAGAACTAGGGTTACAAAATACTACGAAGGACTATACTGAAATAACTTCTTTGAAAAGCAAGTCCATTGTCTTTTGCATTCTTCACTTTGTCTTCATAAGTCCTCCATCTTTCATATTTTGTCAATATCAACTCAAGTATAAATCCCAACACTTTGCATCTTGTTTTGCAAAGAGATACTTCAAAGCCGAGTGATCCGTATACACTATGCTCTTGGTCAATATCAAGTATGGCCGGAATTTTTCAAAGGCATACACCACTGCTAATAATTCTTTTTCAGTGGTGGTGTAATGACTTTGAGCCTCGGTCATCATTTTGCTCACATAGTGTATCGGTTGAAAATGTTTTGATTTGCGTTGCCCCAATACTGCCCCTATTGCGTAATCACTAGCATCACACATGAGTTCGAAGGGCAAGTCCCAATTGGGAGAAACAAGAATCGGTGCCTCAATAAGCTTTTTCTTCAATGTTTCAAATGCTTCAATGCACTCGGGGGAGAAGATAAAAGGAGCATCCTTCTCGAGGAGATGGGTCATAGGCCGGGCAATTTTGGAAAAATCTTGAATAAACCTACGATAGAAACCGGCATGACCCAAAAAGCTCCTAACACCTTTGACGGTAGTGGGATGAGGTAATTTTGCAATGACATCCTCTTTGGCTTTGTCAACCTCAATCCCATTCTTTGAAATTTTATGGACGAGGACAATGCCCTTTCGGACCATAAAGTGACTCTTCTCCCAGTTTAGACATAACCTTGTATCTTCAAAATGTTTGAGCATGTTGTCTAAATGGGAGAGACATGATTGAAACGAATCCCCAATGACCAAAAAATCGTCCATAAAGACCTCCATAGTTTTCCCGATCATGTCGGAAAATATGGCCATCATACATCTTTGAAACGTGCCCAGAGCATTACATAAACCAAATGGCATACGTTTGTAGGCAAAAGTTCCATAGGGGCTCGTGAAAGTGGTCTTTTCCTGATCCTGCGGATCAATGGGAATCTGAGAGTAACCCGAGAAACCATCGAGGAAGCAATAGTACTCATTCCCCGCTAGTCTTTCGAGCATCTGATCCATAAAGGGTAGAGGAAAATGGTCTTTGCCGGTGGCGTCATTTAACTTGCGATAGTCAATGCAGACACGCCAACCCGTAACCAATCGAGTTGGAATCAACTCGTTTTCTTCGTTAGTGACAACAGTAATGCCACCCTTTTTTGGAACACAGTGTATTGGGCTAACCCAAGGACTGTCCGAGATAGGGTAAATCAGACCGGCATCAAGAAGTTTTAAAACTTCTTATTTGATGACCTCATGAATTTTTGGATTCACCCTTCTTTGTTGTTGGACTGCTGGTTTGAAGTCATCCTCCATTAAAATTTTGTGGGTACAAAATTCGGGGTCAATGCCCTTGATGTCGGAGAGTCTCCAAGCAATTGCTTGTTTATGTGACTTCAAAATCTTTATTAAAGCAGTCTTTTCCTCACCACTTAAATCCTTAGCAATTATGACGAGTAATTTATCATCACCCTCTAGAAATGCATATTCAAGATGAGGCGGCAAGTCCTTAAGTTCGACCTCAGGAAAGTCATCAGTTTTCTCAATATTTTTGACTTCCTTTTTATGAAGTGTTTGCGGTTGAATAGGAACAGGAGATGGATATTCGTTTAATAATTTCTCAAGTAGGAGAATATCCCTCTTGGGGTCAATCTCTTGGTTATCGATTCCATCAGGAACCGAATCACTCTTGAGAAAGGCCTCAATTTCTTCTAAGATGAAGTCACTTCCCTCAAACGGAGTGAGGGAAGGAGAAGAATTGGCAATGATGGGGTGAGAAGACAGAGTGAGGTTTTCACTCGGAGAATCATCAATGAAACCTAAAACCTCTTGAGCGTACTCCTCAGCAGAAACATCGATGACATCTATTCGGTTTACCGATTCAGAGTCATAATTGGAGGAGTACCTCGAAGTTTGATCGAGGTTAAAAGTCACCGCTTCATTACCAACACGAAGAGTTATTTCCTCTTCGAACACATCGATTAGAGCACTGCCCGTTCTCAGGAATCCTCTTCCAAGAATGAGAGGAACCCTTGGATCAACATCGAACTTAACAACAACGAAGTCAGCAGGGAAATGGAACTTTCCTACTTTTACAAACACATCTTCAGCAATGCCGAGTGGACGGGAGATTGAACGATCGGCAAGCACAAGAGTTATGCACGTAGGAGTAAGTTCAGGAAAAGAGAGTTTCTTCCACACAGAATATGGCATCAGGTAAATGCTAGCACCAAGATCTGCCAAGGCGAATCATTAAACCATACCTGGAAATACACATGGAATTAGAAGCTTTTTCAAAAGAACTGCTGAGCAGTTCTCATTCAATGGAGCCTTTGCCATTTGATATAGTTTTTCCTTGTTGCTTAACAAGTTCTTGATCATTGATGCAAATTTGGGCATCAAAATGATAGCATTCGCGAGGCTTATGTCAAAATGCAGATCTTGGAAGATCTGATAGAACTTGTCCATTTGATGACTAGCCTTTTCATGGAGCTTTTGCTCATTAAGTCGTGATGGGTAAGGTATTGAATGTTTGGATTTAGGGTTCTCAACAAGAGTTATTGGTGGTTAGAAAACAACTCCTGGTTTGGTCTTGGGAACAACCTGAGGATGGACGTGTGCGGTACTTTGTGGGCTAGTAGATTGCACCTTGTCCTTGGTTGCCTCAGGCTCATTTTCCACTACCTTGGGAAAAGGAGGAGGAGGAGGAGTAGTGGAAATCGGGGGACTATCATAAGCTTTATCACTGCATGTGGTGATAGCTTTGAGTTCACCCTTCGGGTTGACAACTGTGTTACCAGGGAGACCTCCCGAGGTAGAGGGTGGAGTGAGATGATTCATGAGACTGGCAAACATATTCTCAATCTTGTTTTGAGATTGATCAATTTTGTTGTTTGTTACCATAAGCTCACTCTTCAGCTCATTACCCTGCTTGGTTATTGAAGATTGAAATTCATTCTTCAAAGTCGAGATTTGATTCTGCATTGCCCTCATTTTGGTCTCATTAACCTTGATGTAGTTATTGAGCTCGTTTGGGAGAGGTTCTTGGTAATTAGGAGCTGAATACCCTTGATTACCCCTTTGGGGTAGGTACTGATTGATAGGGGCATGAGTTTGATTTTGCATGTTATGCCCCCTTGGTGGATTATAATTAAACCTATTTGGATTTTGAGGTGGAGGAAATCAGGGTGGTCCACTTTGGTTGCTAGCATGGTAGTTTGGTTCCACTTGAGGACGATATTGGTTACCTCCTTAGTTGGAACTTCCGCCTATCGCATTAACTTCAAATGGATTGCCTTCGGTGGCAGTGCAATTGTAATATGAGTGTGGACTACCACAAGTGACACAAACTTCTACCTTTTTGACTTCAACTTGCAGAGAAGGATGAGGAGAAGAAACTTTCTTACTTTTTATGAGAACCAACGCGTGAATAGCTTCCATGAGTTTGTCAAGTCTAGCATCGGTGCTAGACTGAGCCACGGGCGATGAGGTAGAAGGACCAACATTCCCTTGGGAAACAACCGGTTTTCTTCGTGGAATGCGGACCTTAGATTTATTCTCAATGATCGCTAAAGCATCCTTTGTGGTACGATTCAAGAAATTACCTCCAGCGGAGGAATTGAGAGAGTCTTGGTCGGCTTGGCTCACACCATTGTAGAAAGTGTCGAATTGCATCAACTCGGAAAAGCCATGGTGAGGACATTTGCGAAGCAATTCCTTATAACGATCCCATGCCTCACTGAATGACTCATCAAATTTCTGCGTGAATTTCATGATCTCATTCTTAAGACTCGTGGTTTTGGAAGGAGGAAAGAATTCATTCACGAACTTTTTTACCAAATCTTCCCGTGTTTCAATCGATCGGGGGGGGGGGTTGTTTATCAAGCCAAATCCGGGCAGCCCCATCGATGGAAAAAGGTAAGAGAAGAAGTTGGATTGCCTCTTCAGGGACATTTTTGCATTTGATGGTGGATGTGATTTTATTAAACCATCGAATGTGATCTTGAGAATCGCCCCGTTCAAAACCGTAGAATTGACGCGAGGTGACCAGGTTTATCAACCCAGTTTTAAGCTCAAAATTCTTGGCCACGATGGCTGGAACAACGATAGCATCTCCGTAACCCTCGACGGGTGCTTGGAGAAGCTCATTCATAGTGGGCTCAGCCGCCATGAGAACAGAAGATGTGGGCACAGTACAGATCTCAGATCCAACTGTTGGTGCTGAACGTCTACGACGTCTTCTAGGTATTCTTACAAGCTCAAGTAATGGGCTCGTGGACCTATAAGAACGAGTGCGCATGCACTAAAAAACAAACTCACTCAAAACAAAATCGAGGCAAAACGACAGTGAACTTAAACCAATAATCACAAGTAAGTGGCTTCTTTAAGAAAGGTACACCACTCACAGGGATACAATGGCAAGTTTTAATCTTTTGTTTGGGAACTTATTAATGTCCACACACCCAGTTGGTGGGTGTTCTGTCTTGGTTTGCGACGGTTTATTTTTATGTATTATTATTCACAAGAAAAAGACGGATGTTTGTGGGTTTTTGTGTATATGTGAAAAAACTTTTGGAATTATTTCTGGTATCGTCCCGTTATCCAAAATCGTATTTCTTTAAAAATCACCTTAAAAGAAACCCGATTTAGAAAACGTTACGATCTGTTTTGTTTGTTTTTTTTTTAATTTTTTTTTTGGTGTTTTAACACTTTAGGAAAAGTGTCAATGACTTTTTTTGTGTTTTGATTTAAAATTTACAAAAGTGATGGTTGATGAGTATGTAAATACTCATCATTTTTAGTCAAATCTGAACTGCAAAACGTTTAAAAACACTAAAAAACACACCAAAATACGAAGAAAATCCCAAAGATCGTGTTTTATATGTTTCTGATGCAAAACGAGTGAAAACAAACGAAAAACAAACAAAATGCATAATTGGCAGTTTCAGTTCTCCAACTTTCAAAATTTGACAAAACTAGTCCCTGAGCATTTATTTTAAAGAAAAGTCAACCCAAACTCTTTAAAAGTCAAATGATAACACAAATGATCTTTGGGTGAAAACTTTGGGAAAATTACACATTTGGTCCCTGTACTTTGGCAAATTAGCAATTTTGGTCCCCGGTGTTTCAAATTTGGAAAAATTGTATTTTTGGTCCTTTGGTTTATCTAACTTGACAGGAATGGACCCTTGAATTGAGTTTGGAAATCTAGCAAACAATGCCCTTGAAGTTTCACTTTGTGGCAACTATGGTCCTTATGATACTCATAATACCAAACGGATCCTTAAATATTAAACCAAACCACATACCACCAGCAGCCCACTTGTCCAATCCAATCCAATCAGACTACCCCTACCAGGCCCAAGTATTCCTAAAGCCCACCAAGCCCTTTGCATTTAATAATAAAAACGTAAATCCTTGACCAGTCAACACCCTTCCCATCTCTTTCACTTTCCCCCTCCCCGTGAACCTGCAAACCTCCAAACCCAGCCATCACCATCTCCCTTTGTCCTCCATACCTCTGCCCCATCCCACTATCTTTTCCCCCCACCTCACAAACCCCTACCTAACTCTCCATGTCACCAATCCACCACAACTGTTTTGGCGCCAAGAATAGGTTCAAAGGCCAGGACTGATTCTAAGAAGATTAAAGGGTGAGGATGTGAGCACAAGGTTCCAGGCATGATAATAAAGCCCTAATCTCAGAGTATGAAGCAAAGAAGAGCAATGTGTACCTACCTATTTGTTTTAGTATAAATAGGGCACTTATGTAAGCCATTGAGGCATCAATCTCTTTCTCTTGTATTTTTCTGTTTTAAAAACTTAGTTTTCATCTGTTATTTCAATTATCAAGTTTAATGAAAGTTTCATTTTAGTTTATGCAAAATCTGAATTTCTACTTAAAAGTCAAGTTTCCCTTTTCTCTTACTTAAATTCTGCTTGTTAATCTCAAAGTCTCATTTAATCATTGTTTAAGTTTGTTGGAATAAAAGAAAGCAAAATTCAGATGATGAGTGCTCAAACACTCATCATTTTTGGTCTAATCTGAACTGCAAAACATACAAAAACACTCAAATATGCATCAAAATACTGAAAATATTTCAAAATTGTGTTTTATATGTTTTAGATGTAAAATGAGTAAAAACAGATGAAAAACGTATAAAGTTTGCAAAATTGGCAGTTTCAGTCCCCCAACTTTCATAAAATATCAAAACTAGTCCCTGGACATTCAAAATATGGAAAATTATCACCAAACGACCTTTTGAAATTATAAGTTGTCATATTTAGTCCTTTGGTGAAAAATCTCAAAAGTTTTGGAAAATTACAAGTTCAGTCCCTGTACTTTCAGACTTTGGCAGAATTGGTCCCTGGTGGGATATTTTTGAAAGAAAAATCATTTTGGGTCCTTGGGAAGTTACAAATATCAATTTTAGTCCTTGGGTGTGAAGTTTGGAGAAATGTCAGTTTTGGTCCCTCAACTTTACAAACTTGTCAATTTTGGTCCCTGGTGTTTTAAAATGAAAAAAAATAAATTCATGGTCCTTATATTATTGGAATATGGCAAGATTGGTACTTGTGAGCACTTTGGAGTTTGTACATTTTCAGTCCCTAAATTTCAGGATAATTACACTTTGGTCCTTGTGAAATAACATTAAACCAAATGGACCCTTTTGTTTAAAAATGCCCAAAGCCACAAGCCTGATCCAAAAAATACACCCTTTGGCCCAACTATCCCAAAGCCAAATCCCATTTTAAATAAAAAACACCCCTGCCGGTCAAACATGTGGTCAAACCGACCACTATTCACCCTCCCTAACCTCCATCTCCTTCCCTAATTACCAGGGTGCTTTGTCTCCCCCTCCTCTCCAATTCCCCACAAAATCCTCACCTTCCTCTACTATCCAACCCTTACAATCCTCCCCCTCATTAATTCCCACACCAAACTCCCTAACTGCCCAATCCCATTTTTCCTGCCAAAACAATTTGAAGGGCCAGGATGAAATCAAGCAATCCAAGGGCCAAAAACAGATGTGGGAAAGCATGTGGAACATACTTTGGTCTATTTAAGTGAAGAAAAAGAAAGAAGGAAGAAGTTAGTTAGTCTTAGCTTAGTTGTAGTGTAGTTTTAGTTTTTGTAATGTCGTTTTGATAATCTTTCCAATTTTAGTGTAAGTTTAAGCTTCTGACCTGTATTTCTATAATTTCCATTGTATTTAAAACAGTTTCTAATTAGTTAATCAAATTTCTAGTACTTACTCAGTTTATTCCTTTTTATTTAAATTCCTCAATTCCATTTAAGTTTGTGAAAAGTGTTATTCAATGGTTGTTTAAGCTTATGCAAGCTTAGTTGTGAGTTCCTTTAAGTCAATTGTGCCTTAGGGTCAGTTTTACTTTTAAATCACCAAAAATAATCAAATATTACAAAAATAGTGAAAAACCAAAAAAAAAAGGAAGAGGAAGAGTAGCAGTGAAGTGTGTATCTGGTTTAGAGCTCTTGGGAGTATTAGGAATATAATATTGGATCCCTGTACATCTTGGTTCTCTGCTGTGACAGTTTGTAAGAATTCTTTTTCATTTTATTGCATAATCTGTGGTAGTGAGTTCTTGTTGTTCATTACTGTTTGTATTTGCCTAAATATAGTTATTATAGTCTAATATCAGTTAATACATCTTAATTTTGGATCAAAAACACCATTTGCTTCCTAAAATTTCAAAACTGTCTCCTATAGGGGTGTTTGGATCAGGATTGGATGTTGTGTTGCTGTTGTTGTTTTGTTGTTATTTTAGTCTTAGTATACTGCATTAGGAATTGTTAGGTTATTTAGGACTTTAAAACCCTCACCTCATTTGCAAAAAGTCAAAAATCCATGCTAAGACTCTTAATTGTGCACTGTTGAGATATTAAGCTTGCATAATCACTCAAAACCCTTCACTAGTAGCTATTATAACCTGTTTTAGCCTATTAATAGTTTGTTAGTTCATTTTCAGTAGATTAGAAGCTTTCAAAGTTGAAATAAGTCAAAATTACAAGATAACTCAAAAAGTCAAAGTTAGTTGTGTAGAAAAAACCAAAAAATCAAGGAATTTTATAGAATTGTGTATTTGGAATCAGGCTTTGGGATTTTTAGGGTTTGTTGTATCCCAGCTCATCTCTATCCCCCCCCCCCCCTCAACTCATTTTTGTAGTGGGCCCCACTGTGGTTCAAAGACACCTGCAGGGGGAGTAACCTCCCCTGCTACACAGACCTCAGTCCCAACACCCATCTTCAATGGCTTTTTATGGCTTACATAGTGGGCCCCACACCATAACTCTTGGCTTATTGGAAAGCCAATAAGCCAGGGTTCAAGGTCCATAGCTTATTTTATGGTTTAGGGCTCATTCACTAGGGCTGCCATACCCTTGTAGCTTGTCCCATTTCTGTGTTGGTTGAGGTATAAGCCAAGTGCTTATTTTGATCCATGTGCTTATTCAGTGGTCACCATTGGCTTTTTCCAGCTTAAACATGTTCCTTTAGCTTATTCTCATCATAATCCATCTCTGGTTTCAGCTTGAAGCTTATTTCATAGCTTTTAGCTTTGATAGTTGACCAAAGTCAACTGTCAAGCTCATAAGCTCTCAAATAGCTTATTTTTAAGTTATAAAAAATTTGTTTTCACAAAAGTTGTGTGTTTTTAGTTATAAAATAGTTTTCAAAAAGAAAAATTCAGAAAAAACAATTTAATTTTAAGTCATAGTTTCTATTTAATGTAATTTAAATTTTAATTTTCATTTTTAAATTTTTTTAAGCACTTAGCTTTTTTAAATTTTTATTAATTACCTTTTATATTAAAGTAATTTTAGTAAATTTCTCAGATTTTTATTTTCTCATTTAGTATTAATTAGAATTAATATTAGTTTTATCAATAATTAATTAATAATTAAATTTTAAATAGCATAATTAGTTTTTATTAAGTAAGACCTAGTTTTTATATTTTTCCTAGCTTTTATATAATATAATATAATTTTAGGAATTTTTCTAGAATTTTTACTATTCATTTTCTATTTTTTATAATTTAAATAGTTTAATTAGGTAATTAATAATTAATTAGTAATTAATTAATAGAAAAATCACAAAAAGACAAAAATACTTATTTTTAGTTTTAAAATTTGTTTTTAGTTATTTTGTAATTTTAAAAATTTTATTTTCACTTTTCTAGTATTTAATTAATATTATATTGTATTTAAGTTATTTAAATATTAATAATAAGTATTAATTAGTAATTAATTAATAATAAATAATTAAATAGTGTAAAATTTATTTTCTTTTTCTAAAAATTTTCTTTTATCTTTTAGTTTGTAAAAAAGTCATTTTCACCCCCTGGGGGTTTTCAGATTTCAGTTTTCACGTTTTATTTTGTACGTTTACATTATTTCAAATGTAAACGTACGCGTTTTTAGATTTCAAGCGTTTTTAGGTATGTAACTTTCACGTAATCATCTTTATAGCTTATTTAAGCTATTTCTTTGTAGATTCCCTAGTTTAATCACTCACAACCTTTTCCTGTCCAAATTCACCTGATCACAGATCCGTTTGATAACCATCACACCTCGTCGGGACATAACGACCCGGGGAAACCCTACACTTCCACGGAGCATTGACTCTAGGCTGTTTGACCTAGTTGACCATTTACTTGGTCAATTTAAGTTGACAGTTTAGCATCAATCAAAATTTGGCGCCGCTGTCGGGGAGGTTGTGCGCGCTATTCTAAACGGTTTTTCTGATTAGTGATTTTGGAATTCGTTCCATTGTACATTTATCCATCCTTTGTTCATATTTTCTTATTATAAAAACAAAACTATTCACGAAAACATTTTAAATTCAGGTTTCAACGAACACAAAAACATTTTCTTTCCTATTTGTACAAAATGTTTATCCAAAAATCCAAAAACATTCTCTTTCAGCCTATCACATCTTTGATTCTTCATTCCTTACCCTCTATGAACTTTTGATTCTTTCTATGTCTCATCTACACCTTCTTATTTGCCATTGGTGTGGTAATCCTTATAATGGTGGCAATTGTCCCAGTTGTGGCATGGTAGAGTCAGGAAACGGGTCTGTCTATAACCAGAATCCCTATTCCTACCATGACACGACTGATTCATTCCATCAGTTACCACACCATGAGACTCAACAGTTTTACTGTTGTGAGTACTGTGGTGGTTCACATTACAGTTCCGATTGTCAATCGGGAAACACGCTTGTCTATGAGCAGTTTCCTGATAACAATTATGACTCTAGCACATACAACCCACAGCCACATCAGTTTCACTGTTGTGATTACTGTGGAGGTCCACACTCTAGCTCGGATTGTCAAACAAGGAATCCATTTCCTTGTAACAATTACGACTATTCGTTTTCAGACCCACCTCCACAGTACCATATGATTCACACAACTCCTCATGATACTGAGCAAGACCTTTTACTAAAGGCTCTTGATATATTGAAAGAACTTAAGGAGGAGTTGGTTACTACATCGTTTCGAGACTCTCGTGAGAAATCTATGGCAGAATTACTTGCTGCGGAACGAGATGCTAGAAACGAATTGAGCATGGAAGAATTGCTAGTCTTAGAACAAGCGGCTATAAAACGTGCCAAATTTCGTAAAGCTGCTCTTCTAGACTGTGATGATGATAGTGATAATGAAG
Organism: Artemisia argyi; assembly: GCA_030686995.1. Lineage (NCBI taxonomy): Eukaryota > Viridiplantae > Streptophyta > Magnoliopsida > Asterales > Asteraceae > Artemisia > Artemisia argyi. The sequence continues at coordinate 43,634,669 of CM060700.1, forward strand.
ACACCCTTGATATCCTTCAATTTTATAAGGGTTCGTCAGATTCATCATTTGTAATTCCTTCCATTGAAAATCAGGGAGAAAATAATGAGACGGAGAAATTACTAGCAGAAGATCAAATGGAATTCGTACAACCCACGGATGCTAACTCCTCTCCACTCCCTCAGTCTGTTGTTATCACACCCGAAGTTCACACTCACTCTCTAAACATGGGGGATGAGCATCTTAGCACTGTTCCTAATAAGGAATCAGACGAATTAGTAAAGTCTAGTGTTGAGATCCTTGTCCCAATCCCGAGAGAGTCACAGGGGACTTTTGATCAAGTGTGTGATATTCCCTCTCCTACTGATAATCCAAATGATCAAATTGAGACTGTCTCTGATTCCAGTGATGAATGTTTATCTTATGGAGACATTGAGTATGTTGATGCATCCCTTCCCTACTCTAATGTTGACTTTCTTCTCGAGGAGTTCGCCGATGAACTCACTCATACCAATCCACTTCCATCGGGATGTGATGATAATCTATTTGATTTCAAAGATGATATGGAAGAAGTCGAAGCATTCCTTGCCCTAGATTGTTCAACTTTGTATGAAGTTTATGATAACTATCTTGATTCTGAGGGGGATATTCTTTTCCTTGAAAGCTTATTGAATGATGATCCATCACTCAATTCCTATCTCAATATCGGGCTTAGTGATTCACCCACTGATGAAAATTCTTTATCTTATGGAGACATCAGTGATGTTGATGAAATTCCTTCTGAGCCCATCATTGATCACCTTATCATGACTCCTCCGGAGTATGATAGCCCGGGGGGAGATACACTCAATCATGAGGATTTGCAAATTCCTACCCACCCTCCCGGGATGTTTTTGAGCTTAACCCTTAAAATCCAAACTCAGACTAATGAGCCTGCTTTCTCGGTGCCTTCCTCTCTTCTTCACTCCTTCGGGAATGAAGCCACTATCTTTGACCCCGGCATTTTCATTTACCATTATCTTGAGCCGGGATTATATCTCATCGGTGTGGAACTTTCACGTGCTTCAAATGTTTGTCCAAACATCTTGAATGAAAGTCCTATGGAGATTGTCTCTTCCACATCATGCTTCCCCAAGGACAAATGAATTCGGGTTCGAGTCAAGCTAGCGACTCGGTAAACGAAAACAGTAGCATGTACTTAGGGTTTTCACCCTAAGTGTGGGGGAGTTACCCCTACTGTGGTTATTTATAAAGTGAAAAACAAAATGGTTTTCCATGTTTAGCTTGTAATGTTGCCCTTTTACGTTCAAAGAGTCGGCATAATAGCCGGGACTTTGAATATTGAGGACAATATTCATTCTAAGTGTGTGTGGGGGGGGGGGGTATTTCGCTATTCTAGCGAATTTTCTCACATTTTACTATCTTATACCCCTGTTTTTGGCCAAAATTTCAAAAAATTTTCAAAATTTTTTCACTTGTGCTTCAAAATTTTTGTGGTTATCAGTCCGCCATGTCTAAACGACAAAAGGATTGGCTAATCCAGGAGTAAACGGCTCTTGGTAAAGATATATCAAATCCGTTGATGGCTTGCAATTCGCCCAAAATTGTATGGTACCTCAACTCGCCATATCCTAAAAAGCGAATGAGTTAGCTAGCCCGCAAGATTATGGCTTGTGGTAAAGGTAGTGGAAAAACCATAATTGGTAATCAGCTCACCAAGATGTTGACTTTGTCCATCAAGAGTTGGCTAGTCTAGAAGCAAACGGCTTTTGGTAAAGACTAATCAAATCCGTTGACAGCTGGTGGTTTGCTTAAAATCACATGGTTATCAGGTGGACCATAGTTCCTACTTGAATCGATACATCTGGCTACTCCAGAAGTGACGGCTTTTGGTAAAGAGTTTAAAATCCATCAAGTTTTCAAAACAGTTTATTGCTAGGGACTAGCAATAGTTTAGTGTGGGGGATTGATGAGTGCTCAAACACTCATCATTTTTGGTCTAATCTGAACTGCAAAACATACAAAAACACTCAAATATGCATCAAAATACTAAAAATAATTCAAAATTGTGCTTTATATGTTTTAGATGCAAAATGAGTAAAAACAGATGAAAAACGTACAAAGTTTATAAAATTGGCAGTTTCAGTCCCCCAACTTTCATAAAATATCAAAAATAGTCCCTGGACATTCAAAATATGGAAAATTATCACCAAAGGTCCTTTTGAAATTATAAGTTGTCATACTTAGTCCTTTGGTGAAAAATCTCAAAAGTTTTGGAAAATTACAAGTTCAGTCCCTATACTTTCAGACTTTGGCAGAATTGGTCCCTGGTGGGATATTTTTGAAAGAAAAATCATTTTAGGTCCATGGGAAGTTACAAATATCAAGTTTAGTCCTTGGGTGTGAAGTTTGGAGAAACATCAGTTTTGGTCCCTCAACTTTACAAACTTGTCAATTTTGGTCCCTGGTGTTTTAATATGAAAAAAAATAAATTCATGGTCCTTATATTATTGGAATATGGCAAGATTGGTACTTGTGAGCACTTTGGAGTTTGTACATTTTCAGTCCCTAAATTTCAGGATAATTACACTTTGGTCCTTGTGAAATAACATTAAACCAAATGGACCCTTTTGTTTAAAAATGCCTAAAGCCATAAGCCTGATCCAACAAATACACCCTTTGGCCCAACTATCCCAAAGCCCAATCCCATTTTAAATAAAAAAAACACCCCTGCCGGTCAAACATGTGGTCAAACCGACCACTATTCACCCTCCCTAACCTCCATCTCCTTCCATAATTACCAGGGTGCTTTGTCTCCCCCTCCTCTCCAATTCCCCACAAAACCCTCACCTTACCCCACTATCCAACCCTTACAACCCTCCCCCTCATTAATTCCCACACCAAACTCCCCAACTGCCCAATCCTATTTTTCCCGCCAAAACAATTTGAAGGGCCAGGATGAAATCAAGCAATCCAAGGGCCAAAAACAGATGTGGGAAAGCATGTGGGACATACTTTGGTGTATTTAAGTGAAGAAAAAGAAAGAAGGAAGAAGTTAGTTAGTCTTAGCTTAGCTTAGTTGTAGTGTAGTTTTAGTTTTTGTAATGTCGTTTTGATAATCTTTCCAATTTTAGTGTAAGTTTAAGCTTCTGAGCTGTATTTCTATAATTTCCATTGTATTTAAAACAGTTTCTAATTAGTTAATCAAATTTCTAGTACTTACTCAGTTTATTCCTTTTTATTTACATTCCTCAATTCCATTTAAGTTTGTGAAAAGTGTTATTCAATGCTTGTTTAAGCTTATGCAAGCTTAGTTATGAGTTCCTTTAAGTCAATTGTGCCTTAGGGTCAGTTTTACTTTTAAATCACCAAAAATAATCAAATATTACAAAAATAGTGAAAAACCAAAAAAAAAAAGGAAGAGGAAGAGTAGCAGTGAAGTGTGTATCTGGTTTAGAGCTCTTGGGAGTATTAGGAATATAATATTGGATCCCTGTACATCTTGGTTCTCTGCTGTGACAGTTTGTAAGAATTCTTTTTCATTTTATTGCATAATCTATGGTAGTGAGTTCTTGTTGTTCATTACTATTTGTATTTGCCTAAATATAGTTATTATAGTCTAATATCAGTTAATACATCTTAATTTTGGATCAAAAACACCATTTGCTTCCTAAAATTTCAAAACTGTCTCCTATAGGGGTGTTTGGATCAGGATTGGATGCTGTGTTGCTGTTGTTGTTTTGTTGTTATTTTAGTCTTAGTATACTGCATTAGGCATTGTTAGGTTAATTAGGACTTTAAAACCCTCACCTCATTTGCAAAAAGTCAAAAATCCATGCTAAGACTCTTAATTGTGCACTGTTGAGATATTAAGCTTGCATAATCACTCAAAACCCTTCACTAGTAGCTATTATAACTTGTTTTAGCCTATTAATAGTTTGTTAGTTCATTTTCAGTAGATTAGAAGCTTTCAAAGTTGAAATAAGTCAAAATTACAAGATAACTCAAAAAGTCAAAGTTAGTTGTGCAGAAAAAACCAAAAATTCAAGGAATTTTATAGAATGGTGTATTTGGAATCAGGCTTTGGGATTTTTAGGGTTTGTTGTATCCCAGCTCATCTCTATTTCCCCCCCCCCCCCTCAACTCATTTTTGTGATTTTTGTAGTGGGCCCCACTCTGGTTCAAAGACACCTGCAGGGGGAGTAACCTCCCCTGCTACACAGACCACAGTCCCAACACCCATCTTCAATGGCTTTTTATGGCTTACATAGTGGGCCCCACACCATAACTCTTGGCTTATTGGAAAGCCAATAAGCCAGGGTTCAAGGTCCATAGCTTATTTTATGGTTTAGGGCTCATTCACTAGGGCTGCCATACCCTTGTAGCTTGTCCCATTTCTGTGTTGGTTGAGGTATAAGCCAAGTGCTTATTTTGATCCATGTGCTTATTCAGTGGTTACCATTGGCTTTTTCCAGCTTAAACATGTTCCTTTAGCTTATTCTCATCATAATCCATCTCTGGTTTCAGCTTGAAGCTTATTTCATAGCTTTTAGCTGTGACAGTTGACCAAAGTCAACTGTCAAGCTCATAAGCTCTCAAATAGCTTATTTTTAAGTTATAAAAAATTTGTTTTCACAAAAGTTGTGTGTTTTTAGTTATAAAATAGTTTTCAAAAAGAAAAATCCAGAAAAAACAATTTAATTTTAAGTGATAGTTTCTATTTAATATAATTTAAATTTTAATTTTCATTTTTAAATCTTTGTTAAGCACTTAGCTTTTTTAAATTTTTATTAATTACCTTTTATATTAAAGTAATTTTAGTAAATTTCTCAGATTTTTATTTTATAATTTAGTATTAATTAGAATTAATATTAGTTTTATCAATAATTAATTAATAATTAAATTTTAAATTGCATAATTAGTTTTTATTAAGTAAGACCTAGTTTTTATATTTTTCCTAGCTTTTATATAATATAATATAATTTTAGGAATTTTTCTAGAATTTTTACTGTTCATTTTCTATTTTTTATAATTTAAATAGTTTAATTAGGTAATTAATAATTAATTAATTGAAAAATCACAAAAAGACAAAAATACATATTTTTAGTTTTAAAATTTGTTTTTAGTTATTTTGTAATTTTAGAAATTTTATTTTCACTTTTCTAGTATTTAATTAATATTATATTGTATATAAGTTATTTAAATATTAATAATAAGTATTAATTAGTAATTAATTAATAATAAATAATTAAATAGTGTAAAATTTATTTTCTTTTTCTAAAAATTTTCTTTTATCTTTTAGTTTGTAAAAAAGTCATTTTCACCCCCGGGGGTTTTCAGATTTCAGTTTTCACGTTTTATTTTGTATGTTTACGTTATTTCAAATGTAAACGTACGCGTTTTTAGATTTCAAGTGTTTTTAGGTATCTAACTTTCACGTAATCATCTTTATAGCTTGTTTAAGCTATTTCTTTGTAGATTCCCTAGTTTAATCACTCACAAACCTTTTCCTATCCAAATTCACCCGATCACAGATCCGTTTGATAACCATCACACCTCGTCGGGACATAACGACCCGGGGAAACCCTACACTTCCACGGAGCATTGACTCTAGGCTGTTTGACCTAGTTGACCATTTACTTGGTCAATTTAAGTTGACAGTTTAGCATCAATCATCAGAGAAGAAAAGAGAGAAAAAAAAAGAGAAAAAGAAAATTCAAAAATTATAAAAAAATGGAAGAAGGTGTAGTTGCAGTAGCAGATGATTATAAGGATTGGTTTAGAGCTCATGGGAGCACTTAGGTTGTTCTTGTGTTCCTAGTCCGCAGATTGTTCCCTGCTTTGGATGACAAGTAGGTTTTGCCAAGCTCTTTGATCATAATTTACAGTATTTATTGTTCGCATTTAATAATTATAGTAGCTAAGTAGCTAATCTTGTTTAGTAATCTAGTGGTTTCCTTTGAAAAAGGTCAAAACAGCTTAGTATGGGGGTGTTTGGATAAATGCTTTTGAGGTTTGAATTAAGGGTTTAAGTTTGTTTGTTTATTGTTCCTAGGTTCTTATAAGTTGAATTCAGCATTAACCTTGGGCTATCTTAAGGCAAAAGTCAAAATCACATTAATTCCCACCCACAGATTAACTGTGGTAAAATTGAGTTCTCAAATCTTGAGAATCACTTCTATGTTAGGTTAGATTGGTAAAATTGGTTTGCTTCAAACAAACATCAAGTGACCAGTTGTGATCACTCAAAACTCATAAAAGTCAACATTCCAAGTTTACATGAAAAGTCAACATTGCATGAACTCAGTTTTTTCCAATATAGCGTGAATTATGTAGAATTTTGTGATAGGTTTTAGGGTCTGTGCTTTTTAGGAATTGTATTCCCCCACCTTGTCTTTGATTTCCCACTCTCATTACACTTTTAAGAATTTTCTGTGGGCCCCCACAACCCCTCAAAGTAGCCTGCAGGGGGAGTGAACTCCCCTGTATCTCAGATTTTGGAAAACTTAGAGGGTTTGCAGAATGTTCATTAGGAAGAATTAGGTTTTGATTTTTATCAATTTAAAAAGCCATTTAGGTAGGCTTTGGAATAGTGCTTTTAGTTTTCTAGTAAGGGCTTATTTGGTGCTTGTTTTGAAGCCATTTTTTGGCTCATTTGATTTCTGCTGCTGCAGTGTTCTTGTCATTGTTCTTGTTAGAAATAGTTGTTTTTGTTGATAGAATTCCTTTGTAAATTGTTGTTTCTGATCTTCTTGTTGTCAATTAGTGTTTTTATTGTTGTTTGTTTGATTATTTAAACCTAGGGTTTTGTTGGTAATCGAATAGGAGAGAACAAAAAGAGAACAAAGAAAACTTTCCACTTTTATTTCTAAATCTTATGAACTGAGAGTGTTTAAAGTGTTTGAGTTGGTGATTTCAAAGTATTTTTGATTCCAGAAAAATGTTTTGGGTTTATGTTCATGAACTTTGAGAAAGCAGAAAAAGAAAAAAAAATAAATAGCAAAAAAGGTTGTTGCTGGGATTCGAACCCTAGCCACCCAGCTCACCACACAAGCAACACAATACTCACCTCCCTTCCAACAGCTCTGGAGCACCAGTTCTGTTGGAAGGAGTATTCCACCTATACTTAAACAGTTTTTCATTCCAAGCTTTTGAAACCGCCTAAGCTTATTGCAGCTTATTTGCAAAGGCTTTTTCAAATTTAGTATTTTTCTTAGGTTAGTATTATGATAATATAATTTTCAGAAAATTTTCAGATTTTTATAAATCGTTTTAGTATTTATTAGGATTTAATTTACTTTAAATAGAGTTTAATTCATAACAAATAGAATTTTCGTTAAAAAATAAATTTTCTTTTTTCTAAAATTTACTTTCACCTTTTAATACGTTAGAAAATTATTCGTAAACCCGTAGGACGTTTTGAACTTAAATTTCACGTTTTATTTTGTACGTTGATGTTTATTTTTAATAAACGTCACGTTTTTAATTTAGATTACGTTTTAGGATTCCCGATACCTAATTATGTTTCCCATAGTGTTTTAGAACTTCCCTAGTTTGGTAATTAACTTTTGTTTACCCTTAGGATAATTTATTTTCACCTTCGTTCGTTAATTTAACGTATCATAAAACCAAATAATCCTTCCAATCATACAAGATTTTAATCTCAATCTCATTCGAAGCTTTCCATTCACACCTCATTGGGGTACGACCCGGGAAATCACTTCCCGGTCACAATTTAAATATCACTTTCACAAGTCTTGCGAGGTAATCTTTTTCCTGAAAGGTTTACTCGAATTACTTCACGTCTATTTATCTCATGATAAATTAGACCTCACGTTTGTTGATATTTTGATAAATTATTTTTGCACACACCAAAACACAACGAATCAAATGGCGCCGCTGCCAGGGAGGCTGTGTGTCGAAAGTCTCGATAAGGTTTAGACGATTAGTCTTGTAGAACCTTCGCAAGAAGTTACGTTTTCATAAAACTTATAAAAAACCAAAAATATTTTTCTTTTGTTTCTATATATGTATTATATCTATAAAAGTTAAGAAAAACACAAAAAGATTTTCCCGTTTCTTTGTTTAATAATAACAACATTAAAATCTTACCACCGCAAACCAAGGCAGAACACCTACCAACTGGGGGTGTGACCATAATAAGTTCCCAAACTAAAGATCAAAACTTGCCTTTGTATCACTTGCGTTTTGGAAAACTTTTAATCGATAAGCATACACTAAGAGGAGTCGAAACGGTATAGGGCGATCCAACGAACTTCGCCCTAGTGAGAAATCCATTCTTTTCTCCCGCTCCTTGTACGTTTATCCTTAAAGGTCAACCTTGTGTTCTTGATTATTGGTTTAAGTTCCCTTGTCGTTAAAGTGGTATTGTTTTAATTGATATTTTTGTGGTGCATGCGCACGTTTTCGTCTACGTCAACAAGTCCTTTGCAATCGCTTAACAATATTCAAAGAAGAAGGCGTAATCGACGACGTACCAATCCAATAGTCGAACCCGAGATCCGTACTATTCCCATCATGGCGGCTGAGCCCACTATGAATGAGCTTCTCCAAGCACCCATCGAGGTTTACGGAGATGCAATCATCATTCCAGCCATCGTGGCTGACAATTTTGAGCTTAAGACGGGGTTGATAAACTTTGTCACCTCACGTCAATTCTATGGTTTCGAGAGGGACGATCCTCAAGATCACATTCTGATGAGGCGAAAAATGAACCATTTTTAGGGGTTCATTTAAGCCCGGAATTGAATTTATTTGATCAAGTATTGCCCTAAATCGTTCCTTTTGTGATTTTAGGTACTTTGGGAGTGAATTCTGGAAAAGGAAGCATTTTGGACGTTTTTGGAGCATAAAAGTGAAGAAAAAGGCAAAAACTTAATTTTTCATGCTGAAAACAGTACCTGACGGCGTCAAGAGGAAAAATGTGACGGCGTCAGGAGTAAAATCCATGACGACCCAGAGAAAACCTGAAGGCGTCAAGAGAAGGGCGTCAAGAGTAATTTTTGTGACGGCCTGCAAAAGGAATACACATGACGGCGTCAAACCCAGATCTAGGCAGTCCGAGAAATTATTTGGCGGTGAGATGACGGCGTCAGACTTTTGTTCTTGACGCCGTCACCTCTCAGAATCTATATATACTTTTCTATTTTTCATTCATTAGGGGAAGAACTTGTGTGGAGAATACTATGGTCGAACCTAATAAACCCTAGGTCGTTTTTTACTGTATTTTCAAGGGTTTTCACCCCTTGAAACCTTTCATGTTTAATTGAGATAAGTCCTCTTTCAATTCATTCAATATGTCTATGTGTTGTTTGAATATATCTTATGCTTGTCTTGATTTCAACATGCTAGGCTAGATCTATGATGTGTTTGCTTAGATGTAATGAAACCTAGATGTTAATTATAGGTTGATTGCTTGTTTATAGTTGTAATGGATGAATGATTTCAATGTTAGGCTTAAGAAACCCGGCAGATCTCCATTATGTAACGTGCTTGAACGTCTTAAGAAACATGAACCGATGTGTACTAGGTTTTATTGGTTGTATTTAATGCATGAGCAAATTCTAGTGATCCCATGTTAGGAGCTTCTTAGCCGGCTCGACATAGGAGTGAAGTAGGCGCTTATAGGATTGGGGAAGTAAGTACGCCACCCCATGAATGGTATTTAGGAATACAATCCATCATCCACGCAACTGTAACAAGTAATTAACCTATAAAAGATATCTAGGGAGTAGTGAAATCTAAGTAAACACAATTCTCCCATATATTGCTCACACCTCTATCTTAATTTAGTTTATTTTCATTTCTAGTATTTTTATTTTGATTGCATTTTAGTTATTGGGTTATTTGACTAGCAACTAATTCCGCCCAACTCCTTCAAAACCCGAGATTTTTATTTGCTTTTATAAAAACTAAAAAATACAAAAAGAATCATCCCTCATCTCTAGACCTAGTCTTTAGGTTTTCTAATCCTAGCGACACTATTCCTAGCTGAACGATCAATCCCCCGGTACGTGTCATTATACTATAATACATCGATCAGGTACACTGCCTAGTGAGGGTTGTAAGCTTCTCGAGATCCCTCGAGAGGTAAAGCCTGGTGCAATCCCTACGCATCAAGTTTTTGGCGCCGCAGCCCGGGGAATAGTTATTGTCTAGGTTAGGATTTCTTTTTATTAGGTCTACTTGCTAGATTCCTTTCTAGTAAGATTTTATTTTTATTTTTAGGTTCTCTTTAGTCTATCTTATTTCTTTGTTTCCTTTGTTCGTAAACTAACTCGATGGATAACAATAACATTGATCGTTTGATTCCTGTTATTCGTGTTTTTCGTCATAGGATTTTCCAAATGCCCGCCCCAATCCCTTTAGTGGAAAATGAGAACCCACCTAACCTATCGCCTAACCACCACTTTGACAATAATTCTGAATTGGAGGAGTTTGACCACGATGATGACCATAAGGCTAGTCCTTTTTACTATTCAGACTCCGATGAGGATCTAGATGATGGTAATGTGATTAATGAGGATAGGATGGAAGATGAAGTGAACCCTCTTAGGTATGTCGACCCTAGAACAAGGATTGAGAGTGATAGCTTATTCAATATGCAATTTCCTTGTAAGATTGGATTTAGGAGTTTTAATGCCTACCTTAACTCATCTCTCCCAATGAACATAATCTCGCGTAGTGAATATAATAAAATCATGGTAGATGAGTTAGAATACAAAGGAGATAATGTTATTGCTAGGGCAATGTCATTGCATGTTTTTGTAGGAAGCTTCGTTTATCTTGTTGAGTTCATGGTTATGGAGAATCTAGGAGAATTTAGTGATAGTAAGTTAACCCAAGTTGTGTTTGGAAAACCTTTCAAAAGATTGACCAACCTTGATGAAAAACTTATGGAAGGGTTAATTACATTCTCGGATGGGGATGAAGATTTTGTCTACCAAATGCCCCGTGCACACCCTAGGTTCAAGGATTTTTCCATGGAGAAGTGTAGTAGGTATCCGCCCATAGAAATGCTAAGTGAGAATGATAAGAGAAAAGGGCTTAAATATACTCATGAAAAGAATAAAAGGTATTATCGCGGATGTTTAAAGTTAGGAGATGATTATAAGAAAGATGAGGCGACTATTAGATGGTCACGCTTAGTTATGTGAGCATAAGCAACACACGATAACCCATGACCTTGAGTCTAGCTACAAGACTCGTAAATAAAGAAAAGCGCTTCTTGGGAGGCAACCCATGTTTTGTGTGATTTTTATTTTTTGTTTGTTTGTTATTTGCTTCCGTATGCATGCTTTATTTTTATTGTTGGTAGATCATGTTTCAAATCTAAAATGATGAAAATACTTTATTTTGTTGTTTGGCCTAGTTTTAATTTCATCCAAAGGTATTTCGCAAAAGATAAGTGTAAGGGGAAACCCCAAATATGTTTTTGAGAAACAAAACCGATCATGATTCTCCACAATATTAAATGAACATGTATATTCGTATTTGTTAGAGTCAAATGCTTGTATCGAGTCATAATGATATTTTGCAGGATTTTCCAGGAAGTAGAACGAAGTTTTTCCAGAAATTTTACGGAAACTTAACATAAGAATTTCTGTAGGTCACTTCTGACGGCGTCACGAGTTTACTCTTGACGGCGTCACGTGTAAAATTCTGGAAATTTTACAAGTTTTGTTTTTCTAACGGATTCTTAAAGTTTTTGTTGAATTATTAGTTTTATAATCTCTAGGAAATCTGCAAACATCATTTCACAAGTATTATATCTTATTTTGTTTTCTAGGATTAGTTAGCATGTATAGATTGCCGCCGATTTTATGCGAGGTTGCCTTGTCTATTTTCTCAGGTTTTTACAGGTTATGTATGACAAGAAGATGATTTATATTCTGGAAGGGAAGCTTTGATTGTTCATTTTCTTGGAGGAAGATCTAACCTGGCCACCTTATTATCCATACCGAGCGAATCAGGGAAGTATTTGATTTCATTTGTTTTATGTATTTCACTTTTACATTCTTTACTTGAACATTGGGGACAATGTTCATCCTAAGTGTAAGGGGAGGGTAAAATGATGATACCTTACAGATACACTTTCGCTTGAGTTTGTTTGTTTGATGGTAGATGTGTAATAAAACTATGAGAAATACTTGTTAGTGCAATTTTAGCGCCAAATTTAAATTTTTTTACAACATTTAGGAGTGAAACTTTAGCCATAGCAAGCGTCTCATGGATAGGAGATTGTATGACTAGCACAAAATCGTACCATTCAGAAAAATTTTCCACCCAAATATGTGAGGTTCGCTTTTAGATTTGATAGGAAAAGCATTTACTATTAGTGCTTATGAGTGTACCGGTAGCATTTAGATTCTAGAACTTGCGTTAGTGATGCATCCCGAGACCGCTAGTGAGACTACATTCGTGTAGTAGGATTTACTACATGATAAGAGGCATTAGGATCACCCTTGTGTTAAACCCGTATCATAATTACTTGACCATTTATGTCATATTACTTGGCTAGTTAAGTCAACTAATTTTTCCCACACCATTAGCGTTGTACTCATTTTTAGTACACGAAACCACTAGTACACCCCTCCGAGCCTATCTTTTCGTTTCTAACTTTAAGCATCTTACTTAAAGGAAGAATTTGTTACACCCCACTTAAATGTACACCCAAATCGCCTTAGCCTTCCGTGTATGCACTCATCTTTAGTATATTATTGTTATTTGTTAAACCCTAAGTTAATTATCTAATTGATTACATGGTTGCTAAGTCGAGTCATATCCTTGTACATATTGTTTTGGGACGATTGGGACTCATGGGTAAAGTACTTATTTTCTGGAGTAATGGGGAAGAACATCATATTATTACCCCCGTATGTGCGTTAATCTTAAAAGTACTCCAAGTGTTTTGATTTTCTTAATTCGAGTCATTAGATTAGTTTATTGTAAAGTATGTAAAAATTCAAGTGTAAGGGGAATGCTCATTCCCTATGATGTATTATTTTGGATAGTAGGGTAAGAGTGTATGCAAAAAAAATATATATATATATATATCGAAAAAATAAAGAAAAAGAAAAAAAAATAGAAAAAAAGAAAAGAGAAAAACATACGGACTACTATCCCTTTTTATTCTATGTTCATTTTATGTTTTTGTTATTTTTCATTTATTAGCTTAAGTCGAGTCTAGTCTTGGCTTAGCAACGCCATATTGTACATGTAATTAACCAAGATTTTTAACTTACCACCAGTAAAGACTGCCTATATCCAACAAAACCGTGTATTCCATATCCCTACACCTAACGTTACAACCTTTTAAAAGACCTCTTTGATAGTTTATCCTAGGTGCTTACGCCATGTGGTGGAGGTTTGATCCTTTCCCAAGCCTATGGTAATCTATTTTGCTATGACAAGTAGTGAGAGATGTTTTCCATTTCCATATTGTGATATATACTTTATTACACCCGAGAGATGTGAGTATCTAAACACTATTTGTGAGGTGCTAGTGTATGACCTCCGTGCTTGTCTTTGGTCTTTAGTGGAACGATTATTTGTTGTAATTACTTTTATATTAGTGTTAAATGACCCCTAACTTGTATTTTGATTAGAATAAAAGTGCATTTGCTTGAGGACATGCAAATCTCAAGTGTAAGGGTATATGATGAGGCGAAAAATGAACCGTTTTTAGGGGGTCATTTAAGCCCGGAATTGAATTTATTTGATCAAATATTGCCCTAAATCGTTCCTTTTATGATTTTAGGTACTTTGGGAGTGAATTCTGGAAAAGGAAGCATTTTGGACGTTTTTGGAGCATAAAAGTGAAGAAAACGGCAATGACTTAATTTTCCATGCTGAGAACAGTACCTGACGGCATCAAGAGAAAAAATGTGACGGCGTCAGGAGTAAAATCCATGACGACCCAGAGAAAACCTGAAGGCGCCAAGAAAAGGGCGTCAAGAGTAATTTTTGTAACAGCCTGCATAGGGAATACACATGACGGCATCAAACCCAGATCTAGGCAGTCTGAGAAATTATTTGGTGGCGAGATGACGGCGTCAGACTTTTGTTCTTGACGCCGTCACCTCTCAGAATCTATATATACTTTTCTATTTTTCATTCATTAGGGGAGGAACTTGTGTGGAGAATACTAGGGTCGAACCTAATAAACCCTATGTCGTTTTTTACTATATTTTCAAGGGTTTTCACCCCTTGAAACCTTTCATGTTTAATTGAGATAAGTCCTCTTTCAATTCATTCAATATGTCTATGTGTTGTTTGAATATATCTTATGCTTGTCTTGATTTCAACATGCTAGGCTACATCTATCATGTGTTTGCTTAGATGTAATGAAACCTAGATGTTAATTATAGGTTGATTGCTTGTTTATAGTTGTAATGGATGAATGATTTCAATGTTAGGCTTAAGAAAACTGGCAGATCTCCATTGTGTAACGTGGTTGAACGTCTTAAGAAACATGAACCGATGTGTACTAGGTTTTATTGGTTGTATTTAATGCATGAGCAAATTCTAGTAATCCCATGTTAGGAGCTTCTTAGCCGGCTCGACATAGGAGTGAAGTAGGCGCTTATAGGATTGGGGAAGTAAGTACGCCACCCCAAGAATGGTATTAAGAAATACAATCCGTCATCCACGCAACTGTAACAAGTAATTAACCTGTAAAAGATATTTAGGGAGTAGTGAAATCTAAGTAAACACAAATCTCCCATATATTGCTCACACCTCTATCTTAATTTAGTTTATTTGCATTTCTAGTATTTTTATTTTGATTGCATTTTAGTTATTGGGTTAGTTGACTAACAACTAATTTCGCCCAACTCCTTCAAAACCCGAGATTTTTATTTGCTTTTATAAAAACTAAAAAATACAAAAAGAATCATCCCTCATCTCTAGACCTAGTCTTTAGGTTTTCTAATCCCAGCGACACTATTCCTAGCTGAACTATCAATCCCCCGTTACTTGTCATTATACTATACTACATCGATCAGGTACACTGCCTGGTGGGGGTTGTAAGCTTCTCAAGATCCCTCGAGTGGTAAAGCATGGTGCAATCCCTACGTACCTGATGAGGCGAACAATGATCCGTTTTGAGGGGTGATGCGTGGGAATCGCAACAGGCTTTACCTCTCGAGGGATCTCGAGAAGCTTACAACCCCCACCAGGCAGTGTACCTGATCGTTGTAGTATAGTATAGTGACAAGTACCGGGGGATTGATCGTTCAGCTTAGGAATAGTGTCGCTAGGATTAGAATGCCTAATTACTAGTTCTAAAGGTGAGGGAAGATTATTTTTTGTGTTTTTATATTTTTATGAAAGCAAGTAAAATCTCGGGTTTTGAAGGAGTGGGCGGAATTAGTTGCTATTCAATTAACCCAAAACTAAGATTCAATCAAAATAAAATAATAAAAAATGAAAACAAACTAATTATACTAAGGTTGTGAGCAGTAATTGGAGAAATTGTGTTCACTTAGACTTCATTACTCCCTAGATATCTTTTACATGTTAATTACTTGTTATAATTGCATGGATGACGGATCGTATTCCTTAATACCATTCATGGGGTGGCATACATAACTCCCCAATTCTATGAGCTCTTATCTACTCCTACACCATGACCCAGCACAACTATAGGGATTGTATACAGTGGCTCATGCATTAAATACAACCAATAAAGACCTAGTACGCCTCGGTTCATGTTTCTTAAGACGTTCAAGCATGTTACCATTTGGAGATCTGCCAGTTTTCTTAAGCCTAACATATAAATCATTCATCCAAGAACAAGAATAAACAAGTAATCAACACATAATCAATATCTAGGTTTCATTAGATCTAAGCAAACACAAGAGAGATCTAGCCTAGCATAATTGAATTGAGACAAGAACAAGATATAGACAACCAACACATAGACATATTGATTGAATTAGAAGAACACTTATCTCAATTACAATGCAAGGTATCAAGGGTTTGGAACCCTTGAAAAACCTGTAAAAGATGCACCAAATTCGTCTTTAGGGTTTCACCAAAACTTCTCTCTTTTTAATGTAAAAACTAGAAAACTATGTATAGGAAAACTGGGCTGATGGCGTCAAGACAAACATGTGACGCCGTCACCTCGCCGCCAAATACTTCCTCGGACGGCCTTGATCTACTTATGACGGCCTGTGTGACGCCGTCACCACCTACGGTATTTTATTCTTGGTACTTTGACGCCGTCAGGATGACTTTTGACGCCGTCATCAACTACGGTATTTTATTCTTGATGTCTGACGCCGTCAGGGTGTAACTCTTGATGCCGTCACCTAGTGCTTCCAGCATGGAAAATTGATACTTTGCCGTTTTCTTCACTTTTATGCTCCAAAAACGTCCAAAATGGCTTCTTTTCCAGAATTCACTCTCCAAGTACCTAAAATCACAAAAGGAACGATTTAGGGCAATATTTGATCAAATAAAGTCGGATTCGGGCTTAAATGACCCCCTAAAAACGGATCATTTTTCGCCTCATCATATACCCTTACACTTGAGATTTGCTTGTCCTCAAGCAAATGAGCTTTTATTCTACTCAAAAGACAAGTTAGGGGTCATTTAACACTAATATAAAAGTAATTACAACAAATAATCGTTCCACTAAAGACCAATAGACAAGCACGGAGATCATACACAAGCACCTCACAAATAGTGTTTAGATACTCACATCTCTCGGGTGTAATAAAGTAATATAACATTATGGAAATGGAAGATATCTCTCACTACCTGTCATAGCAAAATAGATTACCATAGGCTTGGGAAAGGATCAAACCTCCACCACATGGCGTAAGCACCTAGGATAAACTATCAAAGAGGTCTTTTAAAGGGTTGTAACGTTAGGTATAGGGATATGAATTACACGGTTTTGTTGGATAAAGGAAGTTTTACTGGTGGCGAGTTAACAATCTTGGTTAATTACATGTACAATATGGCGTTGCTAAGCCAAGACTAGACTCGACTTAAGCTAATAAATGAAAAATAACAAAAACATAAAATAAACATAGAATGAAACGGGATGGTAGTCCGTATGTTTTTTCTCTTTTTCTTTTTTTCTTTTTTTTCTATTTTTTTTTCTTTTTCTTGTTTAAGATAGGCTCGGAGGGGTGTACTAGTGGTTTCGTGTACTAAAAATGAGTACAACGCTAATGGTGTGGGAAAAATTAGTTGACTTAACTAGCCAAGTAATATGACATAAATGGTCAAGTAATTATGATACGAGTTTAACACAAGGGTGATCCTAATGCCTCCTATCATGTAGTAAATCCTACTACACGAATGTAGTCTCACTAGCGGTCTCGGGATGCATCACTAACGCAAGTTCTAGAATCTAAATGCTACCGGTACACTCATAAGCACTAATAGTAAATGCTTTTCCTATCAAATCTAAAGGCGAACCTCACATTTTTGGGTGGAAAATTTTTCTGAATATACGGTTATGTGCTAGTCATACAATCTCCTATCCATGAGACGCTTGCTATGGCTAAAGTTTCACTCCTAAATGTTGTAAAAAATTTTAAATTTGGCGCTAAAATTGCACTAACAAGTATTTCTCGTAGTTTTATTACACATCTACCATCAAACAAAACAAACTCAAGCGAAAGTGCATATGTAAGGTATCATCTTTTTACCCTCCCCTTACACTTAAGATGAACATTGTCCCCAATGTTCAAGTAAAGAATGTAAAAGTGAAAAAGTAAAGAGAATGAAATCAAATACTCCCCTGATTCGCTCGGTATGGATTTTAGGTTGGCCAGGTTAAATCTTCTTCCAAGAAAACGAACAATCAAAGCTTCCCTTCCAGAATATAAATCATCTCCTTGTCAAACATAACCTGTAAATTCTGAGAAAATAGACAAGACAACCTCGCGTAAAATCGGCGGCATCCTATATAAGTTCCTAAATCGTAGAAAGCAAAGTAAGATATAATGCTTGTGGAATGAAGTTTGCAGATTTCCTGGAGATTATAAAACTTAATAATTCACAAAAACCATAAGACTCTGTTAGAAAAACAAAACCGGTAAAATTTCCAGATTTTTAACTCCTGACGCCGTCAAGAGTAATACTCTGACGCCGTCAGAATGGACCTGCAGAAATTCTTATGTTAAGTTTCCGGAAAATTTCTGGAAAAACTTCGTCCTACTTCCTGGAAAATCCTGCAAAACTTCATTATGACTCAATACAAGCATTTGACTCTAACAAATACGAATATACATGTTCATTTAATATTGTGGAGAATCATGATCGGTTTGTTTCTTGAAAACATATTTGGGGTTTCCCCTTACACTTATCTTTTGCAAAAATACTTTTAGGTTGGAGTTAAGACTAGGCTAAACAACATAGTAAAGTATTTCCACATTTTAATTGAGAAGCATGACCAACCAACAATAAAAACAAATCATGCATACGGAAGCAAATAACAATCAAACAAATAAAATCACACAAAACATGGGTTGCCTCCCAAGAAGCGCTTTTCTTTATTTACGAGTCTTGTAGCTAGACTCAAAGTCATGGGTTACTACGTGATCTCATCATTGGTTCCACTCTCTAGGTCGTCTTCTAAACCAGTTTTGTATTCCGGACCTAGTTGCAAGCACTCTTTGTAGAAACCAAGCATCCTATTTCTAACATACTCTACTCCTCTACGTCTATCCTCCTCATTCCTATAATAAGCCGCTTGCTTGCGTTCCTTTTCGAAATTAGAGAGAAGGCGGTATTGCTCAATCTTGTAGGGCATTTGATAAGCAACCTCATCATTCTCTTCCTTGAATCTAACTATCCCTAAAGTCGGTTCATACCTCATCCTAGTGGCCTCAACAAATGGTTTCCCAAATATTATTTGACTTAGGCAAGCATCTATCACCGGACGAGTGTCTTCCACTATCATAAAATCAATCTCATAGGTAAGATTCCCTATGATCACATGTAATCCCTTAACTCTCCCTAAAAAATTACTTATCCAATTTTTACCGGGCATCATCCTAAAATTGAGTTGCTTCTTCATCACCCAATTGTAAAAAGTCCTAGTCATGATGTTCACGGGGGATCTAAGGTCGATGTAAGCTTTCCATATATGCGTGTGCCCGATATTACATGGGATGTTAATGTTAGAGGGGTCTCCCATTTTGATAAGCGGGTCGCCAAAGATATATGTTTTCTCGGGACTATCGAATAAATCCTTATGGTATTCCCGTTCTTCCTTGGTTGGCAACTTATCAAAGTATTCCTCTATAGGTTCTACCTCCTCTAATTCCTCATCCTTATTAACCTCAACTTCCCTACTCTCATCCTTACTATCGGCTTCTATTCTAACTTCATCCTTGTCACTCTCCTCTATCTCCTTATCTATTGGCTTAATAGTGACAACATTGACAAAGTGGACATGTTTGGATGATGAGGGGTCCTTAATTTGGCTTCCACTATTGGTGTCCCTAGTGTCCATCCTAGGTGTGATTAATGTTTGGTTGTTGAGGGCTTCCAACAAGTTGTCAATCTTGTTGGTCATCTCCGTTTGTTGTTGGTTGAATTCGGTTTCGAACCTAGCTATGCGGGCTTCTTGAGATGCCATGAACTTTGACATCAATCCCTCAAGATTGTTGGTACTACCATAGTTGTTAGAAGGATTGTTGTTGAAAGTACGGTTGGATGGTGGACCGTTTGGTTGATAACGATTAGGCGGATTGGAAGAATTGGGTTGGTTTTGTCTCCACCTAAGGTTTGGGTGATTTTTCCATGAGGGGTTGTATGAATCACCGTATGTGTTTGGCTCGGGCTTGAAAGTGTACCACTTATCTCCCGCTTCGTCGGTACGCGTGGATGCGTAATCCGCAAAAGCTGTTCCGGGGAGTTCCACACAATCACGAGTGTCATGGGGACAACTACATAATTCGCAAGAAGAAGTGATTTTGTTCACTTGGCTTGAATGCTTCGGAGCTTCGTAAGATTTCATGAGAAACTTGACTTGGTCCTCAAGTTCCATGATCCTACGGTTGGGAGTGCTAGAATTGTTCGAAGGCAAAGATATTGCCTTGACCGTTTTGTTCAAGTCACGGGGATCATTCCAACTTTCGTTGTCATAGAGAGCAAGATCTTCTATGAGTTCCCATGATTGTTCCGCACTAAGATCACGTAGCTTACCACCGGCCGATTGGTCAATGGTTTGCCTCGTGGAGATGTCGATATGGTCATAAAAAATTTGGACTTGGAGCCAAAGATCTATGCCATGATGAGGGACTTTTTGGAGTAAGTCCTTGAAACGAGTCCATGCTTCATAAAGAGATTCATTTTGACGTTGTTGAAACATCAAGATGTCATTCCTAAGCTTAGTAGTTCTCCCCGGTGGGAAAAATTGAGCAAGGAAACGAGTGGTGAGATCATCCCATGTGGTGATGGATCCCGCGGGTAAACGCTCAAGCCATTGACTAGCTTGATCCCGTAGAGAGAATTGGAATAGGCGTAAATGGGTAGTCTCTCTAGTTTCAACACCTAGGTCTATGGAATCTACGATTTTGAGGAAGTCCTTAAGGTGTTGGTTTGGATCTTCGGAACGAATTCCATGGAATGCACATCCGCTTTGCACCAACCGGATGGTGTCGGATCGAAAGGGGGTCACATTGGCTCCGGTGAGCTCAATGGTGTTTCGGTAGCCTTGATGGCTAGGTCGGGAGTACTCTCCTAAGGTTCGGGCCTAAGGGGTTCTAGTGGTGGGTTTTGTTGTGGTGGGATGACGGGTTCAAAGATGTTACCACCTTCCATGATGTCGGATGGTAAAGAGTTACGAACAAAGGCACGAAGAAATAAGATAGACTAAAGAAGAACCTAAAAATAAAAATAAAATCTTACTAGAAAGGAATCTAGCAAGTAGATCTAATAAAAAGAAATCCTAACCTAGACAATAACTATTCCCCAGGCTGCGGCGCCAAAAACTTGATGCGTGGGAATCGCAACAGGCTTTACCTCTCGAGGGATCTCGAGAAGCTTACAACCCCCACCAGGCAGTGTACCTGATCGTTGTAGTATAGTATAGTGACAAGTGCCGGGGGATTGATCGTTCAGCTTAGGAATAGTGTCGCTAGGATTAGAAAGCCTAATTACTAGTTCTAAAGGTGAGGGAAGATTATTTTTTGTGTTTTTATATTTTTATGAAAGCAAGTAAAATCTCGGGTTTTGAAGGAGTGGGCGGAATTAGTTGCTATTCAACTAACCCAAAACTAAGATTCAATCAAAATAAAATAATAAAAAATGAAAACAAACTAATTATACTAAGGTTGTGAGCAGTAATTGGAGAAATTGTGTTTACTTAGACTTCATTACTCCCTAGATATCTTTTACATGTTAATTACTTGTTATAATTGCATGGATGACGGATCGTATTCCTTAATACCATTCATGGGGTGGCATACATAACTCCCCAATTCTATGAGCTCTTATCTCCTCCTACACCATGACCCAGCACAACTATAGGGATTGTAAACAGTGGCTCATGCATTAAATACAACCAATAAAGACCTAGTACGCCTCGGTTCATGTTTCTTAAGACGTTCAAGCATGTTACCATTTGGAGATCTGCCAGTTTTCTTAAGCCTAACATATAAATCATTCATCCAAGAACAAGAATAAACAAGTAATCAACACATAATCAATATCTAGGTTTCATTAGATCTAAGCAAACACAAGAGAGATCTAGCCTAGCATAATTGAATTGAGACAAGAACAAGATATAGACAACCAACACATAGACATATTGATTGAATTAGAAGAACACTTATCTCAATTACAATGCAAGGTATCAAGGGTTTGGAACCCTTGAAAAACCTGTAAAAGATGCACCAAATTCGTCTTTAGGGTTTCACCAAAACTTCTCTCTTTTTAATGTAAAAACTAGAAAACTATATATAGGAAAACTGGGCTGACGGCGTCAAGACAAACATGTGACGCCGTCACCTCGCCGCCAAATACTTCCTCGGACGGCTTTGATCTACTTATGACGGCCTGTGTGACGCCGTCACCACCTACGGTATTTTATTCTTGGTACTTTGACACCGTCAGGATGACTTTTGACGCCGTCATCAACTACGGTATTTTATTCTTGATGTCTGACGCCGTCAGGGTGTAACTCTTGACGCCGTCACCTAGTGCTTCCAGCATGGAAAATTGATACTTTGCCGTTTTTTTCACTTTTATGCTCCAAAAACGTCCAAAATGGCTTCTTTTCCAGAATTCACTCTGCAAGTACCTAACATCACAAAAGGAACGATTTAGGGCAATATTTGATCAAATAAAGTCGGATTCGGGCTTAAATGACCCCCTAAAAACGGATCATTTTTCGCCTCATCAAGGGGGTCATTTAAGCCCAGAATTGAATATATTTGATCAAATATTGCCCTAAATCGTTCCTTTTGTGATTTTAGGTACTTTGGGAGTGAAATCTGGAAAAGGAAGCAATTCGGACGTTTTTGGAGCACAAAAGTGAAGAAAACGCCAAAGACTTAATTTTCCATGCTGGGAACAGTGTGTGACGGCGTCAAGAGTACTTTCCTGACGGCGTCAAGAGTAAAGATCATGACGACCCAGTTCAGAAATGAAGGCGTCAAAATGTAGAGCGTCAAGAGTTAAATGCGTGACGGCCTGCAAATGTGGACAACATGACGGCGTCAGATGTGGATCAAGGCAGTCCGAGGATTATTTTGGCGGCGAGATGATGGCGTCTCAAGGTTGTCCTTGACGCCGTCAGACTCTATTATCTATATATAGTTTTCTAATTTTCATTCATTAAGGAGGAACAAGTTTGGAGAAACCCTAAGGCCGAACCATATACGAATTTTACAGCTTTTCAAGGGTTTTCAACCCTTGAATCCTTACATGTGTTATTGAGATAAGTCTTTACTTAATTCAATCAATATGTCTATGTGTTGGTTGTCTATATTTGTGCTTGTCTTAATTCCACCATGTTAAGCTAGATTTATCTTGTGTTTGCTTAGATCTAATGAAACCTAGATGTTGATTATGTGTTGATAACTTGTTTATGGTTGTATTGGATGAATGATTTCAATGTTAGGCTTAATAAAACTGGCAGATCTCCAATTGGTAACGTGCTTGAACGTCTTAGGAAACATGAACCGATGTGTACTAGGTTTTATTGGTTGTATTTAATGCATGAGTAAATTATAATGATCCCATGTTAGGAGCTTCTTAGCCGGCTCGACATAGGAGTGAAGTAGGCACTCATAGGATTGGGGAGTTAAGTACGCCACCCCATGAATGGTATTAAGGAATACAATATGTAACAATTCACATTTTCAGGTTAACTTCTATTTCCGAAAATTTCACTATTCATTTTTACTATTCACTTTTTACTATTCACTTCACTATTCACTCCCAAAATTTTTATTTCATATTCTCGTAAGTTAAACTATTTTAATGATAATCCGAGAATTTAACACTCGTCTGATCATTTCTGCAAAAATCACGAAACCGTGTCCAAGATTTACTTTTAGGTTTAAATGTCATTCCAGCATCCCGATATGTCCATAAAACATTATAAACAATAGAAATATGATTTTCTCTCATTTTAGGACAATTCCAAAAGTTTTGGAATTTTACGTTTTCCAGTTCAGCGTTTTACGCGAATTACGCGTTTTAGACCCGCATTTCTAGTTTTAGCAGCATTTAAGCAACCCAATAGAACCTACCACTCATTTTATATTTTATTATGGAGTATATTGATAAGTTTTAACATATTTATAAGTTTCATATTTTTAGGATACCCGATTTTAAGTTTTAGGACTTAACGACTTACCGTTAGCAATTACCGGGACCAAAACTCACTCCGTAACTTAGATAAGACCATGACTACTCATCTAGTCACCCTAGATCAGCCTTGGCCGACTTATAGGGGGGGGGGGGATTCACCTAATATGTGTCTTGATCTCATGCCTTAAGCTCTAGGATGAAAACAAGTGTCGTTAGGAAGCAAAATTGATAACATCTAGCCTTCCAAAGTAACCTCCGCAATGAACCTTCCTAGACACCTTCCTAACCTCCTCATCTTCCTATAAATAGCAAGCTCATTCCTTCCTTTCATCTCCATAAAAACGCCACACAAAAATCCATAGCACCATGATCCTTTGATCTTCAAACTACAAGTTACACTACAAAGTTCAAGGTCTTAGTATTCTCTACCTAGTTCTTAAGTTTGTTTGGTGATTCCATGGTTGAATTAGGAGCTACACAAGGTGATTAGGGGCTGAAGTTAAATGGTTTTCACAAGGTCTATATCAAGGCTAGCAAGGTTTACAAGAGTTATGGTGAATGGTTTGCAAGCATAGGTTTAGTGTCCTAGTTTCATACTTGACTTCCTTTCTTTAGAAAGCCAAAAGTTGTAAGAAACCCTATTACACTTTCTTGCTCAATATCATTTTCATGCTTATTATGTTTCTTTCATGCTATATATGGTCTTTGTATTATGTTTATGACGTATAAAAACTAGTAAAACAAGTTATGGAAACTATATATTAACTTATGTTATTTAAACAAGTAAACTAGTGACTTTTATGTAGAACCACGACCAAAATAGTATAACTATGATATTTGACACTTACCTAATGTTAAAGAGGACTTAACAAGGAAAACATAGCAATTTGAATCATCCAAAACGAGTACCCGAGTCAAAAGTTATGACCATTTGAAGTTAGCAAAACCAAAACGCCGAAACTGCCGATACCTACTGTTTTGCATTCTGCCATTTTGAAAGTCACCCTTCTGTCCGATTCATCAAAAAGTTAAAACACGAAAGTTGTCCGGAACGACGTTTTCTTTTAGGTGTAAAGAAGCTCGAGCCCTAAAAACGCTTTCCGAGTGATATTTTCTTCAAATTCTTAACAGCCCATTTTTAGACCAAAGTTACTATATAATGATTATAATTAGATGAGACCAAGAGGTCTAATGACCTAAAGCCAAGACCACAACCATGGCTAAAGCCAAAGTTGAGTCTCAAGACCATGGTAACAATGACCAAGGTCACGGCAAAGCCACGGCTAAAGACCATATAACTTTTAAAGATCAAAAATTTATATATATGTTATCAAATACTATAATAGTAGGGAGCCTCATGTGAGGAGTTCATTAAGTAAGCCGTCGAGATGATTTGTGGATTTATGAATTAAAGTGTCCTGGCTCCTCGAACGTTTACTCCATGACTTCTGAATTATGTCGGCCCGAACGATAGTAAGAGATATACAACCTATACATATTTCATAAACCACTTATATTCAAATGACTTACACTATATACTAAGTACTACATCATGAACATTATGCAAGACATATATAGGTGATTCTTCGTATTCTTAGACGTTACTCCAAACCTAAGTCGCAACGTTCTATTATAGGCTGCTCTTAGAGACTTTCGCGATTCGACTACCACTTTCATTTCTCATTACATAAGCTTAAGGTGAGTCATAGCCCCTACTCTTTTCATACTTGTTTTAACTCTTTGGGGGAGATACATGCACAACTACTTGCTTACTTGTACAAATACTCAAAACACTTATACTTGATTGTTTTATACTTGATTGTCTTATACTTGATTGCATTATACTTGATTTCATACATACATGATTGTGTTATACTTAACTGCGTTATACTTGATTGTGAGACTTCCAGTGGCTCCAGATTAAGTTGCTGGATGACCATTGAGACTGCCAGTGGCTCCAGATTAAGTTGCTGGATGACCATTGAGACTTCCGGTGGCTCCAAATTAAGTTGTTGGATGACCATTGAGGCTTTGATACATCCTAACATTTGCGAATGTTGGATACATCATAAACGCGAGGTCTTCGGAGATGAAGTGTAGACTCACGACTAATTGCTTAACTGTTTTGATGAACTTATACATGTCTTTATTATACTATATGTTAGCAGTGGGTTGTGAACACACAGGTTGCAAGTCTCTTATGGCGGGACTTGTAACTGAGTGGATTCACGATGCCTTTGCTGTGCGAATATTCTTTTAAGGCTTTTCAACTATTTTAAGACAAACTCTATGAACTCACCAACCATTGTGTTGACACTTTAGCATGTTTATCTTCGGTTAGTAAGGCGATAGCTAGTGCGTGGAACTTAGAGTCAAGCTGCATATTCTGAAGATTTACGCTTTTATCATTTACCATTCAAAACTTTGTATACATTTATGTATCATACTTTGGAATCTCAAGTTTGTAACTCGGAATTTATTAATCGAATGGTAACTTTTCAAAACGTCTCATTTAGAGTTCGTTTTCTATACCTTGTACTTTGTATTATGAAGTAGCACCCCTATGACACAGTCTTCCGCTGCGATATTTTGGGGGTGTTACAGATTGGTATAAGAGCCTTGGTTATAGAGAACTAGGTTGCATTTAGTGCCTAGACTATAACTGCTATATACGTTAAGACTCTCCTCTTTATTTTCCTTACACACACTACATACGCATACGCTTCTTGGTAGTTGTTGGTTTAGTTCCACGCTGTTAGATGATGTGACTTTAGTATTATAAGGAGCCCCAGAGATTAGTCGAGTCATTAAAAACATGGAGCTCAGTAATAACTAATTATTTAACTTGATCTTGTGACAGTTCTTGTTTGATGAGACACAAGATTTGAGTTAAATAATATTATTGCTTAGCTTTAAGGATTTGATGACTTGATTATCTTACTATCTGCCTCAGAAGGCGGATTTTGTGTCAGAAATTCTTAAGTAGGATGTTTTAGAATCTCCTTATTTAAATGGATTGGGATGCCTCTTCATTTAAATAAAGAAATTGTAAATCACCGAACCATGAGTTTATGATCCCTTACTTACATAAATTTGGACGCTTCTTTATGTAAGTAAATAGTTATAAATAAGTGGGCTTATTTGCATCCGATAAGACTCCTTAACCAGAACCTTAGACGAATTAGAGTAAACACCACTATTTTAGAGATCCTGAAATCCCGAATTCTCCTAGACACACTAAACTTTGGGACGAAGTTTCCTTAAGGGGTAGAGATTGTAACAATTCACATTTTCAGGTTAACTTCTATTTTCGAAAATTTCACTATTTATTTTTACTATTCACTTTCCCTATTCACTCCCGAAATTTTTATTTCATATTCTCGTAAGTTAAACTATTTTAATGATAATCCGAGAATTTGACACTCGTCTGATCATTTCTGCAAAAATCACGAAACCGTGTCCGAGATTTACTTTTAGGTTTAAACGTCATTCCAGCATCCCGATATGTCCATAAAACATTATAAACAATAGAAATATGATTTTCTCTCATTTTAGGACAATTCCAAAAGTTTTGGAATTTTACGTTTTCCAGTTCAGCGTTTTACGCGAATTACGCGTTTTAGACCCGCGTTTCCAGTTTCAGCAGCATTTAAGCAACCCAATAGAACCTACCACTCATTTTATATTTTATTATGGAGTATATTGATAAGTTGTAACATATTTATAAGTTTCATATTTTTAGGATACCCGATTTTAAGTTTCAGGACTTAACGACTTACCGTTAGCAATTACCAGGACCAAAACTCACTCCGTAACTTAGATAAGACCATGACTACTCATCTAGTCACCCTAGATCAGCCTTGGCCGACTTATAGGGAGGGGGCGATTCACCTAATATGTGTCTTGATCTCATGCCTTAAGCTCTAGGATGAAAACAAGTGTCGTTAGGAAGCAAAATTGATAACATCTAGCCTACCAAAGTAACCTCCTCAATGAACCTTCCTAGACACCTTCCTAACCTCCTCATCTTCCTATAAATAGCAAGCTCATTCCTTCCTTTCATCTCTATAAAAACGCCACACATAAATCCCTAGCACCATGATCCTTTGAACTTCAAACTACAAGTTACACTACAAAGTTCAAGGTCTTAGTATTCTCTACCTAGTTCTTAAGTTTGTTTGGTGATTCCATGGTTGAAATAGGAGCTACACAAGGTGATTAGGGGCTGAAGTTAAATGGTTTTCACAAGGTCTATATCAAGGCTAGCAAGGTTTACAAGAGTTATGGTGAATGGTTTGCAAGCATAGGTTTAGTGTCCTAGTTTCATACTTGACTTCCTTTCTTTAGAAAGCCAAAAGTTGTAAGAAACCCTATTACACTTTCTTGCTCAATATCATTTTCATGCTTATTATGTTTCTTTCATGCTATATATGGTCTTTGTATTATGTTTATGATGTATAAAAACTAGTAAAACAAGTTATGGAAACAATATATTAACTTATGTTATTTAAACAAGTAAACTAGTGACTTTTATGGAGAACCACGACCAAAATAGTATAACTATGATATTTGACACTTACCTAATGTTAAATAGGACTTAACAAGGAAAACATAGCAATTTGAATCACCCAAAACGAGTACCCGAGTCAAAAGTTATGACCATTTGAAGTTAGCAAAACCAAAACGCCGAAACTGCCGATACCTACTGTTTTGCATTCTGCCATTTTGAAAGTCACCCTTCTGGTCCGATTCATCAAAAAGTTAAAACACGAAAGTTGTCCGGAACGACGTTTTCGTTCAGGTTTAAAGAAGCTCGAGCCCTGAAAACGCTTTCCGAGTGATATTTTCTTCAAATTCTTAACACCCCATTTTTAGACCAAAGTTACTATATAATGATTATAATTAGATGAGACCAAGAGGTCTAATGACCTAAAGCCAAGACCACAACCATGGCTAAAGCCAAGGTTGAGTCTCAAGACCATGGTAACAATGACCAAGGTCACGGAAAAGCCACGGCTAAAGACCATATAACTTTTAAAGATCAAAGATATATATATATGTTATCAAATACTACAATAGTAGGGAGCCTCATGTGAGGAGTTCATTAAGTAAGCCGTCGAGATGAGTTGTGGATTTATGAATTAAAGTGTCCTGGCTCCTCGAATGTTTACTCCATGACTTCTGAATTATGTCGGCCCGAACGATAGTAAGAGATATACAACCTATACATATTTCATAAACCACTTATATTCAAATGACTTACACTATATACTAAATACTACATCATGAACATTATGCAAGACATATATAGGCGATTCTTCGTATTCTTAGACGTTACTCCAAACCTAAGTCGCAACGTTCTATTATAGGCTGCTCTTAGAGACTTTCGCGATTCGACTGCCACTTTCATTTCTCATTACATAAGCTTAAGGTGAGTCATAGCCCTACTCTTTTCATACTTGTTTTAACTCTTTGGGGGAGATACATGCACAACTACTTGCTTACTTGTACAAATACTCAAAACATTTATACTTGATTGTTTTATACTTGATTGTCTTATACTTGATTGCATTATACTTGATTTCATACATACATGATTGTGTTATACTTAACTGCGTTATACTTGATTGTGAGACTTCCAGTGGCTCCAGATTAAGTTGCTGGATGACCATTGAGACTACCAGTGGCTCCAGATTAAGTTGCTGGATGACCATTGAGACTTCCGGTGGCTCCAAATTAAGTTGTTGGATGACCATTGAGGCTTTGATACATCCTAACATTTGCGAATGTTGGATACATCATAAATGTGAGGTCTTCGGAGATGAAGTGTAGACTCACGACTAATTGCTTAACTGTTTTGATGAACTTATACATGTCTTTATTATACTATATGTTAGCAGTGGGTTGTGAACACACAGGTTGCAAGTCTCTTATGGCGGGACTTGCAACTGAGTGGATTCACGATGCCTTTGTTGTGCGAATATTCTTTTAAGGCTTTTCAACTGTTTTAAGACAAACTCTATGAACTCACCAACCATTGTGTTGACACTTTAGCATGTTTATCTCAGGTTAGTAAGGCGATAGCTAGTGCGTGGAACTTAGAGTCAAGCTGCATATTCTGAAGACTTACGCTTTTATCATTTACCATTCAAAACTTTGTATACATTTATGTATCATACTTTGGAATCTCAAGTTTGTAACTCGGAATTTATTAATCGAATGGTAACTTTTCAAAATGTCTCATTTAGAGTTCGTTTTCTATACCTTGTACTTTGTATTATGAAGTAGCACCCCTATGACACAGTCTTCCGCTGCGATATTTTGGGGGTGTTACACAATACGTCATCCACGCAACTATAACAAGTAATTAACGTGTAAAAGATATCTAGGGAGTAGTGAAATCTAAGTAAACACATTTCTCCACTTATTGCTCACAACCTTAGTTTAATATACTTTATTTTTATTTTTAGTATTTTATTTTAATTGCATCTTTAGTATTGGGTTAGTTGACTAGCAACTAATTCCGCCCAAATCCTTTAAACCCGAGATATTTACTTGCTTTCTAAAAAAATATAAAAATACAAAAATAATCATCTCTCATCTCTAGAACTAGTAATTAGTTTTCTAATCCTAGCGACACTATTCCTAGCTGAACGATCAATCCCCTGCTACTTGTTACTATACTATACTACAATGATCAGGTACACTGCCTGGTGGGGGTTGTAAGCTTCTCAAGATCCCTTGAGAGGTAAAGCCTGGTGCGATTCCCACGTATCAAGTTTTTGGCGCCGCATCCCGAGGAATAGTTATTGTCTAGGTTAGAATCTCTTTTTATTAGGTCTACTTGCTAGATTCCTTTCTAGTAAGATTTTATTTTTATTTTTAGGTTTTCTTTAGTCTATCTTATTTCTTTGTGTTTTTGTTCGTAACTTTTCACCACCCGACATCATGGACGATGGGAACATCTTTGAACCCGTCATCCCACCACAACAAAACCCACCACTAGAACCTCTTAGGCCCCGAACCTTAGGAGAGTATTCCCGACCTAGCCACCAAGGCTATCGAAACACCATTGACCTCACCGGAGCCAATGTGACCCCCTTGCAATCCGACACCATCCGGTTGGTGCAAAGCGGATGTGCATTCCATGGACTTCGTTCCGAAGATCCAAATCAACATCTTAAGGATTTCCTTAAAATCGTAGATTCCATAGACCTAGATGTTGCAACTAGAGAGACAATCCGATTACGCCTATTCCAATTCTCTCTACGGGATCAAGCTAGTCAATGGCTTGAGCGTTTACCCGCGGGATCCATCACCACATGGGATGATCTCACCACTCGTTTCCTTGCTCAATTTTCCCCACCGGGGAGAACTACTAAGCTTAGAAATGACATCTTGATGTTCCAACAACGTCAAAATGAATCTCTTTATGAAGCATGGACTCGTTTCAAGGACTTACTCCAAAAAGTCCCTCATCATGGCATAGATCTTTGGCTCCAAGTCCAAATTTTTTATGACCATTTCGATCTCTCCAAGAGGCGAGCCATTGACCAATCGGCCGGTGGTAAGCTACGTGATCTAAGTGCGGAACAATCATGGGAACTCATAGAAGATCTTGCTCTCTATGACAACGAAAGTTGGAATGATCCCCGTGATTTGAACAAAACGGTCAAGGCAATATCTTTGCCTTCGAACAACTCTAGCACTCCCGACCATAGGATCATAGAACTTGAAGGTCGAGTCAAGTCTCTCATGAAATATTACGAAGCTCAAAAGCCTTCAAGCCAAGTAAGCAGAATCGCTTCTACATGTAAATTGTGTAATAGCCCTCACGAGACTCATAACTGCATGGAGCTTCCAAAACGTGCTTATAACGAATTCACATCATCACACGTTGGTCGAGGCCCTCGAACTTTTGACGAGGCCTATGAGGCATGGAAGGATAAACCTAATTTCAGAGGGTACCAAACGCGGAGCGTATCCTTCAATGACTCCTCACCACTCAATTGGTCCGAGCATTTTCCATCACAAAGCACTCCTAGGCAAAGCTGTGAAAACACCTTGCAAAAATTCATTCTATCTCAAGAATTACAGCTCTCTACGCTCGAGGCTAAATTTAGACAACAGCAGGCCGATATGAATAACAAGATTTGTAATCTGTTAACTGCTATCAAAGAGCACGCTGTTAATAAACCTATTCACGTTGATGAGGTCAAATCTGTTACCATCATGAGTCCGCCAATCGCTCCTGTGAAAATAAAAAGTCCTAGTAAACTATTCAAACATCTATCACCAAAAGAAAAAGAACCTGTCAATCCCCTAGCGCCAATCCATTTCGTAAACAACATCACCATGATATCTACTTCTACACCTAACCTGAACCAACAACAAACTGAGAATATTGGTCATACAGCTAAAGAAGAGACCTCAAGGGTGGACCACGATTTGGCCAGAAGCCCTACCAACTTATCCGAGCAGTGCGCCGCGCAAGCATCTAGCAAAACGGATGAAGGGAAGGGGAGATCGGAAGAGCATACAAGAGATCCAACCATTTTGGGTAAATCTATTATAGAGGAACCCGAGAGAAAAATGGAGGATGTTACTAGTGGGAGTAACGATAGGACTGAGGAAAGCAACCCTAAGGTTTTCAAGATCTCCTGCACCATTAAGGAAAAACTCTTAACCGATAGTCATATAGATCCTAGCTTCCCAGTAAACAAAATCCCCCATTCCCTATACCAAGAAGCTTTCCCAGAACGCATAGTGTGCGAGAGAGTCGATAATGCAAGGGTAATAAGAAATCTATCAATTCTGATTGGAGAACTTGTTTACAATAATGACCTTACCGTGGTCGATGACGTGGATCCTCTCACCAATCAAACATTAACCAACCTTATTCTTGGGAAACCATTTATCAATGAATCGGGAGTGATCCTTGATGAGAAGGATGGTAGTGCATTTTTCACCAATGGTGTTAAGAAGGTAATTTTTCGTAGGGGTAATGAGGAGGTGTACGAGTATCGTCCTTCCATTGAGGGGAATCTATATGGGTCAAAGGATGGAGAATCGGGGAAGATAAGGAGGCGTGATCCGAATAATCTCAAAATTCCCTACATGATCGGTCATAAGTACTTCGATAACGTCTACATTAACATATTCATGCCTAAGAATTTTATGTCCCTATTCCATTGTAACAATATCTGCAGATGGGGAATGATTTACAAAGGAGAGAATTTGGTTGGTAGAGATCATGAAATCCAGGTGTTCGTAGGAAATATGACATTCACCATGGAATTTGCGATTGTGGACAACATCGAAGACTATGTCGACCCAAGGTTATCACAAGTCGTTTTTGGAGCACCCTTTTGTGAAATCACTAATTTGATAGTTGATGACCAGAACGGGATCATGACCTTCGCTGATGGAATTAGGAGGGTTTCATACCAAACACCGTACAAGAGAAGAGATCTCAAGGTAATCGATTATGACGGGCTTGATAGGATAAGTTCCCAACTTATTTTGTGTGATGAAGATGTTCGAAGAGGGTGTAAGAACACTTCCGATTTATCATGTGGATTCTTTAAGGATGTTAGTAAGCTTGATTCTAAGTATCGAGAGGATGTCTTCGAGTTCGAAGACCCGAAGTA
Organism: Artemisia argyi; assembly: GCA_030686995.1. Taxonomy (NCBI): domain Eukaryota; kingdom Viridiplantae; phylum Streptophyta; class Magnoliopsida; order Asterales; family Asteraceae; genus Artemisia; species Artemisia argyi. The sequence continues at coordinate 43,668,109 of CM060700.1, forward strand.
CTTACACTATGAGAGCGATACTGGTTTAGAAGATGACCTAGAGAGTGAAACCAACGATGAGGTCACGTAGTAACCCATGACCTTGAGTCTAGCTACAAGACTTGTAAATAAAGAAAAGCGCTTCTTGGGAGGCAACCCATGCTTTGTGTGTTTTTATTTGTTTGTTTGTTTGTTTGTTATTTGCTTCCGTATGCTTGCTTTATTTTTATTGTTGGTAGATCATGTTTCTAAACTAAAAAGTGGAAATACTTTACTTTGTTGTTTTGGCCTAGTCTTAACTTCACCTAAAGGTATTTTTGCAAAAGATAAGTGTAAGGGGAAACCCCAAATATGTTTCTAAGAAACAAACCGATCATGATTCTCCACAATATTAAGTAAACTTGTATATTCGTATTTGTTAGAGTCAAATGCTTGTATCGAGTCATAATGAAGTTTCGCAGGATTTTCCAGGAAGTAGAACCAAGTTTTTCCAGAAATTTTCCGGAAACTTAACATAAGAATTTCTGCAGGTCACTTCTGACGGCGTCATGAGCTTGCTCTTGACGGCGTCACGTGTAAAAATCTGGAAATTTTACCAGTTTTGTTTTTCTAACGGAGTCTTAAAGTTTTTGTTGAGTTATTAAGTTTTATAATCTCCAGGAAATCTGAAAACTTCATTCCACAAGCATTATATCTTACTTTGCTTTCTAGGATTTAGTAACTTATGTAGATTGCCGCCGATTTTATGCGAGGTTGCTTTGTCTGTTTTCTCAGGATTTACAGGTTATGTATGACAAGAAGATGATTATTTTTCTGGAAGGGAAGCTTTGATTGTTCATTTTCTTGGAGGAAGATCTAACTTGGCCACCTTATTATCCATACCGAGCGAATCAGGGGAGTATTTGATTTCATTCGTTTTACTTATTTCACTTTTACATTCTTTACTTGAACATTGGGGACAATGTTAATCTTAAGTGTAAGGGGAGGGTAAAATGATGATACCTTACAAATACGCTTTCTCTTGAGTTTGTTTGTTTAATAGTGGATGTGTAATAAAACTATGAGAAATACTTGTTAGTGCAATTTTAGCGCCAAATTAAAATTTTTTAACAACATTTAGGAGTGAAACTTTAGCCTTAGCAAGCGTCTCATGGATAGGAGATTGTATGACTAGCACATAACCGTACTATTCAGAAAAATTTTCCACCCAAATATGTGAGGTTCGCCTTTAGATTTGATAGGAAAAGCATTTACTATTAGTGCTTATGAGTGTACCGGTAACATTTAGATTCTAGAACTTGCGTTAGTGATGCATCCCGAGACCGCTAGTGAGACTACATTCGTGTGGTAGGATTTACTACATGATAAGAGGCATTAGGATCACCCTTGTGTTAAACCCATATTATAATTACTTGACCATTTAAGTCATATTACTTGGCTAGTTAAGTCAACTAATTTTTCCCACACCCTTAGCGTTGTACTCATTTTTAGTACACGAAACCCCTAGTACACCCCTCTGAGCCTATCTTTTCGTTTCTAAGTTTAAGCATTTTACTTAAAGGAAGAATTTGTTACACCCCACTTAAATGTACAACCAAATCGCCTTACCCTTCCGTGTATGCGCTCATTTTTAGTGCATTATTGTTATTTGTTAAACCCTAAGTTAACTATCTAATTGATTACATGGTTGCTAAGTCGAGTCATATCCTTGTACATATTGTTTTGGGACGATTGGGACTCATGGGTAAAGTACTTATTTTATGGAGTAATGGGGAAGAACATAATGTATTACCCCCATATGTGCGTTAATCTTAAAAGTGCTCCAAGTGTTTTGATTTTCTTAATTCAAGTCATTAGATTAGTTTATTGTTAAGTATGTAAAAATTCAAGTGTAAGGGGAATGTTCATTCCCTATGATGTATTATTTTGGATGGTAGGGTAAGAGTGTATAAAAAAAAAAAAAAACAATCAAAAAAATCAAAAAAAAGAAAAAGAAGTATATATATATATATATATATATATATATATATATATATATAGAAAAAGAAAAAGAAAAGAGAAAAACATACGGACTACCATCCCTTTTCATTCTATGTTCATTTTATGTTTTTGTTATTTTCATTTATTAGCCTAAGTCGAGTCTAGTCTTGGCTTAGCAACGCCATGTTGTACATGTAATTAACCAAGATTGTTAACTCGCCACCAGTAATGACTGCCTATATCCAACAAAACCGTGTATTTCATATCCCTACACCTAACGTTACAACCCTTTAAAAGACCTCTTTGATAGTTTATCCTAGGTGCTTACGCCATGTGGTGGAGGTTTGATCCTTTCCCAAGCCTATGGTAATCTATTTTGCTATGACAGGTAGTGAGAGATATCTTCCGTTTCCATATTGTAATTTATACTTTATTACACCCGAGAGATGTAAGTATCTAAACACTATTTGTGAGGTGCTAGTATATGACCTCCGTGCTTGTCTTTGGTCTTTAGTGGAACGATTATTTGTTGTAATTACTTTTATATTAGTGTTAAATGACCCCTAACTTGTATTTTGATTAGAATAAAAGCGCATTTGCTTGAGGACAAGCAAATCTCAAGTGTAAGGGTATATGATGAGGCCAAAAATGATCCGTTTTTAGGGGGTCATTTAAGCCCGGAATTGAATTTATTTGATCAAATATTGCCCTAAATCGTTCCTTTTGTGATTTTAGGTACTTTGGGAGTGAAATCTGGAAAAGGAAGCAATTCGGACGTTTTTGGAGCATAAAACTGAAGAAAACGCCAAAGACTTAATTTTCCATGCAGGGAACAGTGTGTGACGGCGTCAAGAGTACTTTCCTGACTGCGTCAAGAGTAAAGATCATGATGACCCAGTACAGAAATGAAGGCGTCACAAAGTAGAGCATCAAGAGTTAAATGCGTGACGGCCTGCAAATGTGGACAACATGACGGCGTCAGATGTGGATCAAGGCAGTCCGAGGATTATTTTGGCGGCGAGATGACGGTGTCACAAGGTTGTTCTTGACGCCGTCAGACTCTATTATCTATATATAGTTTTCTAATTCTCATTCATTAAGGAGGAACAAGTTTGGAGAAACCCTAAGGCCGAACCATATACGAATTTTACAGCTTTTCAAGGGTTTTCAACCCTTGAATCCTTACATGTGTTATTGAGATAAGTCTTTACTTAATTCAATCAATATATCTATGTGTTGGTTGTCTATATCTTGTGCTTGTCTTAATTCCACCATGCTAGGCTAGATTTATCTTGTGTTTGCTTAGATCTAATGAAACCTAGATGTTGATTACTTGTTTATGGTTGTATTGGATTAATGATTTCAATGTTAGGCATAAGAAAACTGGCAGATCTCCAATTGGTAACATGCTTGAACGTCTTAGGAAACATGAACCGATGTGTACTAGGTTTTATTGGTTGTATTTAATACATGAGTAAATTCTAATGATCCCATGTTAGGAGCTTCTTAGCCGGCTCGACATAGGAGTGAAGTAGGCACTCATAGGATTGGGGAGTTAAGTACGCCACCCCATGAATGGTATTAAGGAATACAATCCGTCATCCACGCAACTATAACAAGTAATTAACGTGTAAAAGATATCTAGGGAGTAGTGAAATCTAAGTAAACACATTTCTCCACTTATTGCTCACAACCTTAGTTTAATATAGTTTATTTTCATTTTTAGTATTTTATTTTGATTGCATCTTTAGTATTGGGTTAGTTGACTAGCAACTAATTCCGCCCAAATCCTTCAAACTCGAGATATTTACTTGCTTTCTAAAAAAATATAAAAATACAAAAAGAATCATCTCTCATCTCTAGAACTAGTAATTAGTTTTCTAATCCTAGCGAAACTATTCCTAGCCGAATGATCAATCCCCTGGTACTTGTCACTATACTATACTACAACGATCAGGTACACTGCCTGGTGGGGGTTGTAAGCTTCTCAAGATCCCTAGAGAGGTAAAGCCTGGTGCGATTCCCACGTATCAGTACCACATTCGACGGTTTAACAAAATCACGTCCACCATCAAATGCAAAAATGCCCCTGAGGAAGCTATCAAACATGTTGTCTTCCCATTTTCCCTCGATGAGGCTGCCAAAAATTGGCTAGATAAAAAACCCCCTCGATCAATTAAAACATGGGAAGATTTGGTTAAGAATTTTGTGAATGAGTTCTTTCCTCCTTCTAAAACCACAGCCCTCAAGAATGAGATCATGAAATTCGTGCAGAAATTCGATGAATCATTCGGTGAGGCATGGGATCGATACTAGGACATGCTTCGTAAATGTCCTCATCATGGTTTTTCCGAGTTAATGCAACTCGACACTTTCTATATTGGTGTGAGCCAAGTCGATCAAGACTCTCTCAATGCCTCCACAGGAGGTAATTTATTGAATCGAACCACCAAAGATGCTTTGATGATCATTGAGAATAAGTCTAAGGTCTGCATTCCACGAAACAAATCGGTTGTTTCCCAAGTTAATGTTGGTCCTTCTACCTCATCACCCGTGGCTCAATCTAGCACCGATGCTAGGCTTGACAAGCTCACGGAAGCTATTCATGCTTTGTTTCTCACCAAAACAAAGAAAGTTTCTTCTTAACCTGCTGAAGTCAAAAAGGTTGACGTTTGTGTTACTTGTGGTGGTCCACACGCATACTATAATTGTACTGCCACCGATGGCAATCCATTTGAAGTTAATGCGATAGCCAGTAGTTCTAATCAAGGAGGTAACCAATACCGTCCTCAAATGGAGCCAAATTACCGTGCTAACAATCAAAGTGGCTCACCCTATTTTTCTCAACCCAATAATCCAAATCGATTCAATCAAAATCAACAACAAAGAAATCCGAATGTTCAAAACCAATTTCAGGCCCCTATGAATCAATTTCCAAATCAAGGGGGAAATTACAATCAAGGTTCTCAAAATCAAGGAAACTTGAATAGAAACCAAGGTTATGGTAATTTCAATCAAGGAAACAATTTTCATGGTAACCAAAACCATGGAAATTTTCAAAATCAAGGTTTCAATCAAAACAACCGAGCTCAAAATTCTTCTCAAAACCAAGCCGTTGTTCAAACTCAATCATCTACCGATGAGTTATTGAAACAATTTATGAAAGCTCAAGAAGAAACAAATAGGTTGTTGATCGGTCAAATTTCTGAACTAAAGAAGTCTTTAAATGATCGACCTTCGTGATCGAGAACGCTACCTAGCAACACGATCGCCAACCCGAAGGGCGATGTAAAGGCGATCGCCAACCCGAAGGGTGAATTGAAAGCCATTACCGTTCGTAGTGGTAAAGCTTATGATGGACCCTCGATTCCCATTCCTTCTCCTTCTAAGGAAGTGGAACAAGATACCAAGGTGACAAAGGACAAGGTGCATTCCTGAAGCCCACGAAGTACCGCACACGTCCAACCTTTGGCCGTCCAAACTTCAATTCCCGAATTTGTTTTCCCAAAGAGCATTCCTAAGCCTTCAATTCCATATCCTTCAAGGCTTAATGATCAAAAACTCCATGATAAAACTGATATCTAAATGAAGAAGTTTCTTGAGATATTTTAAAAGTTACACTTCGACATTAGTTTTGCGGATGCTCTTCTTTACATGCCGAAATTTGCTTCCACATTCAAGAATCTCATTAGCAATAAAGAAAAAATGCTTGAACTTGCTGAAACACCGATTAATGCTCAATGTTCAGCAGTCCTTCTCAAAGAGCTTCCCGAGAAGCTTGAAGATTCTGGAAAATTTCTCATTCCTTGTTCTTTAAAAGATCAAGAGGTTTACAATGCCCTAGCCGATTCAGGGGCAAGCATAAATCTCATGCCTTTGTCAATTTATGAACAACTTGGAATAGGAGTACTCAAACCGACTCATATGACCTTAGAGTTAGCTAATCGATCGATTACTCACCCAGTCGGTATAGCTGAAGATGTATTTGTTCGTGTGAATACGTTTATCTTCCCAGCCGACTTTGTGGTGGTTGATTATGAAGCTGACTCGAGAGTTCCTCTTATCCTAGGGAGACCATTTTTGCGTACAGCAAAAGCCCTAGTTGATCATTATGAGAATACTTTGACCTTGAGGATTGATAATGAAAAAATGATTTTTCACACCGATGCTTCCAAGCATAAGAAACATTCGGTTAAAAGCATCGATATCATTGATTTCTCCTCCAATGGTTATTCTTCTGTGATCCCCAAATCCAAAGAACCTAGTAGTAGCAGTACCACTTCTAATGTTGACTTTCTTCTTGAGGAGTTCTCCGATGAACTCGCTCACATCGATCCACTTCCATCGGGAGGTGACGACGATTTCTTTGACTTTGAATCCGATCTCAAAGAAATTGAAAGTCTTTTGTATCATGATCCATCACTTAATCCTAACTCCGACCTTAGTGATTCTCAAAGTGATGAAGATCTCTTCGACTTTGAAGCCAATCAAAATGAATGGAAAAATCTTTTGTATGGCGAATCTTGTGATGACAAAACATTTGATGATAAGAAACCAAAAATGGAAAATGTAACTGATGAACCGTCAATTGTTTCTCATGATTTCTCCCTTTTAGAGGGTGATTCACTCTCCCCTTCCGTGTCTTCCATTGAGCATCATTTTTTTTGTGAAAACAAAGTATTTAATCCAGGAATACTCGATGATGTAAAAACTCCTTTTACAATGAAAAAGACCCGATAAGAATTTTAAGTTACAAATCTCATCCGAGAAACTTTTAATTCTGGAAAAAAGTGAATCCCCTCTATTCTGTCTCAACAATGATCTCACTCATGATTATGTTGATCATGACCCGGGGGAAGATGTATTTTATCATGAGAAATGTCTTAATGATGAATTTACCCCAACCCTCCCTCCCGGGATTTCTATGAGCTTACATGTTACAATTCCAATCTCGCAAAGAAAGCTCAAGTTCAAGAACAAAGATTCCAATGTCTTTGTTCCCCTCATCACATTTTGTGTGATCTCTCTTCTTTCTCATTCCTTCGGGAGTGAGAACACTATCTTTGACCCCGGTATTCTTTCTACTAGTTTTTACTATTTGAATACCGGCAGTTATCTCATCGGAGTGGAACTTTCTCATGCTTCATATTTTTATCCAAATATCTTGAATGAAAGTCCGATGGAGGTTGTTTCTTCAACATCTTGCTTCCCCAAAAACAAATGAATTCGGGGATCGAGTCAAGCTAGCGACTCGATAAAGAAAAACAGTAGCAACAACATGGGTTTTCACCCATGTCTCTGATTTCTTTCTACTTTCTAACACCCTAGTGTGGGGGAGTGGCCACCCCCTGCAACTGTTTGCAATGTATATATCTTCAAAAAAAAAATGTGTGTTTGTATAAATAAAGTGTAAAATGAAAAATGACGTTCCCACAGTTAGCTTCTAATATTATCTTCTTTCGTTCCAAGATTCGGCATAATAGCCGGGACTTTGAATATTGAGGAAAATATTCAATTCTAAGTGTGGGGGAGGGGAAAATTCTAGCGAATTTTATCAAATTATACCGTCTAGTACCCCCGTTTTTGGCCAAAAATTTGAAATTTTTTTTTCACTTTATTTCAAAAATTTTTGTGGTTATCAGTCCACCGTGTCTAAACGACAAAAGGAATGGCTAATCCAGGAGCAAACGACTCTTGGTAAAGATAACTCAAACCCGTTGATGGCTTACAATTTGCCGAAAATTGTATGGTACCTTAACTCGCCATATCCTCAAAAGTAAATGAGTTGGCTAGCCCGCAAGATTATGGCGTGTGGTAAAGGCAGTGGAAAACCATAATTGGTAATCAACTCACCAAGATGTTGACTGTTCCATCAAGAGTTGGCTAGTCCAGAAGCAAACGGCTTCTGGTAAAGACAAATCAATACTGTTGAAAGCTGGTGGTTTGCTAAAAATCATATGGTTATCGGATGGACCATAATTCTTACTTGAACCAAAACATTCGGCTACTCCAGAAGTAATGGCTTTTGGTAAAGAGACTTCAAATCCATTAATTTTTCTCAAAAAGATTGCTAGGGACTAGCAATAGTTTAGTGTGGGGGATTGATGAGTGTGTAAATACTCATCATTTTTAGTCAAATCTGAACTGCAAAACGTTTAAAAACACTCAAAACACACCAAAATACGAAGAAAATCCCAAAGATCGTGTTATATATGTTTCTTATGCAAAACAAATGAAAACAAACGAAAAACGAACAAAATTTGCATAATTGGCAGTTTCAGTCCTCCAACTTTCAAAATTTGACAAAACTAGTCCCTGAGCATTTATTTTAAAGAAAAGTCAACCCAAACTCTTTAAAAGTCAAATGATAACACAAATGATCTTTGGGTGAAAACTTTGGGAAAATTACACATTTGGTCCCTGTACTTTGGCAAATTGGCAATTTTGGTCCCCGGTGTTTCAAATTTGGAAAAATTGTATTTTTGGTCCTTTGGTTTATCTAACTTGACAGGAATGGCCCCTTGAATTAAGTTTAGAAATCTGGCAAACAATGCCCTTGAAGTTTCACTTTGAGGCAACTATGGTCCTTGTGATACTCATAATACCAAACGGATCCTTAAATATTAAACCAAACCACATACCACCACCAGCCCACTTGTATAATCCAATCCAATCAGACTACCCCTACCAGGCCCAAGTATTCCCAAAGCCCAACAAGCCCTTTACGTTTAATAATAAAAACGTAAATCCTTGACCAGTCAACACCCCTACCATCTCTTTCACTTTCCCCCTCCCCGTGAACCTGCAAACCTCCAAACCCAGCCATCACCATCTCCCTTTGTCCTTCATACCTCTACCCCATCCCACTATCTTTTCCCCCCACCTCACAAACCCCTACCTAACTCTCCATGTCACCAATCCACCACAACTGTTTTGGCGCCAAGAATAGGTTCAAAGGCCTGGATTGATTCTAAGAAGATTAAAGGGTGAGGATGTGAGCACAAGGTTCCAGGCATGATAATGAAGCCCTAATCTCAGAGTATGAAGCAAAGAAGAGCAATGTGTACCTACCTCTTTGTTTTAGTATAAATAGGGCACTTATGTAAGCCATTGAGGCATCAATCTCTTTCTCTTGTATTTTTCTGTTTTAATAACTTAGTTTTCATCTGTAATTTCAATTATCAAGTTTAATGAAAGTTTCATTTTATTTTATGCAAAATTTGAATTTCTACTTAAAAGTCAAGTTTCCCTTTTCTGTCACTTAAATTCTGCTAGTTAATCTCAAAGTCTCATTTAATCATTGTTTAAGTTTGTTGGAATAAAAGAAAGCAAAATTCAGAGAAGAAAAGAGAGAAAAAAAAAAGAGAAAAAGAAAATTCAAAAATTATAAAAAAATGGAAGAAGGTGTAGTTGCAGTAGCAGATGATTATAAGGATTGGTTTAGAGCTCAGGGGAGTACTTAGGTTGTTCTTGTGTTCCTAGTCCTCAGATTGTTCCCTGCTTTGGATGATAAGTAGGTTTTGCCAAGCTCTTTGATCATAATTTACAGTAGTTATTGTTTGCATTTAATAGTTGTTGATTCCTGTTTTTCTGAGTTAGTTTGATCATTATAGAAGCTAAGTAGCTAGTCTTGTTTAGTAATCTAGTGGTTTCCTTTGAAAAAGGTCAAAACAGCTTAGTATAGGGGTGTTTGGATAAATGCTTTTGGGTGCACTGAGGTTTGAATTAAGGGTTTAAGTTTGTTGGTTTATTGTTCCTAGGTTCTTATAAGTTGAATTCAGCATTAACCTTGGGCTATCTTAAGGCAAAAGTCAAAATCACATTAATTCCCACCCATAGATTAACTGTGGTAAAATTGAGTTCTCAAATCTTGAGAATCACTTCTAAGTTAGGTTAGATTGGTAAAATTAGTTTGCTTCAAACAAACATCAAGTGATCAGTTGTGATCACTCAAAACTCATAAAAGTCAACATTCCAAGTTTACATGAAAAGTCAACATTGCATGAACTCAGTTTTTTCCAAAATAGCATGAATTATGTAGAATTTTGTGATAGGTTTTAGGGTCTGTGCATTTTAGGAATTGTATTCCCCCACCTTGTCTTTGATTTCCCACCCTCGTTACATTTTTAAGAATTTTCTGAGGGCTTATTTGGAATAGTGCTTTTAGTTTTCTAGTAAGGGCTTATTTGGTGCTTGTTTTGAAGCCATCTTTTGGCTCATTTGATTACTGCTGCTGCAGTGTTCTTGTCATTGTTCTTGTTAGAAATAGTTGTTTTTGTTGATAGAATTCCTTTGTAAATTGTTGTTTCTGATCTTCTTGTTGTCAATTAGTGTTGTTATTGTTGTTTGTTTGATTATTTAAACCTAGGGTTTTGTTGGTAATCGAATAGGAGAGAACAAAGAAAACTTTCCACTTTGATTTCTAAATCTTATGAACTGAGAGTGTTTAAAGTGTTTGAGTTGGTGATTTCAAAGTATTTTTGATTCCAGAAAAATGTTTTGGGTTTATGTTCATGAACTTTGAGAAAGCAGAAAAAGAAAAAAAATAAATAGCAAAAAAGGTTGTTGCTGGGATTCGAACCCTGGCCACCCAGCTCACTACACAAGCAACACAATACCCACCTCCCTTCCAACAACTCTGGAGCACCAGTTCTGTTGGAAGGAGTATTCCACCTATACTTAAACAGTTTTTCATTCCAAGCTTTTGAAACTGCCTAAGCTTATTGCAGCTTATTTGCAAAGGCTTTTTCAAATTTAGTATTTTTCTTAGGTTAGTATTAAGATAATATAATTTTCAGAAAATTTTCAGATTTTTATAAATCGTTTTAGTATTTATTAGGATTTAATTTACTTTAAATAGAGTTTAATTCATAACAAATAGAATTTTCGTTAAAAAATAAATTTTCTTTTTTCTAAAATTTACTTTCACCTTTTAGTACGTTAGAAAATTATTCGTAAACCCGTAGGACGTTTTGAACTTAAATTTCACGTTTTATTTTGTACGTTGACGTTTATTTTTAATAAACGTCACGTTTTTAATTTAGATTACGTTTTAGGATTCCCGATACCTAATTATGTTTCCCATAGTGTTTTATAACTTCCCTAGTTTGGTAATTAACTTTTGTTTACCCTTAGGATAATTTATTTTCACCTTCGTTCGTTAATTTTCAAATTTCATTAATTTAACGTATCATAAAACCAAATAATCCTTCCAATCATACAAGATTTTAATCCCAATCTCATTCGAAGCTTTCCATTCATACCTCGTTGGGGTACGACCAGGGAAATCACTTCCCGGTCTCACAATTTAAATATCACTTTCACAAGTCTTGCGAGGTAATCTTTTTCCTAAAAGGTTTACTCGAATTACTTCACGTCTATTTATCTCACGATAAATTAGACCTCACGTTTGTTGATATTTTGATAAATTTTTTTTGCACACACCAAAACACAACGAATCAATGGTATTTTTACAGTGATAATGGTGAAATAACACTAATCTCTAAAGACGCTGCAGAAACGCGCACACCTCCCCGGCAGCGGCACCAAAATTTGATTGGCTCTAAACAGTCAACTAAAGTCAACTACAAATGTGTTCAATATAGTCAAACTACCTAGACCAATGCTTCCGGGTAATATAGGGTATCACCAAGTCGTTATGTCCCGACGAGGTGTGATGGTACTTAAGCATGCTTGTGATCGGGTGATTTTCACAGGAAAGGGTTATGATGAGAAATATTTAAGAATTATGAAATGAAATAGCTTAGGAAAGCTATGTGATTGATTACGTGAAGTTAGATTAAGAAGAAACGAGCTAAAACCTAAAAACGTACGTTTTAATTACAAACGGGTACTGACGTACGAAATAAAAAGTGAATCTGAATAAATAAAAAGGCTGCGGATATGAAATTGATGTTTTTACAATCCTAATAATGAAAGAAACTTTAAAAAAAAGAAAATTAATTTTTACACTATTTAATTATTTATTATTAATTAATTACTAATTACTTATTAATTAACTAATTAAACTAATTTAAATTATTAAAAATACCAAAATGACTTAGATAATTAAGAAATTTCTTTATAAAACTAATTAACCATCACAGGAATCCTAAAAAATTATAAAAAGTTTATTTTATGTATTTTTAAATTATTTTACTAATTATTATTCTAATTATTAATTAATTACTACTTAACATAATTAAATTATGAAAAATAGAAGATGAACAATAGAAATTCTAGAAAAATTCCTAAAATTATTTTATAACATATAAAAGCTAGGAAAATTATAAAAACTATGGTGTGTTTAATAAAAACTAATTATGCTATTTAATGCTTAAATATTAATTAATAATTAATAAAACTAATATTAAATCTAATAATTACTAAATTACAATATAAAATTCTGGAAAAATTTCTAAAAATACTTTAATATAAAAGAAAATTAAGAAAAATATAAAACTGTCAAGTACTTAATAAGTTACTAAAAAGGAAAATTAAAAAGATAAATTAAATTAAATAAAAACTATCACTTAAATTAAAACTTGATTTTTCTGAATTTTCTTTTTCTAAACTATTTTAACACTAAAATAAATCAACTTTTGTGAAAACACTATGAGTAAGGCCTAGTGAATAAGCCCTTCAAGTGCTTATTGCTTGGACAGTTGACTTTGGTCAAACTATCAAGCTATAAGCTTCAAATAACCTAGCAAGGGGCCCACAGTAGTGAATTCTTGCGAGGATAAGTTAAATGAGTTGAAATAAGCTAATACAAACCAAAGAGAACCCTGAATAAGCAATTTAAGCCAAAAAATAAGCAAAGCTAAACCATTTTCCACTCAGAAATGGGACAATGTTGCTGCTGGTCTAAGAGTGGGGTCCACAGAGCCTAAGCTCAAAATCATGGTTGGAATAGAGAGAGGGCCAGGTGGGGCGTTCAAAGAACCAAAAATTGGGTTGTGGGACCCACTGAGTAGGCCTGTAGCACCCACCAAAGTGGTGGTTGTGGGGACTGTGGTGGTGGTGCAGGGGAGGTGCCTCTCCCTGCAGATCTGTTTGGGAGGATGTAGGGCCCACACAAAAAAATCACAAAAATATAATAAAGGTGGGACTCCAAAGATGAGGTGGGGTCTACAATTCCTAAAAATCTCAAGTCCTGAAACAAAGCACAAAATTCACAATAATTCTTGCAAAAAATGGTTTTTCCTGCTCAAAATGAAATTTGACTTTTTGATATTTGAGACTAAGTTGACCAAAGTGAAGTTTGATTTAATTTAACTTACTGAAAATGATACCTAAAGCTATAATGAGACCAAATTAAGCTATCTTAAACACTTATAAAAAGATTTGAATGGTTATGGATCTTGAAAATCCAACAGTAAACAAAATTTTTAGCTAAAATTGAGATTTTGACTATTTACCAAACAAACACTAGTTTTTAAGGTTTGAATGAGCTAAATTGACCTAATGAAACATGCAACAAGCAAAATCTACCCAAGAAACTAACTAAAGCTCAGCAATGTACACTGAGCCAAACACCCCTTAAAATGGACTGAAATTTGATTTTCAAAAGATTACACTGATTCAAGCCATATTATTGATTCCTAAGGTTACCACATGATATACTAAGATGACATCCACACATAAATACCCATAACAATGACTAGAACTCATGAATCCAATATAAGCTATTTTAACAGTGAGAAGGATAAAGACTAAACCACATGAATCTCATAAGCCAACATGAGATTTCTAGCAATATTACAACTTACAAACATCAATTAACCACAAAGGAACAAAAATTAAACAGTAACAAGCAATACTACAATAAAAAGCTTAAAATGGAAAAGTGAGCTTACAATTGATCCAGTGCACAGAAACATGAACCAAGGATCAAACACACATCCTATAGCTTTCCAAAAGCTCTATTACCCACAGCAATCCAAAACAACCAGGTTACTTTGCTCCTTCTTCTTCCAAACTAAATTTTTATTTTTTTATTTATTTTATCCTAATTTTTTTGTATTTTTTGTATTTTTTTGTTTTGACCTAAAACACTTCTAAAATGATTCACAAACTAAGAAAAGCTTATAGACAAGCTTAAGTAAGCCTATGCAATCACTGAACAACAACTTCTAACATCATAGTGATAAAAGTGAAATTCATATTGAAATTCTCATAAACTATTTTACCAAAGGAAATTTGAAGTTTTATGATTTAATTAGAACTTGAATACATTAAATAGCTTGGGATTACGCTTTTGAAACTGAAATTTACAACTGAAAATAGAGAATTACATAAAACAATTTTAATAAAAATACTAAGTTAAAACTACTCCCTTACTCTGCTGCTTCTCTTCCCTTTTGTAGGAGTCCATTAGGGTTTGCTAGGATCCCTCAATAAATCCCACTTCATTCCTCAGCCATTGGATAATTTAGACTCAATCTTGACCTTTTAAAATGGATTTGGCGCCAATTTTATCAAAGTGGTATGTGGGATTACTTGGGATACTTTCAATGTAATAAAAACACCTTGGCTGTTTGTGGGAGTGGGGGAAACATGGTATAGGGTAGCTGAGGTGGAGGAGGGGGAAGTAGAGTGTTTGTTGAGTTTTGCAGTGAAACAGGTTGTGGTGGGAGGGTGAAAGTCAAATGGGGTGTTTGACTTGTGTGAGGTATTAAAACGGGATGGAGTATATATTTGTGGTGTTTGATTGGGTTGGAGGTTTTGTATGGTTGGATCGATATACTCTGACCAAACTACTTTGTAGCTTGTAAAGTTTTTAACAATATTGAATGAACTCCACACTATTAATATTGAAACACTGTTTTGACTTTGTAAAGTATGCGGAATCTACTAACACAAAGCTTAAGAAGAACTTTTATATTAAACCAAACTTGAACCTGCTTTGTTACACAGATTCACTAACAATCCCTAACTTGACTAATATCGACTTCTCTAACTTATTTTTTAACACGTAAAATTCATTACGACTAATACCTCTTAAGGCTCCTTTTATAGACACAAGGATATCCTTAAGTAGGTTTACAATACTTGAACGATAAGTAATTATCCCTAACTAATTCTAGAATATTCATACAATATTAAATAATAATCCTTTAATCAATATTGCACTTAAGTCCTTATTCTCTTCGATGTATTTTGAATAATCTTCAATATGTAACAGTACTTTGACCATGTTTGACTTTGATCTTCAAGCAGCACTTTGACATAGCAGTACTTTGAAATACAGAAGTACCTTGATCTTTAGATCCCAACAATCCTCCCCTAACTTGAACTCCACTTGCTTGATTTCAAGTTTCTTTGTTATCTTTGATCTTCAATATCTTAATCATTCAGAAAGATTGTTTCTTTATCTCTTTATCTTTTATCTGTCATATGTGTCAAAGTACCCTTTATCAGCATCAGTTTATATCTTCTCAGCAATAAACCTTCATAGCTACTCGGCAACATTTTGGCACAATACTCATCAAATCTTTTAGAGTTTCATACTATTCTCATCACTTCCAGGTGTGTAAACTCCTGTGAGAGGTGAATCATTGAAAATTAATGGATTTTGATGTCTCTTTACTAAAGCCATTAACTCTGGAGTAGCCAATGTTTAGGTTAAAACAACCATGGTACATTGATAACCATATGATTTTTCGCAAATCATCAGCTATCAATGGATTTGAATAGTCTTTACCAAGAGTCGTTCGCTTTTGGACTAGTTAGTTCTTTGATCTCAACCATGGTGAACTAATTACCATAAATGGATTTTCCACAGCCTTTACCACAAGCCATTTTTTCTTGTGGACTAGCCAACTCTTCACTTTTACAGATATGGTGAGTTGAAGACCATACAATTTTTAGTAAATTGTCAACTAAAAACGGATTTGATTATCACATCAGAGCCGTACCCTCATGATGAGTCAAACTCTTTCTTGTCTGTTAAACATGGTGAGTTGATTACCATTTGCTGTGCAGTATTAATACTAACACCATGTGTTTCTCTTCAAATCGTTTTATTTACTTCACTTTATACATCAAAAACTTTTTATTTTATTTTACAAAGGACTTATACTGGTTTTATGCAGCAAGCAGTACTTTGATAAAGTACTGTTTGTCTTGCAGTACTTTGAAAAAAATACTTATTATACAAAACAAATCATACCAGTACTTTGCAATATTATTCTTCAGATTTAGTCCACCTGATAAATAGCTTAATCACATCCAAAGCTACATCAGATTCATCTTCAAGCTCCATTCCATGATCCAACATCCTAAGCATAATTTCTCTTATCAATGGATATCTTCTCTCAGCAAGCATGTGAATCATGGTACCATCTTCCATATCAAGTGAATGAACTCCTGATGACTCAAAGAATCTCCATCTTGTAATTTCCCAATTTTCTTGATCATTCCACAGAGTATCAACACTTGTTTATTCTGTTTCCCAGATGGTTATCAAATCTCAAAGTAAGATTAATCCCACTCCTGATGCTTCAATATCCTCATAATATGTCTGCACTTGCAAGTATAAATCATATAGATCTTCTCTGGTAATAAAATGCAGAACATCCCATAACATATTAAATACTGTGAAGCTTCTATCTTCTCTATTGAACATAAGATAATTCCCTGCTTTTGATTCAACCACAGAGAATGAGATAATCTTTGATTTCTTTCCAGAGTTTTCTGTTTTCTTATTCTCAAAATCAACCACTCTGAAATAATTTCTCAGTTCATCAATTGTATCTTCATGTATCATCTTAAGTCTCTTTGACAATTGATCATCTTGAACAGCTTTCTTCCTCTTCAATTTTCTTTTCTCAACTTGTTCTTTCCTTATATCTTCTAACTTCTTCTCCTTATCAGCATCCATGGGTACAAAACTTTCTAACTCTTTCTTGATAGACTCTTGTACTTCATCCCATAGAGCTTTCACTTCTGGATATCTCAATCTTTGTAAATTCTTGTATCCTCTTCCTTTCAAGAAACTAATCATCCAGTTTCTTTCTTGAGCAATTGTCATTGGCTTTCTTGTAATTGGCTTACTTATCTCTTCTAAATACTCTGCATCATACTCAGCTTGTTGCTTTCTAGCAACCTCTTCATCCTTTGCTACTTCTATTTCTCTTAGCTGTGCAAGAGTAAATTTTTTCTTTTTCTTCTTAATCTTCTGCTTCTTAATCCCTTTTCCTTTAGCTTTTGGATCTAACTCTTCAGAAGAAGATTTAGAAATTTGTTGTGCAGGCTCAAAAATATGTATACCTCCTGAAGGTCTTTCCAAATTAAGCATAATCTGAGCTATAGTTTCATCATCACTTGCAGTATGCTCCTTAACTTCTTCTTGCAATATAGGATTAGAAGGACCAGCTTCATCTTCAAAATTCTTTGTAGAAGGTCCAGCTGTAGAAGTTCCAATTCTATCAATATCCATAGTAGCAGTACCTTGCACATCTTTATCTTGCAAACCAGTACTTTGTGCAACAGTACTTTGAACATCTGCAGTATCTTCTAAATCAAATTCTTCTGTGTCTCCACTTTTAACAACAACATTCTCATCTTCAAGATTAATTTGCTCTGTATCATCACTTTTTCTTTCAGTAATGTCTTCAAAATCAGTTTGTTGTTGAGCAATGTTCTCACCTTCATCAGTCTTTTTCTCTGGCACAAAGTTTTCTTTAGGATAATTCCAAAGATGAGCATCTTCTGAATATTGAACCCCAGTATCATCTTCATTCAAATTATCATCTTGATTCCTCCCCAATTTGAAAGATGATGACTTCTTATGCTTCTTCCTTGATTTAGAAGCTGACCTAGATGATTTAGACTTTTGCTTTTGAGATTGTTTCTTTTCTTTCACATAAAGCCTAAAATTTTGTACAAGAGGCCATACAAACTTCTTTAACCTTCTGAACTTCTTTCTTAAACTCTTGATTTCTATAGTCTGATCAGCCATAGCTTTCTTCATCCTCTCCAACTCTCTAGTCAAAGCATAATTATTCAAAGGACCTTCAGATCCCTCATCTCCTCCAGGTGTTTGAAACCCACCTGTGGGAGTATAATCATTGGGAGAAGGTACTGGAGTATGTTCTGTAGTAGTACCTTGTAAAGAAGTACTTTGTGGAGAAGTACCTTTAGCAGAAATAGGTTTTTCTCTAGAAACAGAAACGGAGGGAGTTCTTTCACTTAAGGCATCATGCTGAGGCGAAACAATAGGTGGTGTAGGTGTATGTACTGATGCAGATGCTCAGAATGATCAGAATGACCAGCATCATCAGTTTTAGCAGAACCACTAGCATTATCAACATCATCCCTAACAGCATGTGCTACCCCTAACATATAAGCATTGAGAGGTGTATTTGTACCCAAAAAATTAACTCCTTTGTGAGACATAAAAGTAAATACCTTAGGTGGCATCCTAATAGTAGGTACATAATCCTGAGGTTTTTGGATCCCATCAAGTGGATTCTCTAAGATAAGTTGAACAAATCTAGGATACATCAGAAAAGGTGATCCAGCCTTAATATGTGTGATCATACCATCAAGGATCATGTAAGAAAAGTTGAAGGACTGATTGGTAATTAGGCCAACTAATGCAGAAGCTATAGCATGTCAAAATTGATCCTAAGCAGTACTTTTTGGACTTAAGCAATGAAGTAAAACATGAATAAGATACTTCCAATGAGGACTTACCATTGCTTTCTGAAAAGTAATCTTGTTCAAAGGTCCTTCATACCCAATGTCTCTCAGTGCATCCCAAATAGCTTTTTTAGCAAACAAAACTGAGCCTCCTTCATCATCAAACAACAAAACTTCCCTGATGGTTGCTTCAGTAACACGAATTGCTCTGCCAGCAACTGTAGCATGAATAACGTCCTCTCCAACTTCAATCTCAGCCCTTTCCATGGCCCAAAATGCCTATATCCAAGGTCCAATAATCTCTGGGTTGACTAAGAGTGAGTAATTGATGGTAGTGCCGGTGAGAAAATCAATAATTCCATGAAAATCAATATTCCTCTGTGTTTTCTCAAAATTTGCAATCATGTTGTGTTTGTTGATGGTTGGTCGGTGTGCCATTGTGATAAGGATGTGAGAAAAGAGTATTGGTGGGTTTGATGAATGAGAATGGCGAATCAATACGGGTGTATAAATAAGAAAAAGATATGAGTTATAAAGGAATAATATACAAAAAATCATGGTTAATTAAGTATTTTACCGTTATTTTTGGAAGTTATCTTCCCCATATCTTTTGAAAGTTTGTTACCCGCATTTTTGACCGTTGGAATAGTATTCTGACACATCAGCGTAGCCTTCATATCACCAAGCAGTACTTTCAATAGAATATGGAGCAGTACTTTCAGTTGTAAAACCAAGCAGTACATTGAACAAAGTACTTTCCAATCAAAATATCTTTAGTGTTGACTGTTTGACCAAAATATCTTTGAAAGGCAACCCAAGGTAATTAATACCTTCCCAAATTAATTCCCAAAGCTACCAAGGCAAGTAGAATTCAATGAACTTCATTAATTACCCTTATACCTTTCCTTGCCTATAAAAGTAACTTTCCACCAACATACTTCTTTCATCAACACTTGCAATATACAACAAAAACCCTAGTGATAACCATGAGTCACTTCCCATTGGTGTACATCTCTTCTGATTCAGATGGCTCCACAGACTCAGAGATCAACTACTATTCTGACTCTGATTTTGAGGATGCAAGATGGAGTGGGTACTTTCCTCCTAATGTATCATCCTCATCAATGAGTGTAGCAAACTCTACCATTACTGATGCAGCAAGCACTACTAATCCAAAGCCCAAGAAGAAAAAGTCTGTCCCTGCTCCTGGTTCATCTCTAGTTAATGAACTTCCACATGCTTTGACCCAAGCCCTTGAATCAGCCATAAAGAATATAAAGTGGAGGCTAATGTTGGTGAATCGGTTAATATGACATAGATCGGAGAATGGGACAGAGCGGATGGCAACTAGCTGACTTCTTCTTGTTACTCGTACAGATCTGATTGAAGATATTGCATTAGAAAGGGATACAAAGTCACTTCCGAAGATTGAAAGAGAGGCAATCCCAGTTCGATACTAGTCTTGTTGTACTTCTTCGAGTTAATGACGGATAGCCCGCTAGGGACTGCTTGGCATGTTAGCGAGAAAGCGCATAAAAGAATGCCATTTATCGATCGATAAAAGAGGCTCAAGTACATTAGTCCGTAACTGCCATTTTTACTAGGTGGATTTTTCCTTCTAGTTGACTTCTTTCTGCGGGATACCCTAGTTAGAGCAGTGAAACCTTTAAGGCAAGAGATGCGGGCAAGTCAGTCGCTAGAACTCCCAGATGCTAATAACTCGCTAGAAGGGGTAGAAAGCCTGTTCTTTTGGTAGAAATCCTCTTTATTGAATGAAACTAGCTAGCTGTCTTTGAAGTCAAGTACTTGACTCCTGGGTCTGGAACCTGGAGGGTTGCTCTGAGAAATCCTTTCTTTCTCGTCCACTCAGGGGGGGGGGGGTGCGGGCACACCTGCGCGGATTACAGGTGACAGTTACAAGAATGGTGGGGAAGTTAACAGTACCTGATTTCATTCAGGGATGGATGTAGACCCATCGGGCAGGGATAATCATTCCGGTCCTGGAAGAGGTGGCGACCATTCTCAAGAACCAAAAAGACTGAGCTGAGGGGAAGCCCTATGACTCACTGAAACGACGGCACGAGGGCCCTTGATCTATCAATATAGGGAGAAAAAAATGGGCTTTGCTCCCCTTTACAATATAATATGAAGAAAGAAATAAGGGTCGAAGTTTAGACCGCTCATAGTAGTTCTACCTATAGAAAGGATCATGAAAGAGGCGATCAGAATGGTACTCGAATCCATTTACGATCCTGAGTTTCCAGACACATCGCACTTCCGCTCGGGTCGAGGCTGCCACTCGGCCCTAAGACGGATCAAATAAGAGTGGGGAACCTCTCGCTGGTTTTTGGAATTCGACATCAGGAAGTGTTTTCACACCATTGACCGACATCGACTCATCCCCATCTTTAAAGAAGAGATCGGCGACCCCAAGTTCTTTTACCTTATTCAGAAAGTCTTTTCTGCCGGACGACTCGTAGGGGCGGAGCTGCTCTAAGAAAAGAGAGACCTCCCAAGCAAGTTCTTGGCCTGGCTTGCCCAAGGAAGCAAGCTTCTTTTGATGACAAAAGAAAGACTACTCAAAATGGAAAGCAGAGTTATGAGGGCAAAGGAAAAAGGCCAATGGAGTAGGTTGTGTTGGGTAGGATAAGTAGGTTTGGTGAAGAATGCTTATGGTAGTTGTCTGTGTGTCTTGGCAGTGTCTGTGTCATGGTTGACTATTTCTATTGGAAGGATGATTGTAACTCTTTGAATCATGATGAATAAAAATCTTTATCTTTTGAATGATACATGTAGTCTCCCCTTAACTAATGACTAACTACTAATGCCTCCCCTCAATAACAGCTTAATTATTAATCATACCAATACTCACAACTAAAAAGGTAAATCTTGAAACATCAAAGCCCTTTGTGAGTAGATCTGCTACATTATCATCTGTATGGACTTTGACCACATTGATAAGCCTATGCTCATAGCAGTCTCTAATAAAATGATGTCTGATTTGAATGTGCTTTGTTTTGGAATGATAGACTGGATTCTTCACAATACAAATGGTACTCTCATTATCAATGTTGATAGGAGTATTCTTGAAATTGAATCCATAATCCAAAAGCTGATTTTGAAACCAAAGTACTTGTGCACAACAACCTGCAGCAGCTACATACTCTGCTTCTGTGGAAGATGTTGCTGCAATTGTTTGCTTTTTGCATTGCCATGAGACTAATCTACTTCCAAGGTACTGACACCCTCTAGTTGTGGATCTTCTGTCATAGTTATCTCCAGCATAATCACTATCTGAAAAGGCTTGTAGATGAAAAGGGGACTCCCTAGGATACCATAATCCTAGCTTAGGTTGTTGCCTAAGGTACCTAAAAATCCTTTTGACAACATTCAAATGTGATACCTTGGGCGGAACTTGATGTCTTGCACATAAACACACAGCAAAAGTAATGTCAGGCCTAGATGCAGTTAAATACATAAGACATCTAATCATAGACCTGTATAATTTGACATCAACTTCTTCTCCTTCTTCATCTTTTCCCATGCTGTAATTGTTGGGAATTATATTTACTGATTTGATGATACAAAACAAGAAGAATGAAACATGAAGGGCTTAAAGTGACAAGAAGGAATTCTACAAAAGATGGGAAGGACTTGCTTGCAAAGGAAGTTTTATTTATTAGTCCTTCGTAGTATTTTGTAAACCCTAATATCTCTCTATATAAAAAGATCAAGGGTGTAGGATTTTATGTTTCAAGTCTTCCATAATGTAGTCGACTAAAGGTGTGTGTGTGTAACGTAGGCGTAGAAGATAAAAGCCTAGGGTTTAGTGTTTTAGTTTAGATAACATGTTCTACTTGATCAAGGTAGAACATGTTAAGTAGTTTGTAATCGTTAGAGAAGTGAATGATAAAGAAAAACCTTGTTCATAATAATGATTGATTCTATGTTTGAATATTCCGCCTTCATTATTATGTGTTCCTAGATATAATATTAGACCTCGTCTAAGAGCTACAACGATCTTATCAATTGGTATCAGAGATAGGTTAGCTCGTGATCTAGGGATTCAAGGTTTAAAGTCAATTGGTGAAGATTTGATAAAGGTACGATGGTCTTTTAATAATATTCTGGGTTTCAAAGTCGACTATTAAAAGTTTTAAAGTTGTGATATGCTGCTGTGATGACATGCATTCTACTTGGCGTGTTTTGCAAGAGGTATGGTAAAAGTGATTTAATTATTGTTTCTACCTCGTACTGCATAAGTATTTTTGTCGGCTTATATATTCAAGATTCGAAAGTTGATGATTGATAAAACCTCGTACTACTTTTCTTTATTAATTGGACGGTGCTCAAGATTAAATGATTGGATCTGTTAAAAGACGTATGATGCTCGATCTCTGATTGGTTAATTTTAATTGTGTTCGAACATGATTCTATTAGTTGGTGCAATTAATTCAAGATTTAGTATTGCTAGTGGGATGGTTAAAAGCAGCTGAGTTATTACTAAATTAGTCAGTTGTGGTATAATTGATTTCATTGGTCAATCATGGGACGATGGTCTTCTAATTGATTTGATTATTGCACATGGGACAATATCATCAAGTGGGTCAGTACATGGGTACAAAGGTTTGTCGTATATGGTACTTAAATTCTATATCCGATTGCTCAAAGTCTGATGGTGATTTGTTAAACTGATACTGCTGCTACAATGATTTATATTCTGCTGCTACAAAATTTAAAGTATTGCTTCAATGTACTGATTCATTGATTCTGCTGCTGCGCTTAAAGTTAAACTATTGCTATCTTCAATGTACTGCTTCATTGTTTTTCAAAGTACTGCTCTCTTGATATTTAAAGTACTGCTCTCGGTTTGAAAGTACTGCTCCATTCACTCAAAGTACTGTTGCTCGTTTATCTCAAAGTATTGCTGCTCGTTTGAAAGTACTGTTGCGTGTCTCATTGCAAAGTACTGCTACAAGATAATTTATAGAGACATGTAAAGAGTTTTATGGTTTAATACATATGCATGATTTGCGAGCAGTGAGGGAAAGCCGAGATGGGTTTTATGAGATTGGTTCTACTTTGGCTCTCGGTTAATTATGAGCAGTTTGTTTGATTACACACACAGGTTATTAGTTTCACACACACAAGATGGTTAGTTGGTTTATGTTCTTAAAGGTTTTAACAAGCTCGTATTTGTTCGTATTGGAAGAATTGATTACGAAGAAGATTGTTTATCACTTATTTGAAGTTGAAGTGGAGTTTCTTGGATAAGTGTTCTTATCATACCTTATAGTAGGAGGTAACTTGTTTGTACGTTAAAGTTGTGACAAAGACTTGATGAATCTAGAAAATTGGTGTATTGTCTACAAACTGAAGGTGCTTAATGTCACATTTGCTATCACTTTAAGGAGTTACATTGTAGTGCTCAGTGTCTCATATTAGTTGAGGATTTCGTCAAGAGGTTGCGGTCTACTCATATTTTTGGTTCTTGGTATGAGTTTGGAGTCACATGGTTAGTACAAGATATAAGGCACAAGTTTGAGTTATTCTACTTCTTCATCAAGTTCGTTATATTTGGTTTTCTTCACAAGTGATCATTACAAGGAGCTTACAGATTTGAAGAATCATGAAGATGGTTAATGCATTAATTTCAGGGGAAGCATATTATTATGTGTTTTAATCACTTGATGTTCATGCACCACTCGAGGGGAAGTGTTTGATTTTTACTACTATTGATCATTATTACTACTGCTAGTTGGAGTTTCTATTGTTTTGAATTCATTTTTAGTAAGCATTTTGGTGTTCTTCATGGTGGGCAATTCGAAACATTGGAAGGCTTTGAATAGGAATGTGGTATTGGTTCGTGGTGGTCAAGATCATTATTTGCATACGTTCCCTATTTGTTGATAACAAAAAGGGGAAGAGATGTTAGAAGAGATTTGGAGTGGTATAGCATGGATTAAGGGGAAGATATAAGACATAATTGTTTCATTCATGGTGAGATTTAATTATCTCAATTTCTCTATTTCGTCTAGAGAAGTTTGTACAAGAAGGTGTTTGTTTTGTCATCATCAAATAGGGGAAGATTGTTGGGAATTATATTTATTGATTTTATGATACAAAACAAGAAGAATGAAACATGAAGGGCTTAAAGTGAGAAGAAGGAATTCTACAAAAGATGGGAAGGACTTGCTTGCAAAAGAAGTTTTATTTATTAGTCCCTTGTAGTATTTTGTAAACCCTAATATCTCTCTATATAAAGAGATCAAGGGTGTAGGATTTTATTATTCAAGTCTTCCATAATGTAGTCGACTAATTGTGTGTGTGTGTGTAACCTAGGCGTAGAAGATAAACGCCTAGGGTTTAGTGTTTTAGTTTAGATAACGTGTTCTACTTGATCAAGGTAGAACATGTTAAGTAGTTTGTAATCATTAGAGAAGTGAATGATAAAGAAAAACCTTGTTCATAATAATGATTGATTCTATGTTTGAATATTCCGCCTTCATTATTATGTGTTCCTAGATATAATATTAGACCTCGTCTAAGAGCTACAACGATCTTATCATGTATGGTGTGGGCTTTGGTGATGGTTGGGCTTGGGAAATGGGAGGATTAGGTGTTGGATTGGATTTGGTTTATGATGTCATAAAGGGTCCGGTTGGTATTGGAAATTAAGCACAAGGACCAATTTTGTAAAATTCCAAAAATGAGGGACTGAAACTAAATCTCCTCCAAAGATGTAATAAGGACCAAAGTTGCCAACTTCAAAATAACCCAAGGACCATAAATTTCATTTTCCATTTTTAAAAACCCCAAGGACCATTTTTGACAATTTCCAAAAGTTTAGGGACCTTTTCTGCCATTTGCCCAAAGATTCATTCAAGGACCAATTTTGTAAACTTAGAATATCTCAGGGACCTTGAATGATAAAACTCGTCATTTTTGAATTCCAAGAACTAGTTTTGCCAATTGTTGAAAGTTCAAGGATTGAAACTGCAATTTGTGCAAACTTTGCTTGTTTTTCATCAGTTTTCAATCATTTTGCATTTGAAACATATAAAACACAATCCTTGGGATATTTTCAGTATTTTGATGCACATTTGAGTGTTTTTAGATGTTTTGCAGTTCAGATTTGGCTAAAAATGATGAGTGTTTGAGCACTCATCAGTTGCATATCAACTCGGGCAACAAATAATATACAATTGGTTGAAATGTTCTGCAGTGCCAATCCTGGAACGAATAAATATCAAACACATTACCAAGTAAGCAAATCACTAACATTTGGTACAAATGAAACAGTTTCACAAAAAGCAACCATATTTTAGTTAATTTCCTATATAACAGATGTTATGTTAATCTTTTGATAGATAACTTACGCAACTGCGATAAGCAAACTCCAACTGTTCAGCAACATCCTCTCGAAGTGGAAACCAAGACTCCCTTAACGAGCAAAACAGTGGCCTCTTAGAACACGTCGATTGTCTCCATTCCAATAAACAGGAAAACTATGTCGTCTTAATAAGTCTACCTGCAACGATTACCACCACACGAATTTATAATCAAAAACATGTTTTAGCCTAATTTAATCCACAAAAATCAATATAAATCGTTTTATATTCGATTACACATTCAAGAAAATATAAATTAAATATGTGTTTGAGCATACCCTTGAACAGAGTAGGATAGGTGAGATGAGGGTGATGGTGGCTTGACTATGATGGTGGTGGATGTGGTGGTTATCTCAAACCAAACAACCGAAGCAAACAAACTCTCCCATACAGTTCCCTTGTCTTGATGACGGTGATGGCATGGAGGAGCGATGGTTGGTGGAACGACAGCGAGATAAGGCATTGAAGTGTGGCGGTGGTGTGTGAGTCGGTTCTAGAGAGAAGGAGAAGAGATGAATAATAGAGAGAAGATATATCTGCTGACTAGTGTTAATTAGTGTTTTGATTTTGGGTGAAAAAGGGGCGGGATCTTGGGCCAGAGATTGAAATTTTGAGGAAAAAAGGGGTGGGATATATCTTGAGCCACAGATTGAAATTTTGGGAAAAAATGTGAGCTCCAAATGTTTTATGAGTTGAGCTCAACCTTATGTAAGTTGGATTACGGTTATTGTTGAGTTCTCGAGCTTGTAAGTATTATAAAATATGTTTTTTTTTTTTAATATGTAAGTGTACTAAGCGTAAACAGTTATTTATGAATGCATCAAACTTTTCGAGCTGAAGTCGAACCGAATTCAATTGTTAGGTTATATTTCAATTTTAATTTGTGTAAGAAAACACATCTTTACAGATAAATCGAGCTTTTCGAGTCAAGCTCAAGCCGAGTTCAAACTTTCTCGATCCCGGATAATATGATCGAGAGGGTGATGGAGGCTTGACTGTGATGGTGGTGGGTGTGGTGGTTATCTCGAACCAAACCACCAAAGCAAACAAACTCACACCCATTGCCTCCCTTGTCTTGATGACGGTGATGGCGTGGAGGAGCAATGGTTGGTGGAACGACGGCGAGATACGGCGGTGAAGTGTGGCGGTGGTGTGTGAGTCGGTTCTAGAGAGAAGGAGAAAAGATGAATAATAGAGAGAAGATATATCTGACTAGTGTTAATTAGTGTTTTGATTTTGGGTGAAAAAAGGGGCGGGATATATCTTGAGCCACATATTGAAATTTTGGCGAAAAAGGTGAGCTCCAAATGTTTAATGAGTTGAGCTCAACCTTAAGTAAGTTGGATTCAGGTTATTGTTGAGTTCGTAAATGATATAAATATATATATATATATATAAATATATATATATATACATATATATATATATATATATATATATATATATATATATATATATATATATATATATATATATATATATATATATATATATATATATATATATATATTTTAAATATGTAAATGTACTAAGTGTAAATAGTTATTTATGAATGCATCAAGATTTTTGAGCTGAAGTCGAACCGAATTCAATTCTTAAGTTATATTTCAATTTTAATTTGTGTAAGAAAACACATCTTTACAGATAAATAGACCTTTTCGAGTCAAGCTCAAGCCGAGTTCAAACTTTCTCGATCCCGGATAACATGATCGAGAGGGTGATGGTGGCTTACTTCTTAGTGTCTGTGACAAACGGTATACGCCTACCAAGCCGGTGCAACCCATGCATGACCAGTGATAATGGCTAATTCACATGGGTCATGGGTCATGTGCATTAGTTATCACTGGTTTGACATCATATGGGTCATATGCATTGGGTTATAGTTGCTTAGAATGTCATGTTACGACACATCCATGACTGTTGACAATTGGTAATTAACATAGGTAATGGGTCATGTGCATTGGGTTGTAGTCGCTTATAGTGTAATGGAAACCATGCATGACCGGTGATAATGGCTAATTCACATGGATGACTTTTTTAATACAAAATACACTAAAGGGTGCGCTTGGTTCAAACTTGGAAAAGGGAAAGGGATAGTGTAAGATAATGGTCGGGAAAGGGAAAGGTAAAGAAAATCAATCCCCCCCCCCCTAAATAACCCCTACCAAGCATTAGGGGTGTTCAAATAACCCGAGAGACCGACAAACCGCTCAATCCGAAACCAAAAAAAACCCGAAACCGAAGAAACCGAAATCGAACCAAACCGCCCCGTGAACACCCCTACCAAGGATGCCCTAAAATACAAATGTAGCTTTAATACTTATTAGTTTTAAAGCTTTTACTACTTTTTACTTTTAGTTTTTATACTTTTAATAATTAACTTATATTTTAAACTTATAATATATACAAAGAGTGTCAAACACACTTCACTTTTAAACAATAATATACAGTATGCAAAGCTTATCTAATACGCTTCACACACTTCCACATAATCCTCTCTTTCTCTCTCACAGTTATAAAACTCACTCGGTTACAATTGACCAAGTAAACGGATCTAGGGTTTTGATCATTTATTCTCAGTTTTGTCTTACATTTGTTAGAGACTTGTTACTTTATGTATTAGATTTATGTTGTGTTGTTTTTGCGAATAATTAGAGCAAAAGAGATATTTAGGTGTGTTTGGATTAGCTTATTTTGTGTGGTTATCGGCTTATTCAGTTTTGGGAAAGTTAATAAGCTCACTGTTTGTTGGCTTATTAGCTTATACACTTAAAATAACATAGGCTTATTGGCATCCCCAAATCTCAAAAAGCTGATAAGATCATAAATTAAAATAATCCAAATACCCCCTTAGAGCTATTTATTCTTAGGCTTAGGTTGACTATTTGTTATAAGAAGTAAGTTGCATTTATTCTTAGGCTTAGATATTAAGGTTTGCTTGGATTAGCTTATTTTATCTTAGGCTTAGGTTGACTATCTGGTATAAGAATTATGTTGCATTTGTTTTGAGAGAAATAAGGAAGAAAAGTGGCGGATGTGTGTGCGAATATTTAGGCTAAAACACCCAAGTATCAAAGATGGAAGAAGTATCAATGATGGGTGAACAGACACCACTTTCAAGTATGAACATAAACTTGTTTTGGTGTTGTTCATCCATTGTTGATTCATCTTTGCTCTTTGTCTTCGTATTCCAGCATGTTGGTAGGTTATGTTGTTGTTGGCTAGGGTAGAAAGGATGGTAGTTCATTGCATTGTTAATATAAATTTAATATGATTTCATTCATGCACGATTAGCTCTCTAATGTCATAGAATCTACATAATTAATATGTATGTTCGTCACATCTAAGGGAGCAATATAAATGATAGTAAGAATCTGTTTTCTAATAACTTAAAGCTCAATAATTAGGGCAGATCTATCTAGCGTTGTAGATGGTTCCGTTGCTTAATTTGGAAAACGTCTACTACCGTATGTGTGGTTGATCTTGATCACAAGCTTTGGCTCTTTCAATAATGTACCTTGATTAAAACTTTTGTCCAGACAATGAAGATACATTCTTGAAAGTGCCAAAGCTTGTGATCAAGATCAACCACACAAACGGAAGTAGACGGTGTCCAAAAAACAAAGCAATGGAACCATTCTGCAACGTTAGATAAATATGGCCTGATCATTGAGACGTCTTCAATGCGATGATGATATAGTGTGTATTGTTCATGACAGGCCACACTCCTTCATTATCGCATTCAAGATGAGTGATGTTACTTAGACTCTATTCTTTACTCAACATTTTTATGATCTAAATGAGTCTGGAATTTCAACATACCTTTCCCTTCTAAGCTCCCATATAGTTCCTTTTGTTTTTGAACAATCTAGCAATGCGGCTGGTGCAGTCCTTTGCTCAAAGGGAGTTGAAATGACAAAGGAGCTGTAGGGGGAACTTAGAAGGGTTACATAGGTTGGTTTATTGCATTCCATTCTTTTTTATGATCTAAAACCAACCGTCTTCCAAGTAATGTGGCCATTGGAGTTCCAAGAACAAAGGTTGTTTCAAACACACCCTGAATTGCAACATTATGTTTTATTTCATTTACACTATATATATATATATATATATATATATATATATATATATATATATATATATATATATATATATATATATAGGGGCGCATTCTATGCAGTACCAATATTTGATACAATACTTTACAGTACTACTTTAGACCAATAAAAATTTAGTATTAATAAATATTTTTATTTAATTGAAAAGGGCATAATAGTCAAACACATTTTTAGTTTCTTTTTGAATTTTTTTAATTAAAAAACGTTTTTAAATTCCCTCAATTTTAGGATTTTTTTTAATTATTTTTTTTTTAGTTTTTAGCATACATGTTTTCAGAAAAATAAAGTGCATATGTGTTTCTTGTGTAGAATTATTTATACATCAAACTTGTTTTACTTAAAATGGTAATTGCATATATGTTTATAGTGTACATTTTTTAATCTTCGAAATTTATAAACAAAAAACATAAACATAGACATATATATGTAACATCTAAATTTATAACAAACCAAAAATTATAAGTAGTATACACAAAAATTGATATCAAATGAAATACAATTTAAATACAAATGTATCTTGTTAAGTATAAATGTACACGTCAACAAAAAACATGTGTGCACTCTTCTAAGAACATGTGTGCACTCTTCCACAAACATATGTGCACGCTTCACTTTTTCATCAAATTCAAAAAAAACATATGAGTACCCTTCCCATAACATATGTGCATCTTGCGCCTCTCATCATGAAGAACCTGCAAACAAAAGGTTAAATAGCATTTGATTATCAAGATATCGGATCTACTTCTATTCCTTTTTGTGAAAGTGACCCTATATGTAATCTACTTGAATTTATTTCAACTTTTTGTGGATTCATTGTTTTTAAGAAAGTGCTGCACAAATTATCACGAAAATGGTAAGTCGCTAAATAGTATAATATACCAGTAGTCTAAAATACATCAACACTAGATGCACAGTTGCACACAATCAACTTAGACATTTAACTTGATCATTAGAACATATGTGCACGCCCTGCAAAAACACACGTGCACACTATTTGAAATCATTTAATCACACATACAAGTAAAAAAAACCCAGATAGATGCTATTGTAACATAAGATAATTGCAGGATAGTAATATTATATTATTATGCAAACAATAAAGGGCTAACATGCACCATTAGCACTAAATTTATTATTCATATTCAATAAGCTAAAATACAATGAGTTTGTAGGACCCTAAATTTGTTATTCATATTCCTTTTCACGAGTCATAATTAACTCACGAGTCAAAACTAAACACAATTTTGACAACCAACCCAAGTACTAGTCTGGTTAAGTTCTACACAGAATAAATAAATAACTATTATCAACTAATGACTAGATTTTCAAAATAAGCTAGCGTCACAGCAACAAACAAAATCGAACATGACTAGATCTTCAAAATAGCTATCACCACACCAACAAAATAAATAATCCTCATTTGTTTATCTAAGAAAATAATACTTTCTACTAGTAAACCAAACAGATCCATTTTTTCTACAAGACTTCCAATCAAACAAGATCTAGAATCATCAAAAAGTGTAAAAAACAAAACTTAAATCTAACCTCATTTATGCACCGTTTGTGTTATATGTCTTCAATCAGCATCTCGTTTCTTAGATCAACATAAAGACAAACACAAAATCAAAAATTGGACAAACGAAACCACATACCGGATCAGCAATCCATAATACCGATGGAGATGGCAGTCCTTTTAGGGCGGTTGTGTTGATGGTTGTTAGGATGGAAGCTAGGGTTTTGAGGGAAAGAAAAGTATGTGAGAGAGAGGATATAAACAAGATACGGAGTAACTGATTTGAAAATCAGTTTCCAAAAGATATGGATGAATTCCAAAAAAAATTAATTAGTAAATACCATTGATACCCTTTTAGCTTTTTGTTTAATTGAAAAAGAAACCAATATCTTTTAGTTAATTACAATTTTGGCACATTTAATTTTAACCTTTGATCAAATTCATTCAATGGCCCAGATTCATTTTAATGGTACTGTAAAGTACTGCATCTAATATTGGTACTGCATAGAATACAAGACTATATATATATATATATATATATATATATATATATATATATATATATATATATATATATATATATATATATATATTAATTTTAATATATTTTTTATTTTTTTTGCAGAAATCATTAACATTGACAGCAATGACTCAAGTTCATTTCACAAATCAAGCAGTTCTGAAGGTCCTCAAAATACATGGGCAGACTACTTTCCAAAGGGATATTCTGGATCAGGCACAAAAAAGGAAGATGCTAGGAAGGTTAAAACTCCAAAAAAGACTGCCAAAGAGCTTTTTGATGAGAGGGTTCAGGTGCTAGGCCTGCCCAATGCTAAGACTTGTGAAGACAAGGGTATAAAACCATGGGAACCAAAAATGCCCAAAGTTTGTTCAAAAGGGAAGGGTAAAAATAAAATGTATTAGTCAAGTTAGGAAGTAATTTGAATAAAGAAAATTTTAAGAAAAAGAAAAATTATTTTTAAACTATTTAATTATTAATTATTAATTAATTACTAATTATCTATTTATTAACTAATTAAACTAATTAGAATTATTAAAAATACTAAAAAGGCTTAGAAAATTAAGAAAAATTTTACAAATCTAATTAACCATCATAGGAATCCTAAAAAATTATAAAAAGTTGATTTTATGTATTTTTAAACTAATTTACTAATTATTAATCTAATTATTAATTAATTATCAATTAAACTAATTATATTATAAAAAATAGAAAATGAACAGTATAAATTCTAGAAAAATTTATAAAAATGTTTTAACTTATATAAAAGCTAGAAAAATTATAAAAACTAGGTTGTACTTTATAAAATTTAATTATGCTATTTAATTACTTAATATTAATTATTAATTAATTAAACTAAAATTAATTCTAAAAACCACTAAAAGACAAAGTAAAAATCTGGAAAATTTTCTAGAATTACTTTAACCTAAAATAGAATTAATAAAAATATCAAACTGATATATTGCTTATAAATAAGCTAAAAAGAAAATTAAAATGATAATTCCTATTAAATAGAAGCTATCACTATAATTATAGTTGGTTTTTGGTGTTTTTTCTTTTTCCAAACTAATTATACACTAAAAACTAAAACTTTTTACGAAAACACTTTTGATGTAACCCAGAAATAAGCACTTGAGTGCTTATAAGTCCACTCAGTTGACTTTTGTTGACTGTGGAGGGATTTAAGCTCAAATGGAGTAGTATGGGTTCCACAATGATTAAAGTTGGTTTCTCTGAGTTGTATGAACAATGTTAAGCAAGATTAACTCAAATAAGCAGCTTAAATAAGCCACAAAACACAAATAAGCACTTGCTTATTATGAAATCTGAGACAGATTTGGGACAGAGTTTGGGAGCAAAACAAAGTGGGGTCCACAAGTCAAATGGTCAAACCAATGGTCAATTCTCAAAGCCTGGTAGGAGGGGGTTGGGCAAAGCTAATTATAGGGTGTGGGACCCACTGGGGTAACCACAAATGACCACCAAAGATGGCTTGGTTGCTAAGGGTCTGAGTGCACAGGGCAATGGGTTGCCCTGCAGGTCAGTTCAAGGGGTGTTTTGGTCAACAAGAAAAATTCACAAAAATGTACCTAACATGAAAATCAAAAGTTCAGCTGATAGACTACTTACCCAAGTAATTTCAAACCCTAGAACCCATTACAAAAATCATGAAAATTCTTGCCATTTTGTAAAAAAAACTGAGATTGCACTTTTGACTTTTTATGAGAGATTAGGATTTTGACTTTTATAAAACTTGGATGATCATTACTGGTTGAGAAGTGTATAACAAGTAATATTACAACTATATTAAGCTAAATTTACTAATTATGAACCAATTTGAGGTGTTTATGACTAACAATACCCTCACAGTTAACTGTGAGGGTGAAATGAGTATGCTTTTGACTTTCCTCTAGTTGAAACTTGGTTTTGAGACTGAAAATGGCCTGTTGTGACTTATTTGAGTATACCAATACAATAACCACAGCAAAACACTCACAAGATTACCCAGGACAGATATGATCCAAACACCCCTATAGTTAACTGATTTGAAAGTTTTTAAAGAATCCAAGAGATTTAAACCATACAATTAACATAAAACCATGTATTGTGATTAAATAAACCTGTTTAAGCACAAAGAGACCAACTAACAACAACTACAACCCAGAATTCACAAAATGCCAAATTTAACTTGAAAATTGAAATACTAAACAACTCTTGATTTCAATAAAGAACTATACTACTTTTGTTTATACTATCACTAAACTACTTCAAACAAACATAAACAACACAGAAATAAGCAAGGACAATTAAGATCATGTAAAATAAGCTTGAAATGAGTATGAGGCTTACAAAGTGGAACTGTGAGCACCAAAGATAAGAACCAAGAGAACCAATTTGTCCTAACTCCTCCCTGAGGATCTAAACCAACATTCCAAAGCTGCTTCTCTTCTAAATCACATCTGAATCACCCAATTCACATCCAAACTTCACAGTTTGACTTTCTTTGACCAAATTTTTATTTGTGATTTTTGTTAACTAATTTAAGTTTTAAGGTAACTAAAAGCTTTTCTAAGCTTTATGGGAGCTTACATGTTCTAACTCAGTCCATAATAACAACATAACTATATTAAACCATAATTGAAATTTTCAATGAAAATTATGCACAATGGATTTTAGACTGAATAACTGAATTTCATTAATAAAAAAGAGTCATATTACACTGAAATTACTGAACTTGATAATCAAAAGCTTAGAAATACAATGACAATTTTAAAATAATACAAACGACCTAATTTTTGCTTAATTATACAACATGTTTTTCTCCACTACTTCTCCTCTTTTTATATGGCTGCCATTGACTTCTTCACACTTTTCTGAGTAAATCCCACCCATTGGATTGGGTGGGAATGATTCAAGCTATTAAAACTGAATTTGGCGCCATTTTCTTCTTTTGTCAGTTGGAGTTGCTTGGAAGTTTTTGAGGACAATTAATGCTCCTTGTAAGCAATAGGGAGTTGGGGGGGGGGGGGGGATATGGAATGGGGTTGATGATGTGGAGGAGGGGGGGATTGAGTGTTAGTGAAGTTTGCAGGGTTCAAGTGGGAAAGAAGGTCAATATTTGACCTTCGTTGACTGTGGGAAGAAACGGGGGAGAAGTATTATTTGAGTGAGGTGGGTTGATGTGTGAGCTGGGCTAAGGGAGTGGTGGATTGGGCTTGGAGATATAAGGGTTTGGATTTGGTTTTGGGTTTGAAAATATTTAAGGGTCCGGTTGGTGTGGTAATTTTACACAAGGACCATTTTTGCAATTTAACAAAACCAAGGGGCTGGAAATGTAATTATCCCAAAGTATCACCAAGGACCATTGTTTCAAAGTTTAATATTCCTAAAAACCAT
The DNA here is from genome assembly GCA_030686995.1 of Artemisia argyi. Classification (NCBI taxonomy): domain Eukaryota; kingdom Viridiplantae; phylum Streptophyta; class Magnoliopsida; order Asterales; family Asteraceae; genus Artemisia; species Artemisia argyi. The sequence continues at coordinate 43,703,653 of CM060700.1, forward strand.
TTTTGCAATTTTTTAATTTTCAAAAATTTCCAGGGACCATATTTGCAAATTTCCAAACTCCAGGGACCAAACATGTAACTTTTCCAAATTTATCACCCAAAGTCCGTTTTTGATAACTTTTGATATTTTAGGGACTTGGGTTGACTTTTCTTTCAAAATAAATGTCACACCCCCAAAATCGGGTCCAGCGGAAGCATACATGTAGCTGGGGTGTAACTCAATCGGTATTACAACACTAGTTCAAAAATAGTTTGCACTTGAATCATTTAGAATAAAATAGTTAAATCAAAATGTTGATTTTACACTGTTAAAAGTAATGCGGAAGTAGGCCCTTAAAATAATTTAAAACGGTCCCCAAATGATTAAATCAGAGTCTTCTATGACCATGCCATGCCCTGCCCAAACCTCCAGTAGCGTGCCATTGGTTAAAACCTGAAAATACATGCTAAAGTGTCAACACGAGGTTGGTGAGTTCATAGAGTCTTGTGAAAAAGAATGTAATGCATATGTATGAAGGTTTCCCAGCAAAGGCATCGTAAATCCACTCAGTTACAAGTCCCGCCATAAGAGCCTTGTAACCTGTGTGTCTACGACCCACTGCCAAATGTAATATGTTTACGTGAACAAAGGTAATACTTGCATCTAGATTCAAAGATAAATGTAGCAATACTGCTATATAAAGGTAAGAGTGATAATGTAGCCATGGCGATGTCGCCATAAAAATGAATCTGACCATAAGCAAAACGCATAAAATGAATATTGATTGCACTAAGTTCAAGGCACCAAAAAGGTTTTCTAGCTATCTGTAGGAGGTTACGCTCCCAAGTAATTGTAGGTAAATCCATACCCAATGCAGGTAAATCTATACCCGTTGAAATTGTAGGTAATCAAACATACCCAATGCAGGTAAATCTATACCCGTTGAAATTGTAGGTAATCAAACATACCCAATGCAGGTAAATCTATACCCGTTGAAATTGTAGGTAATCAAACATACCCAATGCAGGTAAATCTATACCCGTTGAAATTGTAGGTAATCAAACATACCCAATGCAGGTAAATCTATACCCGTTGAAATTGTAGGTAATCAAACATACCCAATGCAGGTAAATCTATACCCGTTGAAATTGTAGCTACAGGTCCTTAACTTAGGCAATCCTAGGCAATCGGTAAATAGTTTAAATTTATGCACTCATGTCTATGAGTAAATAGCAAGTAGTTAGCAAGTGAATAATATTGTACTCGGATAATCAACAAGTATTTAGATAAAGCTGAAAATGTTTGAGTAATCAACCATGTAAAGCAAGTAATGCGTTTAAGTAAAACGAGCATGTATTCTCCCCCAAAGAGTTTGCAAAACAATTAAAAGAGTAGGGGCTATGACTCACCTTAACTGATGAAACTATGATGAAATGAAATGAACACCAATGAACAATTAGCTGCCGCAACCCAATATGATGGTACCATGAACATGTAATGAGCTGAAAAACAAGGCGCGCACACTAGCCACAACCTAATATGAATGATGAACGATCTACTTTAGATCATGAAATGATGTTATGAATGTCCATGCACATGTTTCTATACCACTCTACTCTTTGGAAAAACACTTGTATTATCAAAAATATATAATCCAAGAATTTGGAAAAATATTGCTATTAGAAAATATAAATAGCTAGTTATAATATATATATACTTATATATATATAACGTAAGTTTCCATGTTAGCGTTGAAATACTCGGGTTGTAATCCTTGAAATGATGAAAACATACTCGTAATAACTAATACTACATTAGTTATAAAGCTCGGTACTTAATATTACTTCTAGCTCAAAAATGTACTTCGTAGTTTTTGTGCCAAATTTATATAAAAGCTGTCAAATATAAAATGGTTTTAGCCGATATTCAAACGTGAATATCTTTGTCGTTACTTGTCCGTTTTACTTGTTCTTTATGTCCACGGTTACGTCTTAGTATGTAGTAATATATTTTGGAAAGCTCGGCTCCTCCGGGTTACGTCTAAAGTCTCTTTTTGTCCAATGAAAAACGTCCAACAGCAACCAAATTTCCAGAAAATACATTTCGTCAACAATCTTGCAAAAATCATAACTTCTTCGTTATAAGCTCTTTTTAATCCGTTCTTTCGCCTACGGATTCGTTTTTGAAAGTATTTTCTAAAAATTTTGCCAAAGTTTCCTTGGTGTTTACTGATTTTCCAGATTTTTACAAAACGGAACAGCATGTCTAAAATAGGTTCCAAATCAAGTTTTCAAGGTTTAAAACTAATTTCTACCATCACCAAACCTCTTGTAATCACCACATAGCTAATCTAATCCTACCATACACCTTCTTAGGGTGCCATGGAATCCTAACCAAGTTATTATAGCAAGGGGATTCATAACTAAAAAGTTAGGGTTTGTATGTTTCTTTTTAGCCAAAATAAAGTGTGGTATAGCTACTTGTACATGGTTTTTAGCATGATACTTATGTAATACATGTAAAAATAGGATGATCCATGAAAAAATAAAGATGAAAACTTACTTGACAAAATGAGATGATTATAGGATGATTATGCTTGATGTTCTTGTGTTTTTGTTGCTTGATTCTTGATTAGGCATGTAAAAGGAACAAGTTTAGTGTTTTAACTTATGAAAAATGATCACTTGATCTTTGTATTTATTTTGGGTCGTGGGTTGAAGAGAGGATGGAGAAGAGATGAACTTTGATCTTAGCTAAAAAGTATGGATTATGATTCTTGTAATTTGGTAAAGTAAGGTTTTTAAGTGTTTATTAGTATAAAACTTAGGAGTTAATGCAAGAAGTTAAAAGGAGTGTTCAAGGGCTGGTTTTCAAAGGGTGAAAGGGGGGGGGGGGGGTAGGGGTACTTGGTAGTTATTTAGAAATCTTGTATGAAATATGTGCTATTTCGTGTTTTTAGTTACGATCGGGTACCGGGTTTAATAGTAATAAACGTTCACGAAGTTAACCGGGATGAAATAAAGTTATAATAATGTTAAAAACATATTAAAAATATGTTGGGTACATTTACTGAGTGATCGGGTGATTATTGTTTAGTTTTCACGAAAACCGTCGTTATATTCATACGCGTACGTTATAAATAAAATAAATTTCCAAAATACTGGGTAACTGAATGTTATAACTTTTATGATGTTAAAATGGATATAAAAATATGTCGGGACCATTGTGGGAATATTTAGATATATTCGTCGTGTATAAACCGGGTGTTAACGTTTACTATAATTACTTATACGTAAAAACGTTAAATGTACTGAATATAGAAATTTGAAAATCCTGAGAGTGGTATAACATGAAAATGCTGTTATGATGATATGCAGACTATCTCCAGTCCGTATGCAGTGTTCTTAACACTAATGAAATGAATTCGCACCTAAACCAATCCGGTTACGCGAATTTGAATACCCGTAAACAAAATTTACGATGAAATGAGTAATGCAAGTGAATGGTGAAAACTTTTCCGGAAATGAATAGTGTTCGGTGAATAGTAAATTTCCCAAAAGTTTCTCAGAATATCAAATTGACCTCGAAAACGATGAATAGTAAAACGATGAATAGTGTTTTGATGAATAGTGTTTGATGAATAGTGTTTTTCCAAAGTTCGGGAAATGACCTGAAATGGTGAGTTGTGACAATAAATGCATAGGGTCTATTTCTGACAAATTTTAAAACTTGGGGGACTGAAACTGCCAATATTGCAAACTTTGATCGTTTTTCATTTGTTTTTGCTCGTTTTGCATTTAAAACACATAAAACACAATCCCTGGGATAATTTAAGTATTTTGATGACTTTTCGATTGTTTTTGTATGTTTTGGCAGTTTAAATACGATAAAAATGATGAGTGTTTGCGCACTCATCAATGAGAGTGCATGGGTGGATTGGTAACATTTACACTTAAGGGTTTAAATCCCGAATCAAATCGATAACTTTTACATTATAATTTTAAATGATTGTTACAAACATTTAAAACTACAATTTGTATTAAAACAGCGAGCAAATCTTTGTAAATTTTTAAAAAATAAAACAATCCTATCTAAATTCATTTTTCAACTAACTTAATCAATTTAGGTAATGATTAAATTAATTAAAGTAGATTACAACAACGTCATTTATGTTACAAGGATAAATGTGTACATGGTTAATGGTCAAAGTTCAAATTTTAACCTTCCAAATTCTACAATTAATTTCTGTCGAATTACTAGGCCTATAAAACTTTTACCTTTTTACTGCATTTCATCATTCTCAAACAATTTCTAATTAACACATACTTTCTAATCTGCAAATGGATCAAGCAGGTTTGTGGTTTTTGTTCCTTACACATATTTACCAGTTTTATAAAATCTCTACAAATATCTGTATTTAGATATATGTAACATCATTTTCTTTGGTCCATTTCTAATCGTTTTATTGCTTTATGTTTTACAGTGGCATCATCCACACCACAACATCATGCAGTTTGGTATATTGCAAAAATGGACCAAATGAGGAAGAAGAAGATAAAGGCTTGGGAGAAGAATGAAAAGAAGCAAAGGAAGAAGTACAAAGCAAACAAGTTCAAGGCTGCAATAAGAAGAAAGAAGAAAGCTAAACTTGAAGAAGATGAAACTGTCAGCCATGATGATCTTTGGATCACATTGACTATGACAATCTTCATCTTGCTTATGATCAAGAGAAGGATCATAAGTTTAGCTTTTAGATTGTTTTGTTATTTCTATTGTTATGTTTATATTTTTTTTTATTTAGTGCAAGTAATGAACTAAATATGAATCTTTTAATTTTTGTGGCATTTTATTTTTATCCCTAGCAGCATTATGTTATGCCAAGCAGCATTAAGTTTTGAGTTACTAGCATTCACCCAAGCACCGATGTAAATCACCTTTATACAGAAAAATTAATGGTAACATAGTGGTTCATACTGAATGATTAAAACATTAAAATAACATAATAATGATTAATATCATCTTACATCAGGTTAAATTCAATGAAAATTATACAAACTATTTTGAATGCCTTTGTAAATATCAACAATGTTTCCACGGATTTCTTTTATTTCTTTATTCCGAAGATCAACTTTGTTCTGATGCGCCAGTATGATTTCCAGATGCGCCAGTATGATCTCTTGGTCTTTTTTGTTCTGTTCTTCCAACCGCATGATTCGTTTGTTGTAAAGTTCAACCAACTGTCGTTCAGTACCATATTGGCCTGCAGAAAGGCATTTGTCCCAGCACTCTTGAGTTAGGCCATGGATTTTATATTTTTCTGGCATTGGAGGAGGAGGAGAAGTATCCCTTGAACGTTTTGTTTTCTTTGAAGGATTTGAAGATGATGAAGCCATTGCGTTCCAAACAAAAATTAAATATGTAATGAAAAGATGAAAGAAGTTGGTTGTAATTCCTTTGTATTTATAGGCACACAAGAGTCGCAATGTCACAACGTTTAAGTGTTACAACGGTTTACAATTAAGTATTTAAGTGTCACAACGGTTTATAATAACTTTTTTACAGTTACACTGGTTTACAATAGGTATTTAACAGTCACAACGTTTCCCAAGCAGCATTACGTTATGGCTAAAAGCATTAAGTTATGCCAAGCAGCATTAAGTTCTGACTTACTAGCATTCACCAAAATTCCAATCCAAACAACTTTGTTAGTCTAGAAACAAAGAAAACACAAGCCATAACATATGTATCGAATTGTGACTACACTTAAATAATGTGTGACAAAAATATGACTATGATTTAGACACCTAAATAAATACTTCATGCGACCATATATAACATCTTGAATTTAGTCACACAAACACTCAATATGACTAATAAAAAGGTTAATGATAACTGACTTCACATTTTGCTATAAATAATAGTCACATAAATATTTTACAATGTGACTATTTTGAATGTATTGGTCACATATAATACCCTTATAATGTGTCAATAAACACAATTTAGATACGCATTTGTGATATGGTGTGACTATTGTAAATCCTATAGTCACATGATTGTGCTTCAATTAAATGTGACTATACACATTAGGATTTGGCAAGCAAATACACACTAAACTTTAGACACACATATTAACTTACGTGACCATATGTATCGAATTTTGGTTACACTTAATCATGTATGTTTATGGTTTAGTGTGACCATTTATGACATTTGGTCACACTGTTCAAGTGTGTGACATATATTTGTCACTTTTAAATGCATATCGTGACTAACGCTTCAAAGTTACTTTTCAGTTGTCACACATTTCAAATTCATATGTGGCTAAATATTCAGCAAAGAATAGCAGTCATGTTTAAATAATGTGTGACAAACTTGACTATATAATTTAGTGATACGCGGGATTGCGCCCTCGCAACAAGTTTTACCTCTCAAGGGATCTTGAGAAGCTTGCAATCCCCGCTAGGCAGTGTACCTGATCGTTGTAGTATAGTCTAGTGAAAAGTACCGGGGTATTGATCATTCAACTCAGGAATAGTGTCGCTAGGATTAGAAAGCCTACTAAAGTAGGTCTAGAGGTGAGGGATGATTCTTTTTGTATTTTTTATATTTTATGAAAGCAAGTAAAATCTCGGGTTTTGAAGGAGTGGGCAGAATTAGTTGCTAGTCAACTAACCCAAATAACTAAAGATGCAATCAAAATAAAATAAAAATAAATAAAATTAAACTAATGTGATAATGTGGTGGAAACAATAATGAGAGAAGATGTGTTTACTAAGATTTCATTACTCCCTAGATATCTTTTACAGGTTGATTAGCTTGTTACAATTGCACGGATGACAGGTTATATTCCTTAATACTAGTTGTAGGGCCGTGTACAATATTCCCTAACTCTATAAGCTCCTACTTCACTCCTATGTCGAGCCGACTAAAAGCTCCTAACATGGGATCATTAGAATTCACTTATGCATTAAATACAACCAAAAATCATAGTACACCTCCGATCATGTTTCTTAAGACGTTCAAGAAAGTTACCAATAAAAGTCTGCCAGTTTTCTTAAGTCTAACATCGAATACAATAATCCACAACAATTATAAACAAACCATCAACCAATAATCAACATCTAGGTTTCACTACATCTAAGCACACACAATAAAAACCTAGCCTAGCATGTTAAAAGAAAGACAAGCATAAGATAGAATCAAACAACACATAGACATATTGAATGATTATTGGAAGACTTATCTTTATTCAAACATGGATGAAAGAAAGGTTTGAAACCCCTACAATATGATGAAAATTTAACCTAGGGTTTGTGGTAAAGTTCCTCCTAATGTTCCACACATTATGAATGAAAAATTGGAAAAAATATATATAGAGAATACATCCTGACGGCGTCATGTTGTAGCATCTGACGCCGTCAACTCGCCGTCAAATTAAAGGTCATATTGCCTAGATCCAGTCTTGACGTTGTCATGTAGAAATTGAGCTCTGGGCCGTCACTTGCAAAATGACCCTGACGGACTTGGTGACGCCGTCAGGTTAATTACACTAAAAATGTTCTGGGCCGTCATGTGTATTTTCCACTTCCACCTCTTTTGCCAAGCTTGACGCCGTCATGTGTGAAGTCTTGACGCCGTCAGGTATTGTTCCCAGCAAGGAATTTGAGACTTTGCCGTTTTCTTCACTTTATGCTCCAAAAACGTCCAAAATGCTTCCTTTTCCAGATTTCTTCTCAAAAGTACTTAAAATGACAAAGGAAATGATTTAGGGCAGTAATTGATCAAATAATCACGAATTCGGGCTTAAATGACCCCCTAAAAGTGGTACACTTTTCGCCTTATCAAATACCCTTACACTTGAGATTTACTTGTCCTCAAGCAAATGCGCTTATGTTCTACTCAAAATACAAGTTAGGGGTCATTTAACACTAATATAAAAGTAATTCCAACAAATAATCGTTACACTAAAAACCAAAAACAAGCACGGAGGTCATACACTAGCACCTCACAAATAGTGTTTAGATACTCACATCTCTCGGGTGTAATAAAGTATATATCACAATATGGAAATGGAAATCATCTCTCACTACCTGTCATAGCAAATAGATTGCCATAGGCTTGGGAAAGGATCAAACCTCCACCACTTGGCGTAAGCACCTAGGATAAACTATCAAATAGGTCTTTTAAAGGGTTATAACGTTAGGTGTAGGGGTATGGAAAACACGGTTTTGTTGGATAAAGGCAATATTTACTGGTGGCGAGTTAATCATCTTGGTCAATTACATGTACAATGTGGCGTTGCTAAGCCAAGACTCGACTCGACTTAAGCTAATAAATCAAAAATGACAAAAACTTAAAACAAACATAAAATGAAACAGGATGTTAGTCCGTACGTTTTTCTTTTCTCTTTCTTTTTCTATTTTTTTTCTTTTTCTTGATTTTTTCGATTTTTTTTTTATTTTTTATTTTTTTTATTTTTTATTTTTCATACACTCTTACCCTACCATCCAAAATAATACATCATAGGGAATTTGCATTCCCCTTACACTTGAATTTTTACATACTTTACAATAAACTATTCTAATGACTCGAATCAAGATAATCAAAACACTTGAAGTACTTTTTAAGATTAACGCACATATGGGGTAATATATGATGTTCTTCCCCATTACTCCATAATACAAGTACTTTACCCATGAGTCCCAATCGTCCCAAAACAATATGTACAAGATATGACTCGACTTAGCAACCATGTAATCAATTAGATAATTAACTAAGGGTTTAAACATGTAACAATAATGCACTAAAGATGAATGCATACACGGAAGGCTAAGGCGATTTGGTTGCACATTTGGGGTGGATTGTAAACAAATTCTTCTTTTAAGTAAGATGCTTAAAGTTAGAAACGAAAAGATAGGCTCGGAGGGGTGTACTAGGGGTATCGTGTACTAAAAATGAGTACAACACTAAGGTGTGGGAAAATTAATTGACTTCGCTAGTCAAGTAATATGACTTAATTGGTCAAGTAATTATGATACGGGTTTAAGACAAGGGTGATCCTAATGCCTCTTATCATGTAGTAAATTATAACCACACGAATGTAGTCTCACTAGCGCAACTTCTAGAATCTAAATACTACCGGTACACTCATAAGCACTAATAATGAATGCTTTTCCTAACAAATCTAAAGGCGAACCTCACGTATTTGGGTGGAAAATTTTTTAAGTGGTACGGTTTTTGTGCTAGTCATACAACTCCTATCCATGAGATGCTTGTTAAGGATAAAGTTTCACTCCTAAATGTTGTAAAAAATTTTAATTTTGGCGCTAAAATTGCCCTAGCAAGTATTTCTCTTAGTTTTATTACACACCTACGATAAAACAAACAAACTCAAGTGCATTTGTATCCTATAAGGTATCATCATTTACCCTCCCCTTACACTTAGGATGAACATTGTCCCCAATGTTCAATTAAAGGGTTTAAAAGTAAAGCAGGTAAAAGAATGAAAACAAATACTCCCCTGATTCGTTCGGTGTGGATAGTGTGGTAACAAGGTTAGATCTTCCTCCAAGAAAATGAACTTTGAAAGCTTCCCTCCAGAAATATAAATCATCTTCTTGTCATATATAACCTGTTAAACCTGAGAAAACAATCAAGGCAAACCTAGCGTAAAATCAGCGGCAATCTATATATACTAAAGAATCCTAGAAAACAAATTAAGATATAATGCTTGTGGATTGAATGTTTGCAGATTTCCTGGAGTTTATAAAACTAAAGAATCAACAAAAACTTTAAGACTCCGGTTTAAATAAAACTCGCAAAATTTCTTAGAATTTTAGTACCTGACACCGTCAGGTTATAACTCCTAACGTCGTCAGAATGTTCCTGAAAAAATCTTATGTTAAGTTTCTGGAAAATTACTGGAAAAACTTATGCCTTATTTCGTGGAAAATCCTGCAAAACATCATTATGACTCGATACAAGCATTTGACTCTAACAAATACTAATATACATGCTCATTTAATATTGTAGTGAATCATGCTCATTTTCGTTCTTATAAACAAATTTGGATCTCCCTTACACTTAGCTTTTTATACGCGGGATTGCGCCCTCGCAACAGGTTTTACTTCTCAAGTGATCTTGAGAAGCTTGCAATCCCCACCAGGCAGTGTACCTGACCGATGTAGTATAGTGTAGTGGCAAGTACCGGGGGATTGATCGTTCAACTCAGGAATAGTGTTCGTTAGGATTGAAATTAATCTAACTAGGTCTAGAGGTGAGGGATGATTGTTTTTGTATTTTTATATTTTCTTTTTAAAGCAAGTAAAATTCCGGTTTTGGAAGGAGGGGCGGAATTAGTTGCTAATCAACTAACCCAAAAGCTACCAATTAAACTAATGTGCAAGAAAAATAAACTAGGGTTCTACAAGTTAAGTGAAGCGTATCTACCTATGATGTATTACTCCTTGCTAGCTATCCAATTTTACCTATTGAATTGTCACACCTTGTTTTAATTGACGGGTTGTATTCCTTAATACCATTCGTAGGGCCGTGTACGATATTCCCTAACTCTATAGGCTTCTACTTCATTCTAGGTCGATCGAGCCGACTACTAGCTCCTAACATAGTATCACTAGCAGTTGCCAACGCATTAAATACAACCAATAAATCGTAGTACACCTCCGATCATGTTTCTTAAGACGTTCAAGCAAGTTACCAATAGGAAGTCTGCCAGTTTTCTTAAGCCTAACATCGATACCAATCAATCAAACAAGAGACAATAGGAAACAAGAATTATAAGCTAAATCAACTAGACCTATTGAAGTTGTCACACCTTAATTGATGAAGATAGACACAAACATCAACAAAGACATCAATAAGATCTAATCAATTATATACAAGTTTCACACAATCATAAGTAGACACAAGGTGAATTAGCCAAGCATAATTAATGAAGAACAAGCAACAATAATCATAATTGAAGACATAACATAAGATTGAATCAATAAACAAACCATTACACAATGTTTATATAGTGATTAAGACCCTCTAAGTTGCTGGGAAAACACCTACCTAAACCCAAGAATCGACCTTAGGGTTTAGGGCTTACAAATAATGAAGTCATGATGTTGTATTTATAGGCTCTTTTCTGCCCGGGCCGATCAGACGGCGTCAGCCCTAAGGGGTGATGGCGTCATGACCATTTTTTCACCAAATCGAAGATTTTTTCGTCCCGATCGTTTCCTTTTTTGAATCGCTTAAATCTGAGTTCGTATGCAAAAGTGATCGCCAAAACAGTGTCAGCTACTCCGCGCGTAAGTTATGATTGTCTTGGTCAACATGTGACGGTTTTACTAAGGTTTCTTCTTGTGTAAGCCTTCTTCCTGACGTTGTCACTCTATATCATCTGACATCGTCAGGTTAAATCCTGACGCCGTCATGTATAAACGTGTTCTAGGCCGTCACATGTAACTTCCTCTTGACGGCCTAGGTGACGCCGTCATGTACAAATGCTTGAAATCTTTGTTGGGAATTAAATAATCAGAAGAATCAGCATAAAGGCTTAAGGAAATACATCAAGTATGTTTCTGCTGATAAAGCACAAAGCACGTTTCCACTGATGGATTCTGCTGAAGAACGTTTTCTACTGAAGGTGTTTCTACTGATGGATTCTGCTGATACTACTATGACTCATACAGCTGCTGTGTAGATAAGTACGACTTATTCTACTGACATGTGTACAAGATAATATCTTTGTTGTAGTCATCAAATTGAACACTCCAAGTGAGTTGTAATCCTAGATACATGTTGTATCTTAATGACTAACATGATAAGTCATCGTCTAGCTAGAATGAAGATAAGTCATAAGCTAGTGATTAGATAAGATTGTAAAAGATCTTTCCTTGGACTATAAAAGGAAGATCTTAGATATATCCTAAGTGTGCAGAAAATATATGTATGTGTAGAGATATACATAAAGAAAAACAATAGAACAAAAACACAAGATTCGAGGTCTTTGTAACCCTAGTGATAGTAAAGATCACTCGTATTATCTTGAATAATATTGAATCGTTTGGTGAAATACTTTCATTTGTTCTTTGTTAAATAAACTCAAGCATCACAGTTCCATTTCTAATAAACATTCTAAGTGTGGTTAAAGTAGATTTCGCATACTTAATCATATTCACTAAAAGTATCACATATACACATTATAAAGGTCCAACACCTCATAGTGTGTGATCAAATTAAGTGATCCTCTCAATCTTTCTGGCCTGTAACGTACAACTTGAATTATCCACCTCTTTATCAATGAGGGACGGCGTCACCTTGTAGAGCTTGACGCCGTCAGGTACTGTTTCCAGCATGGATTCTTGATTTTCTAGTTTTCTTCATTCTTGAGCCTAAAAACGTCCAAAAAGCTCCAAAATGCTTCATATTCCAGAAATCACGTCCCAATTACCTAAAATGACAAAAGGAACGATTTAGGGAAATATTTGATCAAATAATCACGATTTAGGGCTTAAATGACCCCCTAAAAGCGGTACACTTTTCGCTTCATCAGCTTTTGCAAAATACCTTTATATGTAATTAAGACGAAGTTAAAAACAAAATAAAGCATTTTCACAATTTACTTTGAAATATGATTTACCAACAATAAAAATAAAACATGCATACGGAAACAAATAAAATCAAACAAATAAAAATCAAACAAATAAAAACACACAAAACATGGGTTGCCTCCCAAGAAGCGCTTTTCTTTATTTACGAGTCTTGTAGCTAGACTCAAGGTCACGGGCTATTCTGTGACCTCGTCATTGGTCACACTCTCTAGGTCATCTTCAATCTTAGTTTTGTATTCCAGACCTAGTTGCCAACATTCCTTTTAAAAACCAAATATTCTACTCATAACATAGTCTACTCCTCTACATCTATCCTCATCATTCCTATAGTAAACCACTTGCTTGAGTTCCTTTTAAAGGTTTGATAAAAGACGGAATTGTTCAATCTTATAAGGCATTTGGTAAGCTATTTCATCATTCTCATCCTTGAATCTAACTATCCCTAGGGACGGGTCATAATTCATCTTAGAGGCCTCAACAAACGGTTTTCCGAACACTACTTGACTTAAACAACCATCTATTACCGGACGAATATCCTTTACAATCACAAAATCGGTAACATAAGTGAAGTTTCCTGCAAAGACATGTAACCCTTTCACTCTTCCCACAAAGTTACTCATCCAACTCGTGTTAGGCATCATCCTATACCCAAGTTGCTTCTTCATTACCAAATTATAATAGGTCCTAGTCATAATGTTTATGGGAGATCTAAGATCGATGTAGGCTTTCCACACATGCATATGCCCAATATTGCATGGTATGTTGATGTTAGAGGGATCACCCGCTTTATGAGTGGTGAACCAAGGACGTATGGTGTCTCGGGGTCATCGAATAGATCCTTATGGTATTCCCGTTCTTCCTTGGTGGGTAACTTATCAAAGTATTCCGCTACATTTTCTACTTCCTCTAACTTTTCTTCCTTTTTATCCTCAACTTCCTTAATTTCATCCTTATGTCCAGTTTCTTTTCCAACTTCATCCTTGTCACTTTCTTCTATATTCTTATATATTGGCTTAATAATGACAACATTGACAAAGTGGACGTGTTTGGATGATGAGGGGTCCTTAATTTGGATTCCGGTACTCGTGTCCCTAGTGTCCTTCCTAGGTGTGGTAAGCACTTGGTTGTTGAGGGCTTTCAACAAGTTGTCAATTTTATTGGTCATCTCCGTTTGTTGTTGATTTAATTCAGCTTCAAACTTAGCTATGCGAGCTTCTTGAGATGCCATAAACTTGGACATCAATCCTTCAAGATTATTGGTACTACCATAGTTATTGGAAGGATTGTTGTTGAAAGTACGGTTAGAGGGTGGACCGTTTGGTTGGTAACGATTAGGTGGATTGGAAGAATTGTTTTGGGGCATGTTTTGGTTTTGTTTCCACCTAAGATTCGGGTGATTTTTCCAAGAAGGATTGTAGGAATCACCGTAAGGGTTTGGCTCAGGTTTGAAAGTGTACCACTTGTCTCCAGCTTCGTCGGTACGTGAGGATGCGTAATCCGCAAAAGCTTGTCCGGGGAGTTCCACGCAATCACGAGTTTGATGGGGACCACTACATAATTCGCATGAAGAAGTGATTTTGTTCACTTGGCTTGAAGGCTTGAATTCGTCCTCAAGCTCCATGATCCTATGGTCGGGAGTGCTAGAATTGTTCGAAGGCAAAGATATTGCCTTGACCGTTTTGTTCAAATCACGGGGATCATTCCAACTTTCATTGTCATAGAGAGCAAGATCTTCTATAAGTTCCCATGATTCTTCCGCACTTAGATCACGTAGCTTGCGACCGGCCGATTGGTCAATGGTTCGCCTTGTGGAGAGATCGATATGGTCATAGAAGATTTGGACTTGGAGCCAAAGATCTATGCCATGATGAGGGACTTTTTGGAGTAAGTCCTTGAAACGAGTCCATGCTTCATAGAGAGTTTCACCTTGACGTTGTTGGAACATTAATATATCATTTCTAAGCTTAGTAGTTCTCCCCGGTGGGCAAAATTGAGCAAGGAAACGAGAAGTGAGATCATCCGAAGAGGTGATGGATCCCGCGGGTAAACGTTCAAGCCATTGACTAGCTTGGTCACGTAGAGAGAATTGGAATAGACGTAATCGGGTCGTCTCTCTAGTTGCAACATCAAGGTCTATGGAATCTACAATTTTTAGGAAATCCTAGAGATCTTGATTAGGATCTTCAGAACAAAGTCCATGGAATGCACATCCGCTTTGCACCAACCGGATGGTTTCGGATCGCAAGGGAGACACATTGGCTCCTTGAGTGTGCTCAATGGTGTTCCGATAGCCTTGGTGGCTAGGACGGGAATACTCTCCTAAAGTTCAGGGTCTAGGAGGTTGGTTTGCAAGTGGTGGGTTTTGTGGGTGGTTTTGTTGCGGTGGGTTGATAGGTTCAAAGATATTACCACCTTCCATGATGGCGGATGGTAATTGTTACGAACAAAGGAACAAAAAAATGAGATAGACTAAAGAAAACCTAAAACATAAAAATAAAAATCTTACTGGAAAGGAATCTAGCAAGTAGACCTAATAAAAAGAAATTCTAACCTAGACAATAACTATTCCCCGGGCTGCGGCGCCAAAAAATTGATACGTGGGATTGTGCCCTCGCAACAGGTTTTACCTCTCAAGGGATCTTGAGAAGCTTGCAATCCCCGCCAGGCAGTGTACCTGATCGTTGTAATATAGTGTAGTGACAAGCACCGGGGGATTGATCGTTCAACTAAGGAATAATGTCGCTAGGATTAGAAAGCCTACTAAACTAGGTCTAGAGGTGAGGGATGATTCTTTTTGTATTTTTTATATTTTATGAAAGCAAGTAAAATCTCGGGTTTTGAAGGAGTAGGCGGAATTAGTTGCTAGTCAACTAACCCAAATAACTAAAGATGCAATCAAAATAAAATAAAATAAATAAAATTAAACTAATGTGATAATGTGGTGGAAACAATAATGAGAGAAGACGTGTTTACTAAGATTTCATTACTCCCTAGATACAATTGCATGGATGACGGGTTATATTCCTTAATACTAGTTGTAGGGCCGTGTTCAATATTCCCTAACTCTATAAGCTCCTACTTCACTCCTATGTCGAGCCGACTAAAAGCTCCTAACATGGGATCATTAGAATTCACTTATGCATTAAATACAACCAAAAATCGTAGTACACCTCCGATCATGTTTCTTAAGACGTTCAAGCAAGTTACCAATGGAAGTCTGGCAGTTTTCTTAAGCCTAACATCGAATACAATCATCCACAACAATTATAAACAAACCATCAACTAATAATCAACATCTAGGTTTCACTACATCTAAGCAAACACAATAAAAACCTAGCCTAGCATGCTAAAAGAAAGACAAGCATAAGATAGAATTAAACAACACATAGACATATTGAATGATTATTGGAAGACTTATCTTTATTCAAACATGGATGAAAGAAGGGTTTGAAACCCCTACATTATGATGAAAATTTGACCTAGGGTTTGTGGTTAAGTTCCTCCTAATGTTCCACACATTATGAAAGAACAGTGTTCGCTAGGGTTAAAACTCACTAAAACTAGGTCTAGAGGTGAGGGATGATTCTTTTTGTATTTTTATATTTTAAGGAAAGCAAGTAAAAATCTCAGTTTTGGAAGGAGTGGGCGGAATTAGTTGCTAGTAAATTAACCCAATTAACTAAAGATGCAATCAAAATAAAATAAACTAAACTTAAACTAATTTGTGGTGTAAACAATAATGAGAGAAAATTGTGTTTACTTAGATTTCACTACTCCTTAGCTATCTTTTACAGGTTGATTAGTTTGTTACAATTGCATGGATGACGGGTTGTATTCCTTAATACCATTCGTAGGGCCGTGTACGATCTTCCCTAACTCTATAAGCTTCTACCTCTTCCTATGTCGAGCCGACTACTAGCTCCTAACATGGCACCATTAGTAGTTACCTACGCATTAAATACAACAAAAATATCGTAGTACACCTCCGATCATGTTTCTTAAGACGTTCAAGAAAGTTACCAATTGGAAGTCTGCCAGTTTTTTTAAGCTTAACATCGAATTCATTCATTCAAAACAATTATAAACAAACAACCAAAGAGGTCTTTTAAAGGGTTATAACGTGAGGTGTAGGGTTAGGATAAACACGGTTTTGTTGGACAAAGGCAATATTTACTGGTGGCGAGTTAATCATCTTGGTCAATTACATGTACAATGTGGCGTTGCTAAGCCAAGACTCGACTCGACTTAAGCTAATAAAAAACTAACAAAAACATAAAACAAACATAGAATGAAAGGGGAAGGTAGTTCGTATTTTTTTTCTCTTTTTCTTTTTCTATTTTTTTTCTTTTTCTTGATTTTTCGAATTTTTTTTTTCATACACTCTTACCCTACCATCCAAAATAATACATCATAGGGAATTTACATTCCCCTTACACTTGAACTTTTACATACTTTACAATTAACTATTCTAAAGACACGAATTAAGATAATCAAAACACTTGGAGTACTTTTTAAGATTAATGCACATATGAGGTTAATATATTATGTTCTTCCCCATTACTCCATAACACTAGTACTTTACCCATGAGTCCCAATCGTCCCAAAACAATATGTACAAGATATGACTCGACTTAGCAACCATGTAATCAATTAGACAATTAACTAAGGGTTTAAACAAATAACAATAATGCACTAAAGATGAGTGCATATAAGGAAGGCTAAGGCGATTTGGTTGCACATTTGGGGTGGATTGTAAACAAATTATTCCTTTAAATAAAATGCTTAAAGTTAGTAATGAAAAGATAGGCTCGGAGGGGTGTACTAGGGGTAACGTGTACTAAAAATGAGCACAACGCAAAGGTGTGGGAAAATTAATTGACTTTACTAGTCAAGTAATTATGACTTAAATGGTCAAGTAATTATGATACGGGTTTAACACAATGGTGATCCTAATGCCTCTTATCATGTAGTAAATCCTACTACACGAATGTAGTCTCACTAGCGGTCTTAGGATGCATCACTAACACAAGTTCTAGAATCTAAGTACTACCGGTACACTCATAAGCACTAATAATGAATGCTTTTCCTAACAAATCTAAAGGCGATCCTCACATATTTGGGTGGAAATTTTTTTTGAGTGGTACGGTTTTTGTGCTAGTCATACAACTCCTATCTATGAGACGCTCATTAAGGCTAAAGCTTCACTCCTAAATGTTGTAAAAAATTTTAAATTTGGTGCTAAAATTGCCTTAACAAGTATTTCTCTTAGTTTTTTTACACACCTACTATTGAACAAACAAACTCAAGTGCAATTGCATTCTCTAAGGTATCATCATTTACCCTCCCCTTACACTTAGGCTGAACATTTTCCCCAATGTTCAATAAAAAGGATGTAAAAGTAATGTAGGTAAGAGAATGAAACAAATACTCCCCTGATTCGTTCGGTGTGGATAAATGGATAACATGGTTAAATCCTCCTCCAAGAAAGTGAACGTTGAAAGCTTCCCTCCAGAAATATAAATCATCTTCTTATCCAATATAACCTGTTAAACCTGAGAAAACAATCATGGCAAACCTCGCATAAAATCGGCGGCAATATATATATCTAAGGATATAATGCTTGTGGAATGAATGTTTGCAGATTTCCTGGAGTTTATAAAACTAAAGAATTAACAAAAACTTTAAGATTCCGTTAGAAAAACAAAATTTGCAAAAATTTTCAGATTTTTACACCTGATGCCGTCAGGTTATGATCCAGACGTCGTCAGAGTGTTCTGACAGAAATCTCATGTTAATTTTCCGGAAAATTTCTGGAAAAACATACGCCATAATTCCTGGAATTTCCTGCAAAACATCATTATGACTCGATACAAGCATTTGACTCAAACAAATACTAATATACGTGTTCATTTAATATTGTTGTGGGTCATGTTCAATTCCGTTCTTATAAACAAATTTAGATTTCCCTTACACTTATATTTTGTGAAATACCTTTTTATGAAGTTAAGAAAAACAACAAGGTAAAGCATTTTCACAATTTATTATGAATCATGATCCACAAAGAATAAAAATAAAGCATGCATACAGAAACAAATAAAATCAATCAAATAAACAAACAATCAAAAAAAAAAAAAAATAAAGCATGGGTTGCCTCCTAAGAAGCGCTTTTCTTTATTTAAGAGTCTTGTAGCTAGACTCAAAGTCATGGGCTATTACGTTTTCCTTTCCCACTTTTCAATCGATTCTCTTAACCTTTGAACTACTTCATTGTCAACTTTATACTTAGGTCCAAGGGCTAAACAATTCTTATAGTAAAGGCTCCTCTTTTCCCAAACAAAATTCATTCCTTTACTCTTATCTTCTTCGTTAATGTCCTCGATTGAACTAATGTTATCCATATCAAGTTGAGGCACATAACTAAACTCCTTCATTTTATTAGGCATTTTATAGGTGATCCAATCGATTCCATTGGAAAATTGGACCGTTCCCTCTATTTGATCGTGTTTTAACTTGGACTCCTCAACAAATGACTTACCTAGTACTACATGGGATAAGCGACAATCTATAATATTTGCCAAGTCTTCCACAACCATAAAGTCCACGAGGTAAGTAAAGTTCCCAACAAAGACATGTAGACCTTTAACTCTCCCGACAAAGTTACAAACTCCACCGGGGTATTTGGGATCTTTCCTAGGTCCGAGTCTTGTTGTTACTAACTCATTATAGACACTTGAAGACATAATGTTGAGTAGGGATTCAAAATTGATGTAGGCTTGATCAATGCATTTATACCTAATCATATATGGTATCTTCACATTCTTAGGATCACCTCTTTTAATCTTAGGGTCAATCTTAACAAAGGGAGGCATAGGGTTATCAATGAGATTGTTATAATAAGCTATTTCCTCCTTAGTGGGATATAAATTGAAATAATCATCATCTAAACCCTCCTCTTCTTCTTCCTTAATTGCCAAATTATTAGGTTCAAGTTCCTTATCTAGGTCCATGGCTATTGCTAAGTCATTAAGCGCATAGTCAAGCTCAATATCAACCAATCTGTTGAGTTCTCTAAGTTCCCTAATCTCATTCTCAATATGTTCACGCAACAAAGCAACCTCTCTAGGTGAAAGGGGTGGATTTACGTTTTCAATAGTGGCCAACGAAATAATTAATGAGGATTATACGAACAAACACACAAAGAAAAGATAGACTAAAGAAACCTATCTATACTACATATAAAGGAAAAATGGCCAATCTTGAAAAAATGGTCAATCTTGAAAAGTGAAAATCTTGAAAAATCTTATTAAAGGAAATTATGAAATATAATTAATACTCTTATTAAAACACCCCATTACTTAAAAGTACAATGATTTATTCACATTGTACAACCAATTAAAAACATATCTACCAAATTAAATACAACCAATTAATACAAATCACAAACCGGGTTGACCCAGGACGCTTCAAACCAGACGGGTTGAACCGGTTTAATTTGACCCATTTTCGACCCAACCTAGCAAGTTGACCCGGTTTAAATCGACCAATTTTTCGACCGGAACGGTTCACCCGGTTGAACCACCCGGGTCGAACCGGGTTTCAAGACATTATGTTTAATTCCTAAATATTTAAACTTTTATTATTTTTCATTTATAGCCAATAAACTTTTTTTGATGAATAAACTATTTGTCGAATAAACTATTTGTCGCTATAAAGAATGTATGGTCAAATCTTGAAAAGTAAAATCTTGAAAGTCAAAGGTGAGAGAAATGCATAGTATAATTAACACTCTTATTAAAACACCCCGTAACTTTAAAGTACAATAATTTATTCACATTGTACAACCAATTAAAAGCATATATATCAAATTAAAAACAACCAATTAAAACACTCTTTACTAAAAAGTACAATGAAATTTTCACAATGTACAATTTAAATAAGCTACAACATAATGTAAATATAAAATAATTAACACACTAACTAATGTTATTTTACACATTATACAAATTAATAAAACACATAAAGCTTCATAAAAGCTAACAAGTTGATGGTACATATAGTTTTGAAAACTGGACCGGACCAACGGGTTCAACCGGGAATCGGCGTCGCCACCGGTTCGTCTAACTAATAAAAGCTATACGAAAACATATATTTCAAAATGAAACTATTAATACACATCAAAATCCGGGTTGACCTGGGATGCTTTAAACCCGGCGGGTTGACCCGGTTTAATTTGACCCGTTTTCGACCCAACCCGTCGGGTTCACTCGATTTAAATCAACCCATTTTTCATCCAGAACGGGTCGAACCGGGTTTCAAAACATTATGTTTAATATCTAAATCTTCAAACTTTTATTATTTTTCGTTTATAACCCATAAACTTTTTTTATCATTAACGATCTGTCGCTATAAAATCCCGCTGCTATGCACGGGTACTCATCTAGTAAAAATAAAAATAAAAATCTTACAAGAAAGGAATCTAGCAAGTAGACCTAATAAAAAGAAATTTTAACCTAGACAATAACTATTCTCCGGGCTGCGGCGCCAAAAACTTGATGCGTGGAATTGCACCCTCGCAAAAGGTTTTACCTCTCAAGGGATCTTGAGAAGTTTGCAATCCCCACCAGGCAGTGTACCTGACCGTTGTAGTATAGTATAGTGACAAGTACCGGGGGATTGATCGTTCAACTCAAAGAATAGTGTTCGCTAGGGTTAAAACTCACAAAAACTATGTCTAGAGGTGAGGGATGATTCTTTTTGTATTTTTATATTTTAAGGAAAGCAAGTAAAAATCTCGGTTTTGGAAGGAGTTGGCGGAATTAGTTGCTAGTCAACTAACCCAATTAACTAAAGATGCAATCAAAATAAAATAAACTAAACTTAAACAAATTTGTGGTGTAAAAAATAATGAGAGAAAATTGTGTTTACTTAGATTTCACTACTCCTTAGCTATCTTTTACAGGCTGATTAGTTTGTTACAATTGCATGGATGACCGGTTATATTCCTTAATACCATTCGTAGGACCGTGTACGATCTTCCCTAACTCTATAAGCTTCTACCTCTTCCTATGTCGAGCCGACTACTAGCTCCTAACATGGCCTCATTAGTAGTTACCTATGCAATAAATACAACCAAAATATCGTAGTACACCTCCGATCAAGTTTCTTAAGACGTTCAAGTAAGTTACCAATTGGAAGTCTACCAGTTTTCTTAAGCCTAACATCGAATTCATTCATCCAAAACAATTATAAACAAACAACCAAACCATAATCATTATCTAAGTTTCATTACATCTAAGCAAACACAAGGAAAACCTAGCCTTGCATGTTAAAGAGAAGACAAGCGTAAGATATAATCAAAAAACACATAGACATATTGAATGATTTGATAAAGGACTTATCTTCAATTAAGCATGGAAGAAACAAAGGGTTGAAACCCTTGAAAAAGCTGTAAAATTCATCTAGGGTTTACTCCCTTCAAAGTTGCACATAATGAATGAAAACTAGAAAACTCTATATAGATTTTTTCTTCTGACGGCGTCAAGAGTAATGTGTGACTCCGTCAACTCGCCGCCAAAACAAACTCATATTGCCTAGATCCACTCTGACACCGTCACTCTTTATGGGTTCTGGGCCGTCACTCTTTGCATTAACTCTTGATGGCCTTGACAATTTAATACGTGACGCCGTCACTCTCCCTTCACAAAAAATTCTGGCGCGTCACGTGTATTTGATTTATCCACCCTTTTGTCAACTCATGACGCCGACACTAGCAATATGTGACGCCGTCAAGTGCAATTTCTAGCATGCTTTTGAGACTTTGTTATTTTCTTCACTTTTTCGCTCCAAAAACGTCCAAAATGCTTGCTTTTGTAAAATTCCTCTCAAAAGTACCTAAAATGACAAAAGGAACGATTTAGGGCAATGTTTGATCAAATAATCTCGACTTTGGCCTTAAATGACCCCCCAAAAGCGGTACTCTTTTCGCATCATCAACACAAATTTGAAACAATAGAATTCCGAAATGGTCACACAAGTCGGATCAAGTGTGGCTGTTTATTTTATTCTGGTACATTTAGTCACGTACAAATGTTACCGTGTGACCGTTCAAAATCAACCATGTGTGACGAAAGGCCATTTTTGTACTAGTGTTTCGACATGCTTGGACTTTGTTGATATAAATAATGTTTAAAAACGTTATTAATATTTCTCAATAACTCTACGTTTTGATAATCACAAAATGTAAACTAAATTAAGTCAAGATTATGACGTAAACAAGTATTTAGTAACAAATATTTACTTCTACAACTTATATCACTTAAGGTATGCATAAACTAAGCAACTTATGCATTACATGATCAAAGGAAATTTTTCTAATCACTAGAACTTTTATAAAATGTCTTAAACATTTTATATCTTTTACAAAATTATTTTTGGAATTAAAAGAATATGTTTAAATCATTATTAATATATGATTTCAAATTTCTAACCAAAAATGGAAAATTTTATCCAGAAAAACCTTCCCTACAAGAGGACAAAATACTCCAACGTTCTGGAGGGGGCGGCCCCCCTAATTCATAAAGCGGCCCCCTTAATCATTAAGGGGACCGGCCACGCTCCAGAATAGTATTTTGCTCCCCTTTAAATACTAATTCATTTCACAAATTTTTCTCACCTTTTTGCACTCAAAACCTTCTGATCTCATCTCCATTTCTATTCCAAAAATCCTTTGATCATATAATTCATAAGTCTTTGTTTCTAAGTGATCCAAAGCTTCATCCACTCAAGTGCAAAAAGAAGAACACTCCTCTACATCCATACAATTGTAGTAGTGTTGTGATTAGTTAGTTTCATCTTGTAGTAGTGCTAGATATTTGTAAAGTGTTGTATAAATTAGTTGATTGTAGATACTAGGTGTGTTGTAGAATAGTGTAGTAGTTGTGATCTAGTTATGCATAGAAAAAGGTGTGAATGTGACAAGAAGAAAAGGTGTGAAGCTATCTTGAAGAAGTTGTGAAGGTGTGAAGAAGGTGTGAAGTCTTGAAGAAGTTGTAAGATTGGTTCTAGCTACGATTAGAACTCGACATTTAGCTTAGTGTCGTTAATAGGTGTAAGCCAAGGTGTGTAAGGTTTCTCCGCCATAAGGAGTTTGTTGACATAGTGAAGAAAACTCTCAATTGTGGTACTCGGGGAGTGGAGTAGGGTATGGAAGGTGTCCTTGTAGCCGAACCACTATAAATTCGCGTGTTGTGGTTTGATCTTTCTAACTCTATCTTTTCTTCACTTTATTTCGATACTTACATTATTAGATTAAAATTGCTTGTATTTGTTGACACTTGAATTCACGTAAGATCGAATCAAAAGTTTTTATAAGCAACAAAAGATTTTGAAAATAAATTTAAAAAGACGTAAAACTATTCAACCCCCCTTCTAGTTTTCCACAGACTTGAATGATGATGATGAAGAATCATATGATTTTGATGCAATTGAGATTCCGGCAATAGTTATTAATGGTGTTATATCTCCAAAAATTGCACAAGATAAAGAAGAGTCACCAGTGTTTGATTTGAATGAAAATTTGGCAATTGTTTACAAAGAAGCTTATTCATCCGAAAGTGCTTATGATGAAAATGAAGATGAATGTGGAACAATGGTGTATAGTGCTATTACTTGTATTCCACCCGAGATGGAAGATATATTCTCATCCTATCAAAAACATCATGATGATATTCCCTCGGATGAAGATAATGAGTATTCTGATATTGAAAATTAGTTTGATGCAATTGTGTATGATGACATACCGCAATTACCACCACAAACGGAAGTATTCAGGTGTGGAAAGGATAAGCCAGATTTTGACCCAACGAGGGATTTTAAAAAATCTGGGATGACTTATTTAAGGCGGATATCCGTGACAAGGATGAAATTGCAAGACCACTAGTTGAAGATGGAGACTCACAAGATGAATTGGAGTCACTTACAACACAAAGTGGCATAAATTTTTTAAGTATTAAAGATCCCGTTACTTATAATCTTGCTAGTTTTCTTAAACATGTTGCAAAACAAAAGAATGATGAGGTGAGACATACTACACCACCTAATGAGTTGGTGGACATGGCCATGATCAAAAAAGATGATAGTTTCACTCATATGAAGGATATAGAGGAACTCGAATAGGTACTCACCAAATTCCCTTTCTCATCTTTTATGGAAGTCAATGGACGCCTTACAAAAACAAATACAGAAGAAAGGAGATTCATTGATCCTCAGGATACTACTCTCTCACATGGGATGTTCAAGTCATCCAATTTATCAACCAAACGGGGTAAGGTTAAGAAAAGAGAAAAAAATGTTGCCAAGGTATTATCTATACATATTCTATCCATCTCTAGTAGCTTATTTACACCCTTTTGGTGCTTATTGCTACTATCACCCACACTTGATTCCAAGTGGGGGGAACAACACCCTATTACACAGTAAATAAGGGTGGAGTCAGGCTCATGACTCAAAGAAAAACACGCGCTTCGTGGGAGGCAACCCACGCTTGACTTTTATTTTGTTTTTGATATATTTTTATTTTAGTATTTCCGTCAGTTGGTTCATACGGCATATTCACTTTTAGTGGATACGGCTTATTAACCCCTGACGAGCACTTTAGTATTTCCTAAAGGAAGTTGATACAACGTATCCAATATTCCATGGATACGGCATATCGACAATCTGCCTGTAATTTTTCTTATATTTATATTCTAACCGATGATTAACGAGATGTTCTCGAGTTTCATTTTCTGTGGTCTCTATATTTTTACAAGTTTGAACGATTGATGATGTTGATGGACTCCCGCATTATATGCTCGCATACTTATCTTGGAGGATCATACCGATCATTTCTATTTCCTGTCTTTAATTTCAATTTTCAAAGAATGAGAGCATTATTATCTTAAGTGGGGGGATGGAGAATTAGAACATTATTTGTTCTTATTTTTCAAAAATATGTGTTAATATGTGCTTAATATGATAAAATTTAAATTTTTTATAGCATTTTTTGTTAAATCTAAATTGCATAGCCGCACACATAACTATTATTTATAAATTTTGAGAATTAAGCGTATCCATTTCCCAATATATTACCCAAATTCCACAAAAATATGATGGTGACTTGGAAACTTTAGAACTTAGCTTGTATACTATTCGAGACCACCATAATGAGTATTATTTATATAATTGGAGTTACTTGTCTAACTTGGTAAATTGTTTTCACAAATGTTTTTAAAATTGTTTTGTTACACCCTTAAACCTTAGCCTACCCTATAGATTTAAGTCTGTGGTTAGTTGCTTTTGGTAAAAGTGTGTTTCCCCGCGTTTCCTATGTTCATGTGCTTACATTATTATCTTTGGTTAGGTCGGGAAATTGCACAATGCAATGGAGTGAAAGTATATATTGTATTTTTTATTTTCATAGGTGTACTACTTTCACTGTTACCTTTATGTTTGAAGTTATGAGAAGTATGGAAAAATTAGCCAGAGTTATCGTGATAGTGATGTGGTAAAATTTTACACCATTTAGTTTATTTGGTTCTTAAAAAAATCGAAAAAAGAGAAAAGAAAAAGAAAGAAGAAGTTGGTGAGTTTGAAGAACCAATGATGTGAAGTTATTTACTAGTAAAGATATCGCTACTGCTGTTGTATTGTATTTATGGATTAAATGG
The DNA here is from genome assembly GCA_030686995.1 of Artemisia argyi. NCBI lineage: Eukaryota > Viridiplantae > Streptophyta > Magnoliopsida > Asterales > Asteraceae > Artemisia > Artemisia argyi. The sequence goes on from CM060700.1 coordinate 43,729,961, forward strand.
GAGTTGGCCGTTATGAGAACGTCAACTTAGGTTTACTCTTTGATTAATATATTATTAAGTCTGATTCATGTGTACCTACTAAAGCGTGAGTTTTCATGTTAAAGCGTGAGTTATTCTGTGATTTGTGTCTTATTCATTGGATGGTTGGGAAAGTAATTAACCACATTAGGACTTATTCTATTTTTTTTGTTTAAATGTTTTTTATTTAAAACCAATTTTTGTGTATCCTAGTTGTTATCCTTACCTTTTACCAAATTATTGTATTTGTTGTTAGCTTTCGAGCATCCAAGTATGATAATGGCCTAGTGAGAATGTCAAATTTATAAGGTAGTGACCAATCGAGTTTTAGACTAATCAAATGACGCGCCAGCGATCTGGTGTGTGACTTGGTGACCATCCGTTATGAAAATAAGGTGCCAGCGATCCAAGAAACACATTAGTGACCATCCGATGTTTGAGGGATCGAGGACTTGCGCCAGCGGTCCAAGAAACACATTAGTGACCATCCGTTGTTTGAGGAGTCCAGGACTCGCACCAACGATCTACTAAGTTTGTGTAGGAGATGTTTAAACAAAGCCGGGTTTAACCTATAAGCCTTATCATGACCCAATTTACCGCTTTAGATTTGTTACTCCTTGGCTTTAGTGATGGAGATGTGTATCCTTGCCAACCTTATGATAGAATATTCGTCACGACCGAGCAATTGAGCTAATGAGAGATTTTGAGTGATTTTATTTTTCTGTTTCGTTAAGTGTTTGGTTGTACAATTATGATGAAAACAAATAAGTGCTTAAATCTATAAAAATATATCCTAGACTTTATTTAGGATACATTTTCATAGGTTTGAATCTAAGGTTTACTTGAGGACAAGTAAAGTTCAAGTGGGTGGATATTTGATGATATCAAATGAGTACATTTTATTGGTAACATTTATCCTATGTTATTCGCTTGTTTTATATTATTTTATTTGAGAATTGATACTTAATCGCTTACTTTTGTAATTCTCGGTTATAAACAAGCATTTGGTGAAAGTTAGCTATTTTGGACATAAATTGGAGCGAAATGAATAAAGTTGGAAAAGTCTACTGGACTGACGAAGAATACACCGTATCATTCTTGATAGATGCGCCGTATAACAAGACTTAGACGAATATGAAGACCATTGTCTGACTTTGAAGTATATGCCGCATTGATTTATACCATGTGTCGTATATGAAACTTTGGTCAACGAAGAAAACCCAACTTGTTCTACTCCAGATACGCCATACGACATCGACAACATACACTGTATAGATCTCAAGACTTCACCAGATATCCAAGATATTAAAGACAAAGATTCGCTGTATGAAGATCAATGATGCGCCATATTACTATGGCGGTGAATGAATATTCTAGAATATAATAATCTTAGACCTCACGCGAAGTTACCTTGATACGCTGTATCGGACCAATCTAATACGCCGTATTGGCCGTACACAATCCTTGTCGAGAAATCAAGTGAAGATTAGAGGCTTAATGAGAAAGTCAAGATTATCTGACGACACTTGAAGATGCTTTTGTTTTTTGCCATAAAATCTTCATCCGGACTCGGTTTTAGTCCGTTCAAGTAGCCACGGAAATAAGAAAAAGGAGATCTATCTGTTCATGAAGGAGATACGGCGTATTGAGCTTATGGATACGCCATATTGGGTGATACTCCATATCAGAATTATACATACGCCATATCGGGTCAGTTTCAGACTTGGAGGCTACGTTTACTTATAGATATGGCGTATCAGACTCTCCAGATATGCCGTATCGACCCAGATTTTAGAAATTATAAATAGAACACTCATTAGCGATTTAGGGTATCCTTGGGGACCCAAGGGTCATTCCCAGACAATCAAAACCCTCTCCAAACAGTAGAAGATCCATATTGAAGACCTAATCATCGTTGAAGAACATCTCTAATCATTGTTATATCACTTAATCATACGGTTAGTGTATTGTATTCATTATGTTTTATACTCTATTCATGATGATTATGTTTATCTACCTTGTTACAGAGATTATGGGCTAACACCCTTATGTGTTAGCCAAGTTTATGATTATTTGATGTTTTGATTTATTACTAATTCGATTGGTTGCTTAGTCTTTGTTTGATTACTTTATTAGTTTATCGTGCCTTGTCGACCTTAGGCTCACACAATTACTTCATTAACAATGTTTGCATGATTAATGTAAGCCCCTTAAGGGTTAAATAATATATAAACTTAGTAATGATTAAGCAGCTTTACGCGGGTTCCGATTAATTGTGACATGATTAGTCAGTCAAGAAGACTTAAAATGGAATCTAGACTCTAGGGAAACTAGAGGTAGGATTGACCGCACCTAGTTGTGAGCACCATCGCTACAGGTTTTAGACTTATCAATATTTAATCTTATATGAATAACTTGGTTAATACATTCTTCTTATCTTTGGTGTCTTCATACTTAAATTGTTTGTTTAGTTTAATTAGTTTGGTATAAAACCAAACTCGTTCCAGTCTCGTAGTCTGAACCCCCCTTTGCATTAGTTTAGGTTAATTTAGTAGAGTAGAATACTTTTAGAATTAGTATATTAGAAATTCACTCGTAACGAACGACTCGTACTCACCCAACTAACTACATTAATCGGGTACACTTCCCGTTACTGTTTGTTATAGGTTAGTTCGGAAAAATAAAAATAGTAAAACTTGATATAAAATATATAGACCTATAAACACACATCAGTGTGTGTTGGTGAAATTTGATTTGCAGGTAAATGCATAAGGGGTGTTTGGATTTGCAGTCACAAAATTGTAAAACTTTTTTATAAAGAAGAAGGGGTTCTTCACTTTCTTGGATACATGAAAGACACAATTACCCTTCCATGTGCAAGTAACATGACCAACTTAACGGTCAAACTAATAGAAAAATTGGTCAAGGGACAAAACCTGTTACGGGTCACAACCACAGGGAGAGGATCCGTTAAAAAAAAGTATAGGGACTATTTCTATTAAACCCGACAGACCACATGGACCATATATGAAATTAACTCCATGGAATATCTCCACTCTGTTAAACTAGGTGTGACCATTTAGCAGAAATAATAAGAACACTAATAAAGAGTGGTGCACCTGTTAGCTCGTAATTTATACATGTTTTTGCTATCAAATTGCTATGATAATATACATTTTTGAGAGAATTCTGTAGAGTGTTAAAGATTAGAAACCCTAATTTGTTTGGGAGGATCGATCAAAAACAAAGGAAAACACCAAGAGTGAAGGTTTTACACATAATAAATCATTGATTATCAAATTTTCACTACGATTTTGATTATCGTGATTACTCTGAATATTTGATGAGGCGAAAAGTGTTACACTTTTAGGGGGTCATTTAAGCCCTAAGTCGTGATTATTTGATCAAATATGTCCTCAAATCGTTTCTTTTGTTATTTTAGGTACTTTGGAGAAGAAATCTGGAAAAGGAAGCATTTTGGACGTTTTTGGAGCGAAAAGTGAAGAAAACGACAAAGTCTCCAAAATCAAGCTGGAAACAGTACCTGACGGCGTCACACTCTATAGGTGACGATGTCATGTGTTGGCAAAGAGGTGGATATGAAGTTTACACGAGACGCGCCAGAAAGATTTTTAGACTTAAAGAGTGGCGACGTCATCCTTTGTGACGCCTAGGCCGTCAAGTGCAAATTATAAGGAGACGACCAAGAGAAGAATAGTGAGTGATGACGCCACATCTGGATCTAGGCAATCCGAGGAGAGTATTTGGCGGCTAGTTGACGGCGTCACATGTATAACATGATGCCGTCAGATTGTAATCTCTATATATTGTTTTCTAATTTTCAATCAAAAAAGGAGAGAACTTTTGGAGGAACTTTACCATAAACCCTAGGTCGAATTTTCACATTCTTGTAAGGGTTTCAAACCCTTCTTTCATCAATGTTTGATTAAAGATAAGTCTTCCAATAATCATTCAATATGTCTATGTGTTGTTTGATTCTATCTTATGCTTGTCTTTACATTAACATGCTAGGCTAGGTTTGTTTGTGTTTGCTTAGATGTAATGAAACCTAGCTATTGATTATTGGTTGATTGTTTGTTATTAATTGTTGTTGGATGAATGATTTCGATGTTAGGCTTAAGAAAACTGGCTAATCTCCAATTGGTAACTTGCTTGAACGTCTTTAGAAACATGAATCGGATGCGTACTACGATTTTAATGGTTGTATTTAATGCATAAGTGACTACTAAGGATGCCATGTTAGGAGCTAGTTGTCGGCTCGACATAGGAAGAGGTAGAAGCTTATAGAGTTGGGGAAGATCGTACACGGCCCCACAAATGGTATTAAGGAATATAACCCGTCATCCACGCAATTGTAACAAACTAGTCAATTAATGAAAGATAGCTAGGGAGTAGTGAAATCTAAGTAAACACATTTCTCTTATTATAAGGTTTTTCTCATATTTATTTTCTTGTTATTTTATTTTTATTGCATTTGTAGTTATTTGGGTTAGTTGACTAGCAACTAATTCCGCTCACTCTTTCAATACCCGAGATTTTTACTTGTTTTCCATAAAATATAAAAATACAAAAAGAATCATCCCTCACCTCTAGACCTAGTTTAATTAAGTTTTAATCCTAATGAACACTATTCCCCAAGTAGAACGATCAATCCCCCAGTACTTTCCACTACACTATACGACATCGGTCAGGTACACTGCCTTGTGGGGATTGCAAGCTTCTCGAGATCCCTCGAGAGGTAAAACCTTTTGCAAGGTTGCAAAACCACGCATCAAGTTTTTGGCACTGCTGCCGGGGAATAGTTATTGCTTAGGTTGAAATTTCTTTTTATTAGGTCTACTTGCTAGATTCCTTTCTAGTAAGATTTTTATTATAATTTTTATAGGTTTTTTTTAGTCTATCTTTTTTTGCCCAACCCATTGCTCAAATCTTCCTTGGCCATCATGGTAAACGAAGATCTCTCCATCCTTAGAATCACTAGGAATCGTAGTTCCATAAGAAATCTTGTTCCACCCTACGCAGAACCTGAAAGGGAAATGCATAGGCTGAGGCAATCTCTCCCAATATCCGAACCGTTTTGCGCAACCATCAACTTTGATAAAGCTCTTTCTGAGGAAGACTCCGATCATCACCTTACACCCCCTAGCCACCGATCCGATCACAATATGGGAATTCCAGAAATTCCTACCCCTAAGTGCCTTAAGGATTACTCTTCCCCGAACCCTCGCGGATTTTCAAATGCTATTGTTTTCCCAAACGAACACACCAATGGGGTCTTGCATGCAAACGATGTTTGGCTTGTCCAAAGTGTATGCAATTTTCACGGGGTGAAAACTGATGACCCAACCCAACATGTTAGGGATTTCTTGAAGATAGTGGACACCCTCCATACGGATGGGGCCACTCGAGACACGTCCCGATTACGGTTATTTCCTTTTACCTTTCGAGAAAAAACCAAAGATTGGTATGACAAACTTCTTTCTGAGTCCATTTTTACATGGGAGCAACTCATGTCTAAATTTTATGAGAAATTCTTCTCAACAGGAAGAACCTCCGCATTTAGGGGCAAAATCCTCCGTTTCCGTAAAGGAAAAGACGAACCCATCTGTGGAAAACTAGAAGGGGGTTGAATAGTTTTACGTCTTTTTAGTTTTATAAAAGTTTGCTTGTAAAGAATAGATGCAAATTACGAAAAACTTTGATGCAAAAATATAGATACAAGTTTGTTGTCAATTATTGTATGAAACCTATTTATTAAGATTGTTGTGTAGAAATTATAATTTTATTGTTGACCTTGGTCAATAATATCTAATTATTAAGGGGACCATTGTGCATGCTCATCATATGAAGGAGCATTAAGGAAGGCAAGAGTGGATGATAAGTTGTGAGATGGATCATTAGTGTGGGTATGAGGTTTAGTTGTTGGTTGACTTGGAACAACATCACTTGAGTTTCGACAAGAGTCAAGTTTTCTCCTCCAAATGGGTTTGACGGAGATCCTTGTGGTTTTTGAAACCTTGGGTTTTTGGTTGTTGGGAGATGACATGTTTGGGTGTGTGAACATTTATGATGGAAAGAAGGTATTTATAGTGTAGGAAAAATGTGGTTTAGGAAGGTAAATTTTGAGGGATAGTATGGGACAAAGTATGTTTGTGAATTTTGGGAAATATAGGGTGAAGTGGGTCAAAAAGTGATAAAGAAAACAGCAACCCCGACTATCAGATGGCTGGTCCCCTTAATTAGGGGCCGGTGCCCTTAATCATTAAGGGGACCACCTTATATAATTAAGGGGGCCGCCCATCTAGTGAATTCCAGATTGCCAGAATTGGATTTTTGGCAGAAAATTTTCAGAAAGGTTGTGTTTTTTGGTTTGGATTCAAGTAAGTTCAACTCTTTGAGGCAATATAGGATATACTATTCATATATATAGGGCATGTTATTAAAATAAATCAAGTAGACATGTAATTTTTAATTTACATGCAATCTACCTATTGGCCAATTAAGTCATATAACCATGGAAGCAATAAAACATGCTAATCATATATTCAACTATATGAAAATGATGATAAGTGGGCTAGTTCAAGCATAATGATTAGTAACAAATGGGAAGTTATGATTGTATGGACTTCAAGACTTGTTACAAACAAGATCCATAAAGGCAAACCATGATTCTCATAAAATGATTTGGTTTTATTGTGAATGTCATATTCATAGAGGTATATGAAAAATGTGAGATAATCATAGATAGTTTTAAGAAAACGTTTTTATCTTTATTCAACAATGCTTTGAAATAAATTCAATTGTGTATTTGAGTAAAATAGATTGGGTTTTACTTCATGAGATGTTGACAAATTAGATAAGAAAATTTTCCCAATCTTGATTTTGATAAAAACAAATTTGTGATAGCTTATAGTCAAATATGTTGTTTGAAGAAAAGATGAAATAGTTATTTGAAATATTATTTTTCAAAATGTGAGGTTGTATACATGATATTTTATTTTTGATAGCAAGAATCACTAGTAATGAAAAAAAAATTATCATGTTTAAGAGAATCGGTTGAGCCCGTTGTCACATATAATCACCTTTTATGGTAACTAAAGACATGGATAAATGATGATATAAACTAATGAACTTAATTCACTATAGTTAAGAAGGATAAAGCCAATCATCTAAGGATGCAAGATCAACACATATATACACTAATTTCTTCATAGTATAAAATACTAACTTATCTTAATCACAAGCTATATTATAGCACATTTATTATTGCAACTAGAATGGTCATTTATCCTAAATGATAAGTATTCTACTAGTGATCATAGATGATTTCCAAATTCAATGATAAATAAGAAAATGGGCAATAGACCCAAAATCAAGAGGATCAACTAGACTAATTTCATGTATACATATATTAGTAATATTTATGGCATATGAACAAGGAAACCTACAAATTTAATCATATTAATATACTAATTATGGTATAATTTGATATAATGTGACATTAATAAGTTTTTTAAAAGAAAACTTACCTCAGGTCCAGCTTTTCTTCAAGAGTAGGCATGAGAGAGTTGGTAGACATCTTCAATGTTTTGCCCAAAGCATGTCAAAGTAGCAAGGTATAATTCCAACGCAATAAAGATCAAGGTAGCTTGATCCGAAACACGTAATCGATCACAACAATCATCATGAGTCGTGTTAGTCAAAAGTAATTGCGCTTGAATCCATCATCTTGAGGTAGTAAAGAACACATCATAAAATCAACACTCCAATAGTGAAGATCATAATAACAAATCTTTAAATGACCGCAACAACGTCATATGCAAATCGTGTGTAGAATGTGAATCAGAGTAATATGAATCACTAGTCTTCATATGTATGATAGAAAAGTGAGCGGTCCCCAAAATAAAATGTCTCTTTGTTCGTTTACTACCTAAACATGAAAAAGAGCTTGGTACCCAGATTCTCATGGGTCCGAGATGGTTAGTTGAGGACATCCATTGCATTTAAATGCACATGATGAGGATGTCGCCGAAAAGTACAAGAATTCATCAATAGTTTGTTTTAACTAACAAATAATGACTTTCTTGACTAGAGTAATAAATAATGGATGCAAATAATATTAGTTCTAAATTTCTCCACTATGTTTTACAAATTTTATTTGTCTTGATATATTTGTTAAAGGATCATTTGCAGTGAATCCTAAACCGGTTTTATCATAAAATGACTTTTGAATATTAAGTAGATATTTTAAAGATTTAGAACTATTTTCGAATTTAGCTAATATTTTTGCTTTTTCATTTGCCATTTTAATTTCATGTTATTAGTCTTGACATTTTTTACATTCAAGATCAATTTAAATATTACTTTCAAGTCTAGACATGTTATCTTCTAAAATTATTTCTTTTTCAAAGTTATTTCCAACGGATATTGAAGATTCATGTTTAAAAATAATTTTTGAGTCTATGTTGCAAAAATGTTTGAAGTTGTTTTCCAATTTTGAAAATTCTAGTATAAATTGATCATAGCAGAAATGTTCGGTTTCGGATTGTACCTTATTTGTAGTTGTACAATCTTCACATGCTATACGATGATCAATTTCATCGTCCATGTTGCTCCAAGTTTTATTTGTAGGTTCGCTTGTATCTTGGAGCATGTAGTCCTTGCCATCAATACTTGTATTTACATTTGTTTGAATATCTTCGCAAGCCATATTTTCATCATTTTCTTTGACCTTGTCGCTCCATGATTTATTTACACTCTTTCTTCGGATTTGGCTCATGTATTCTTCGTTATTGATACCTTCAATGACCACATTTGAACTAGTAGTACTTGTGTTTATTTCAACTAAATATTTATCTATCAAATTTTCTGGAGTGACTAATTCTTGTGCGACATCAAGTTTATCATCTTTGGTTTTACATTTCTCTTGGTGAAATTTTAAAAGACATTTCCAAATATCATTTGTCGTTTTACAAAAGAATACTCTTTCATATTCAACTCTTGGTAGAGTTTTGTAAATCACTAATTTAGCTTTAGTATTTTTATCGATCTTTGTTAAAAGATGATTATATTGATTTTCAAAATCCATTTTAGTTGGTTGAAGATCACCAATTGAAATGATATGCCTAAGATCAAGATCTATTGATTTCACATAATTTTAAATTTATTTTTCCATTCAAGAAAATGATCATTTTCAAATAATGGTGGTTGTTGCGTAAATTCCCCTTCTAAATATTTTTCAAATTCCATAGATCGTTATAAGTGTTAAAATACAGTATATTTTAAAAATCTTGCTAGACGTGGCTCTTGATACCAATTGTGAAAAACTAGAAGGAGGGTTGAATAGTTTTACGTCTTTTTAGTTTTATAAAAGTTTGCTTGTGAAGAATAGATGCAAATTACAAAAAACTTTGATGCAAAAATATAGATACAAGTTTGTTGTCAATTATTGTATGAAACCTACTTATTAAGATTGTTGTGTAGAAATTATAATATTATTAATCACTCTTATATATATATATATATATATATATATATATATATATATATATATATCCTTACGGGTTGTTTATTATGAAATTAATGTTGTGAATGGAACCTAGTTTGATCTTTATGTGAAATCAATATATGCACAACACAAGCAATAATAACTATATATGAAATGTAAATAAGTAAGTAAGCAAAGAGTAAGAGATGGAAAGATCAAACCTAGACAAAGGATTTATAGTGGTTCGGCTACAAGGACACCTTCCGTGCCCTACTCCACTCCCCGAGCACCGAGCTCGAGAGTTTTCTTCACCAAGTCAATAACCTCCCTTATGGCGGAGAAAACCGTACACACCTTAGCTTACACCAAATTTACGACACAAAGCTAAATGTCGAGTTCTAATCGTAGCTAGAACCAATCTCATAACTACAATCACACCACAACTTCTTCACACCCTTTTCACGCCTTCTACACTTCTTCACAACTCTTGTTTCTTCACGCCTTCACAACTTCTATCTATTCACTACTTCAAGGGTTTTCCTACTTCACAACTTCTAGGCTTCTAAGTCTTCACAACTTCAATACTTCTATCTCTCTACTTGAGGGCCTTTATCTATATACCACTACAATGATTCTTCTACTTTAAAAGCTTCTATATCTTCTATGCTTCAAAGCTTCTATGTCTCCACACCTTCTAGTCTTCAATGTCTTCTCAACTTAGAGGCTTCAACTTCTTCACTACTAACCACTACTTCAATATGCTACTACTTCTTATATCTCCTATCACTAATTCTTTGCTCTTCTACTTCTTCACTTCTAGTACCACTTCATACTATCAACAATTCTAGATCCTATATCTAAATCTAGCTAACCAATGTATACACCTTATTCACCAAAGTATGAATTGATTAAAAAGATGAAATGAACAAACAACTTAGATAGCAAGATGATACTAAATTGTAATACTTTTAATCTCGATAGATAGAAGCATTTTTCTCTTTGCACTTGAGTGTTGAGGCTTGAATCACTTTGAAAACAAAGATTAATGTATATATGATCAAAGGATTTTAGAGGATAGAAATGGAGGTTTGAACCAGAAAGTTTAGAGTGCAAAAAGGTAAGAAAAATAGTGGAATGAACCAGTATTTAAAGGGACAGCTAGGGGAATCAGGAGCGTGCCGGTCCCCTTAATTAGGGGCCGGTCCCCTTAATAATTAAGGTGGCCGCCTGGTTAATTAAGGGGGCCGCCCCTCCTGAACGTTGCCCAGTTTTGTCCTTTTGTGAGGAAAATTTTTCTGGATTAGATTTGCCATTTTTGGTTGAAAATTTGAATTCATATATATGTAATGAATTAAACATATTCTTTTAATTCCAAAAATGTTTTATGAAATATATAAAATGTTTTGTGACATTTTATAAAAATCTAGTGATTAATAAAAATGTTCCTTTGATCTTATAATGCATTAGACACTTTGTTTAATCATACCTTAAGTGATTAGATAGTGAAAGTGAGTATTTACTACTAAATACTTATTTATGTCATGATCTTTGGTTTGATGAGTTTTCGTTTTGTGATTATCAAAACATAGAGATATCGAAAGATATGAATAACGTTTTTAGGCATTTATTTATATCAACACCATCTATAAATCTTGGATTAGATTTAAGGATCTAATAAGACAAGTTCCCCATCATGGCATTGAGCTTTGGATTCTTGTCCAAATCTTCTACGACAATATCTCCCAAAACGACCAGAACGGAATCAATAATTGGATAAAAGGGAAAATAGCCAATCTAAGCACTAAGGAAGGGTGGAATAGAATTGAGGAATATGCTCAAGATTAGGACGATACCTGGGATGAACCCGATTCAACTATGAGTATATCCGAGATTGTACAAACACCCTCTCTTGAGAACCGGGTGAGAAAGTTTCACGAAAAGGTATCGTACCTAGCAGGGTCACGAGCAAGTAAACGATTATAAAGCCCATACTTGATTTGCGACCACTGTGTGGGCCCGCATGATGTAGAAGAATGCGGAGAAGAAACCACCACCGAACATGCGTGTTTGTCAAGCCATGACATCTTCGATGACCCTTCCCTTTTAACTTTTTACCAAAACAATGATTTTTACCCTTGGGGAAATCTTGTAAGAAGAAAACAGGGGAAAAAGGTCTTGACTTCAAAATCAGGAGCACTTTTGAGGATGATCTTGGACACTTCACTCATGAAAAAATTTTATTGCTAAAAGGGCTCAACGACCTCATCACTGATCAACAAAATGACATAGAAAAAAAGTTCTCAGAACTTAATGTTGCCCTTGATGGCCACAACAAACCCCACATGAACCAAAAAGACCCTTTGCTCGCTATTACCACCCGAGCCAGAACAACAACTAAGGATCCTCCTTATCCGAGCCAACACCCCGTCGCCATTGAGCCGGAAGCTCTTTACGAAGAAGAAGGTAATGTGAACGATGAGATTCCTGAGTAACCCCCTCAAATAACCTCCTCTCCACCTACTCCACCCAACCAACCTGTGAAAGTACCATATCCGTCCCGCCTCAAGAATCAAAAGATTGAGAATGATAATAAAAGATTCTTGTCATACTTAAAGGATTCGGTAGTCACCATACCCCTCCTTGATGCATGCTACCATATGCCCAAATATAGTACATACTTCAAGAAACTACTCGCCAACAGAAAAAGACTCGAGGGTCTAGTGACCCTAGGAGAAGAATGTTCGGTAGTGACCCAACGAGGACTACCAAAAAAGGTGGACGACCCAGGTAGTTTCACCTTGCCATGTTCTATAGGATCTCTATCAGTAAAGAATGCTCTAGCTGATTTAGGGGCAAGCATCAACCTCATGCCATATTCAATGTTCCTCAAATTAGGGTATTCAGGATTGAAACCAACCCGTATGAACATCCAACTAGCCGATAGATCAGTCAAATACCCCTTAGGTATATGTGAGAATGTGCTAGTTAAAGCAGGGAAGTTCAAATTTCCGGTTGACTTCGTAATCTTGGAGATGCAAAAGATGACCTAGTGCCCATCATCTTAGGGAGACCATTTCTTGCCACTGCTCGTTCCGTCATTGATGTTCATGATGATAAGTTAACCTTACGAGTAGGAGCCGATAGCTTAACCTTTGATATCAAGGATACAATGAACCTTTCTCTAGAAGCAGCTAACCGACTGTATTTCAACGGAGATGTCGATGAATTAACCGATGTCATTGACAACTATGTTGATGAACAAGTCGAAGAAGGTTGGTTGCAGGATGAAGCTTTCCTGCCCATATTTGAGAAGGAAAAGACAAAGTTAGTGCAGTCTCCTTCTATCCCGGACAAGAAATCGCTGAACCACTCGAGCTACGTAAGCCTGAAAACAAACTTAAACCCTCCATCGTCGAGCCACCCAAGTTAGAACTTAAAGAACTCCCAAACCACCTAGAATACGCTTTCCTCCAGGGAGAAGATCAATTACCGGTAATCATAAACTCTTCCCTTGAAGGTGGACAAAAAGATAAACTCCTAGGAGTTTTAAAAAATATAAAGGTGTTATTGCATGTAGTGTAGCCGACATTAAGGGAATCGACTCGACCTTTTGCACGCATAAAATCCTCATGGAAGAGGATTATAAACCGACCGTACAACCCTAGAGGCAAGTAAATTCCAACATCAAGGAAGTTGTGAAAAAAGAAGTCATCAAACTCTTGGATGCAGGGCTAATCTACCCAATTTCAGACATTCCTTAGGTTAGTCCTTTATAGGTTGTACCAAAGAAAGGAGGGATGACAGTAGTAAAAAATGGCAACGATGAGTTAATGCCCCAAAGGACAGTCACTGGTTGGCGTGTGTACATCGATTATAGGAAGTTAAATGATGCAACCCGAAAGGATCACTTTCCTCTCCCATTCATAGATCAAATGTTGGAAAGATTAGTAGAGCATGAGTAATACTGTTTCTTAGATGGGTTCTCAGGATATTTCCAAATCCCCATCGCCCCTGAGGACCAAGAAAAGACCACGTTTACATGCCCTTATGGGACATTCACTTATAAGAGAATGCCTTTCGGGTTATGTAACGCCCCCGCCACTTTTCAGCGATGTATGACCGCAATCTTTCTCGAGTTGATGAAAGACAGCATGGAAATCTTCATGGATGATTTCTCGATCTTTGGAGACTCTTTTGATCGCTGTCTTGCTAACCTTGAAAACATGCTCAAATGTTGTGAGGAGACGAACTTGGTTCTAAAATGGGAAAAATGCCATTTTATGGTAAAAGAAGGGATTGTGCTTAGGCACAAAGTCTCAGGGAATGGAATCGAGGTGGACGGAGCAAAAATTGAAGCTATATCTAAGCTACCTTATCCAACTACAGTCAAGGCAATACGCAGCTTCTTGGGTCACGCTGGTTTCTATAGGAGATCATTAAAGACATCTCTAAAATAGCTCGGCCAATGACTCAGTTGCTTGTAAAGGATGCTCCGTTCGATTTCTCTCAATAATGCAAGGATGCATTCGATCAGTTGAAGCAAGAACTCACGCAAGCCCCGATCATGGTTACACCTAATTGGGAATTACCCTTCGAAATCATGTGTGATGCGAGCGACTATGCTGTTGGAGCAGTATTAGGCCAAAGGCTTAACAAACACTTCCAGTCGATATACTATGCTACCAAAACTACGAATCCTGCTCAGGAAAACTACACCATCACTGAAAAGGAGCTATTGGCCATAGTATTCACTTTTGATAAATTTCGCCAATATCTTGTCCTTTCAAAAACGGTCATTTTTACAGATCATTCGGCTCTTCGACACCTTTTTTCTAAGCAGGACGCTAAACCACGATTAATTCGTTGGATCTTGTTGTTGCAAGAGTTTGATGTAGAAATCCTTGATAAGAAGGGAGCACAGAATCTAGCGGCTGATCATCTCTCTCGACTCGAAAATCCCAGCCTTAGCGAATCTGACAAGAGAGAGATTCAGGATTCATTTCCTGAAGAGCAGCTCATGTCAATAAATGATTCTAAACCATGGTACGCGGATTATGCTAACTATCTAGCAAGCAGAATTATTACTGAATACATGAACATACACGAAAGAAAAGGGTTCTTCGCTCAATTAAAATACTACTCATGAGTGTCTAAATACTCATCATTTTTGTCCCATCTGAACTGCAAAAACACTTAAAAACATACTGAAATGCCTTAAAATACAGAAAATATTCTTAGAATGTGTTTTTATGTGATTCAGATACAAAAGGATTGAAAACAGGTGAAAAACAAGCAAAGTTCACACAATTGTCATTTTCAGTCCCTGAAGTTTCATAAATTGGCAAAATTAGTCCCTAAAGGTTTAAATTGGAAGAAAAGTCAACATTAGTCCTTGGGAAATCAATCATATTCATTATTAGTCCCTGGATGAAAGTTTTCTAAAATTGGCAACTTTTACCCTTCAAGTTTCAAAAATGGCATAATTCGTCCTCGGGTATTAAAAATTGGAAAATGTCATAAATAACCCTTGTACTATTCAACATTGGCAAAATAGGTCCTTATGACAACTTTAGGTAAAGTACACTCCTAGCCCTTCATCTTTCATAGAATTACAAAATTGGTCCTTGGGCTTAAATCTACTACAAACCAAACGGACCATATTACTTCATAAAACATAAACCTTTAAACCCAAAAAATAAAACCAAGCCCACCACCCTTTTTATCCAGCCCACTCAATAGCCCAAACCACCCTACCCTTAGATATCCCCAGGGTCAAACCCGGTCAACCCTCGCCTAAACCACCACCACTATTCATCTTTCTTAAATAACAAAACCAGGTGGTTCTTGCCACCTCCACCCCCCATATGTAACTTTGAGCCCTAGAAATGGACACATAAGAAACCCTTGTTAGACCTAGTGGATTGATGATGTTTAAGGACCCATGACACCCTAAGAAGGTGTATGGTAGGTTTAGACTAGCTTTGTGGTGTTTGAAAGTGGTTTGAATGAGGTTAGAACTAGTTTGGAGACTTGAAAATGGTTTTTGAAACATTTGAAATACCTACTGTCCCTATTTTCATTTCGTTGGAAAATCAGTAGATGGTGGCCAAGTTTTGACCAAAGATTTAGAAAATACATTCAAAAACGAAACTTTAGGCGAAAGAACGGATTAAAACAAGCTTATAACGAAGGAGATATGATTTTTGCAAATTTAACGACGAAAACTATTTTTACAAAACTGCTTGCTGTTTGGCAGATTTCAATGAGTAAAAAGAGGTGTTAAACGTAACCTAAAGGAGCCGAGTTATCAAAAATATACTAGTATATACAAAGACGAATCCGTGGACATAAAGAACAAGGAAAACGAGCTTAAAACGACCAAGTTATACCCATTTTAACATCGTCAAACTATATATATATGTATATATATATATATATATATATATATATATATATATATATATATATATGGACACAAATAAAAATAATAACGTACGTACTAAATGGTATATTTTCTAGAAACGTTACTAATGACTATATTCTTAACAAACGAATACGTACGACCCGAGGGAATATTTATACGACTTAACGACGTTATTTTAAGGTTTTGATACGAGGATTATAACGCTAATTTTTTCGTACGAATATATACTTCTCTAAATGGACTTATTTTTCCTAAGTATGGAAACTATTTTACCATGACGATAACTAGTATTTCCAATTTACGAGTGGTATGAGCATCATGTTCATGTGCATTCATTTCATTACGGCTTGATCTTAATTAGATCGCGATTATCCATTTAGGTTGCGGCTAGTGTGCGCGCCTCATTGTCCCGACTACTTTTACCTCATTGCACCATCTTTGTACCATCACTTCGAGGTGAGTTTCATAGCCCCGTTTTAATTCTAAATTTTGATTTCAAATCCCACGGGGGAGAATACATTGCATTACTTGTTTTTGTGTACATGCCTAAGTATAAAATTTCATACATTGCTTAAGTTGCCTTATTTACCACGTCTTGACAAGTCCCCTTTATTATCATGGACCGTTAATTTCTAGTACTAAGCGGGAGTGAGTGGATAGATCTATCGAGGGTGACGCCTCCATTCGTGTTTGGGTTGCTCCAAATGGGACGAATGCATTTCATGTCTTTATTATTAGAATGTCTGGTAAACACTCATTGGGGCCAAGTATCGTCTAGCTTCGGGGTCATGAGCTTAAGAGCCAATGTATATATTTTCCGGACATCCTATTTCTTGACTTTACTTATGGCATATGTACACTAGATTTTTGTTATAAACCTATGATTATTCACCAACTTTATGTTGACCGTTTTCGCAATGTATTTCTCAGGTAACTAAGGCATATTCTCATGGCATGCATGGAGTCATTTTGTGTAACAAGGATGATATGGCTCATTCGGACTTTCTTGCACTTATGTTGAAACGTCGTTTGATTGTACTAAACTTGTTTCCGTAAACTTTTCCAACTTTTGGGACCTATATCTTTATAACTCTGAATATTTGAATGAATCAAACGACATATTTTTAAAACGACACTTTAGGTCGTTCAATATATCCTGGTTGTGTGCTATGATCCGTTACACCCTCAGGTATTCAATTCCGCTGCCATTCAGGTATTTTGGGGGTGTGACAGATTGGTACCAGAGCTAAGGTTATAGCGAACTAGGTTGCATCATGGACCCTAGACTATAACGACACCATCATAGCATATCATCATTTCATCATAGTGCATATTTACTTATTTTGGTGATTCCATTTTACGAGTTATTTATCTTCATTTCACCTTGATTATCACAGAGTCATGTCTTCGAATCCCGACACTGTCATACTTTACACTATATCAGACTCTGGTGATGAGGGCTCTGTGTCCTCCACTGCTGTTTCACCATTTGTTTCTTCTACACCTGAGTTGCCACTTTTGGCGTCAGATGATGATACCGAGCCTTTCGAGGAGGAGGAGACAGCTCCTACTCCCCATGTCCATCCTACTGTACCCACTGACATACCATCACCTACTACTACTATCCATTCAGAGCCGAGACTTATGTTTCCTAGGGATAAGACTATCCAGACTGCTAGGAAGAGTGTTCGTTATGCTACATCTACTTATAGGAGTCTCCCTAGTCCTACTGTGCCTACACCACCACCACCAGCCATGCCCATTACTACTCCTGTACCTACCTCACTCTTGCCGCTCAGGAAGCGTGCAAGGCTTACCACCCCAGATTCACCCATTACCGAGACTGCTGACCTTTCACCACCACCAGTATACCACATAGGTGAGAGCTCGAGAGCGGCTGCAGCTAGGGATCCTACAGCCGTTACACTAGAGGATCAGTTTGATGCTCAGCAGGAGCAAGTCGATAGTTTGGGGTATAGAGTTGATGAGATTATTACCACTCGACTTGAGGCTGTAGAGGAGCAGGTTGAGGATTTGATTCAGGGCAGAGTTGGTATTGATGTGTCTTACCATGGACTCGAGGCACGACAGTTGAGGCACCAGGAGGAGATTGAGCTACTTAGGGATGAGTTACCTGAGATTCGAGATAGAGCTCAGGCGACACAGGAGACTCAGTGGGAGCAGGTAGACCAGTTGACATTGCTTCGTGAGAGGTTGGTCATTTTGGAGCGCAGGGATGCTTCTTTTCAGTTACGAGTCCAGCATCTTGAGGAGATCGTGGTTGCGATGGATCGTGAGATTCGCCGCTTGAGGGGAGAGCCTGGACCATCTAGAGCACCTGGAGGAGCCTAGACGTAGACTGGTATTATATTAGCTTTTACTATTTTCCTAGTCCCGGGATGTGGGACATAGTTCAAGAACTTGTAGTCTTTTGGTTGTTGTACAAACAAATATATCAAGTGTGACTCTACTATGTTGGAAATGTTGTGCTATATATTATATCGGTCCATGTAGGCCGAAATTTTCATGTATTATATTCATGTGTTGTGATTATATTTATGATGTTTCGTGGTTGCTCTTTATTATTATCGCATTGTACAGGTTGGGGTTGTATTTATACGCGTCGTGGTTGTTGTGGTTGTATTTATACGCGTCGTGGTTGTTGTGGTTGTATATATACGTGTCGTGGTTGTTGTGGTTGTATATATATACTTGTCGTGGTGATGTCTAGACAGATTGTGGTTGTATTCGTACATGTCGTGGTTGTATTTATACTTGTTGTGGTTGTATATATATATACATGTTGTGGGTGTACATCTTTGGTTCGATGACTATTTCTATTATGATTTTTCTCATGGTTATTTCCATTGTGATTTATCAGAAATATGGCACCAAGGAAGAGTAAGACTGCACCAGAAACACCCGCTATGACTCAAGCCGCTATCCGCAAGTTGGTCAGGGATAGTATTGCAGAAGCTCTGGAGATTGAGAGAGCTGAGGTTGCTGCTAGGGCTGCTGAGACTGCTTCTAATACAGGAATCGTTGAACCAACTGCTACTAGGCGTGAATGTACATGGAAAGATTTCAAGATTTGTGATCCTATCAAATTTAAGGGCACTGAAGGAGCGGTTGCTTTAATCCGCTGGTTTGAAAAGACTGAGAATGTATTTCTCATGTGCGGATGCCCGGACGTCAGCAAGGTAAAATTTGCTACAGGTATGCTTCTTGATGAAGCTATGTCTTGGTTGAATTCGTATGCTCAGCCGATTGGTATGGAAAATGCTTACAAGCTTACTTGGGAGGAATTCAAGAAATTGATGACAAAGAAGTTTTGCCCTCGTACCGAGGTGCAAAAGATGGAAACAGAATTTTATGAGCTTGTGACTAAAGGTGATGACATCGAGACCTACTTCAGAAGGTTTCAAGAGTTGGCTGCACTATGTCCAACTATGGTTCCCGATGATGAGAAAAAGATGGAAAACTTTGTTGGTGGATTGCCTGAAAGTGTTCGAGGAGATGTGATTTCTTTTGACCCTCAATCAATGGAAGAGGCTATTCGTATAACTCAGAAACTCATGGTCCAAGTGGTAAAAGGAAAATCTGCTGTCAACAACAATAACCGTTCAAACAACACCAACTACACCAACACTCGGAACAACAACAACTATAACAACAATCGGAACCGCAACTATCCCAATAACCAAAACAACAATTCAAACAATAACAACAACAACAAGAGAAGGTTTGATTACAACCAGGGTGGAAACGCTGTTCAGCCGCCACCTAAGAGGCAAGAAGTGGCAAGGGCCTATGCTGCAGGGCCGACTGAAAGGAAAGTATATGAGGGTAATTTACCCAAGTGTGAGAGGTGTCAGAAGCATCATAACCCAGGTCGTTGTCCAGATTTGTGTGGCAATTGCAAGAAGCTTGGTCACCACATAAAAGATTGTAGACTTCCAATCGTGGGTGACAATCAGAAACCACCGGTAACATGTTTTGGCTGTGGAGAACTTGGACACTTTAAGAATGAGTACCCAAAGAAGAAGAATCAAGGAACTGGAAATCAAAATGGAATGGCTCGAGGAAGAGCTTATGTTATGGGAGGAGACGATGTCAAAGAAGACCCGAATGTTGTTGCGGGTACGTTCCTCATTAATAATCGTTATGCATCCATTTTATTTGATTCAGGAGCGGATAGAAGTTTTGTTTCTATTGCATTTGCACCTTTACTTAACATAGAACCAACCCCATTAGACATTTCCTATATCGTTGAATTAGCCGATGGGTCTTTAGTTAACACTAACACCATTGTCCGTGGTTGCACCATAAATTTCCTAAACCATCCATTCAATATAGACCTTATGCCCGTAGAACTTGGAAGTTTCGACGTTGTGATCGGTATGGATTGGTTATCTCGGCATCGAGCGAGAATTATTTGTGATGAGAAAGTTGTTCACCTTCCTTATAACGGTGAAACTTTGGTTGTTCGCGGAGAGCGAAGTGGAACTAGACTCAGTATTATATCGTGCATTAAAACCGAGAAGTACATAAAGAAGGGTTGTTATGCATTCTTGGCTCACATCACGGAGAAGAAGTCGGATGAGAAACGACTTGAAGATGTGCCAATTGTTAAGGAATTTCCAGAGGTTTTTCCGGAAGAATTGCCAGGACTTCCGCCTACACGCCAAGTTGAGTTTCAAATTGAATTAGTGCCAGGAGCTGCACCAATTGCACGAGCACCGTATAGACTTGCACCTTCGGAAATGCAAGAATTGTCGAATCAATTACAAGAACTTTTGGACAAAGGATTCATTAGACCGAGTTCATCGCCTTGGGGAGCGCCGGTTTTGTTTGTAAAGAAGAAGGACGGAACTTTCAGAATGTGCATCGACTATCGTGAGCTGAACAAGTTAACGGTGAAGAACCGTTATCCACTCCCTAGAATTGACGACTTGTTCGACCAGTTACGAGGTTCTAGTTTTTATTCCAAGATTGATTTAAGATCCGGTTACCATCAACTTAAAGTTCGGGAAGAGGATATCCCGAAGACGGCATTTAGAACACGCTATGGTCATTATGAATTTCAAGTGATGCCTTTTGGATTAACCAACGCACCTGCAGTATTTATGGATCTCATGAATAGGGTGTGCAAACCGTATCTCGATAAGTTTGTGATCGTATTCATTGACGATATCTTGATTTATTCCAAGAGTAAGGAAGATCACGAAGAACACCTCAGAACAATACTGGAACTACTCAAGAAGGAGCAATTGTATGCCAAATTTTCTAAGTGTGATTTTTGGATACGTAGAGTTCAATTTCTTGGCCATGTTATTGATAGCCAAGGTTTACAAGTCGACCCGGTAAAGATCGAGGCAGTTAAGGATTGGGCTACGCCCAAGTCTCCTAGGGAAATTCGTCAATTCCTAGGACTTGCCGGATATTACAGAAGGTTTATTGAAGGGTTTTCTAAGATAGCAAAATCGTTGACAAAGCTGACACAAAAGAATGAAAAGTACGAGTGGGGAGAAAAACAAGAGTCCGCATTTCAATTATTGAAACAAAAGCTTTGTAGCGCACCGATTTTGTCACTACCTGAAGGTATTGAGAACTTTGTGGTATATTGTGATGCTTCGCATCAAGGACTTGGAGCTGTGCTAATGCAAAACGAGAAGGTGATAGCTTATGCATCTAGACAGCTTAAGATACACGAGAAGAATTACACTACGCACGACTTGGAGTTGGGTGCGGTAGTTTTTGCACTCAAGATTTGGAGACACTACCTTTATGGTACCAAGTGCGTAATTTTTACCGACCACAAGAGCTTACAGCATATACTCGATCAGAAGGAACTTAATATGAGACAACGTCGTTGGCTAGAATTGTTGAGTGATTACGATTGTGAAATCCGATATCACCCAGGAAAAGCAAATGTTGTAGCAGATGCACTTAGCCGAAAAGAACGACTCAAACCTTTGAGAGTTAGGTCATTGGGAATGACTATCATTTCGCCAATACCATCGAAAATTCTAGAAGCTCAGATTGAGGCTCTCAAGGAAGAAAATCGACCACTTGAGAAACTTTATGGTATGCCAGAAAGCGAAAATGGCTTTGTAAAGAGATCAGATGGAGTGTTATGCTTCAAGGACCGAAGTTGGATACCACTCTATGGTGGAGTGCGAGAATTGATTTTGCATGAATCACATAAGTCGAAGTACTCTATTCATCCAGGTTCTGATAAGATGTATCAGGATCTCAAGAAGCTTTATTGGTGGCCGAACATGAAAGCAGAAATAGCTACGTATGTCAGCAAATGTCTTACTTGTGCTAAAGTGAAAGCCGAGTACCAGAAACCGTCAGGGTTACTTCAACAACCAGAAATTCCACAATGGAAGTGGGAACATATTGCTATGGACTTTGTCACTAAACTTCCTAAGACGTCAGGAGGTTTCGATGCTATTTGGGTAATTGTTGATCGTCTTACCAAATCAGCACATTTCATACCCATTAGAGAGACTTATTCTATGGAACAACTTGCTAGACTTTATGTCAAGGAAATCGTCTCAAGACACGGTGCACCAGTTTCCATCATTTCCGACAGAGATAGTCGTTTTACTTCAAACTTTTGGCGGTCATTGCAAGATTCTTTTGGATCCAAGTTAGACATGAGCACTGCTTACCATCCTCAGACCGATGGTCAGAGTGAGAGAACTATTCAGACACTTGAAGACATGCTTAGAGCATGTGTGATTGACTTTGGAAATGGTTGGGCTAACCATTTGCCGTTGATCGAGTTTTCCTACAACAACAGCTACCATTCGAGCATTAAGGCTGCACCATTCGAGGCACTTTATGGTCGTAAGTGTCGATCTCCAGTTTGTTGGGCCGAAGTCGGTGAAGTACAATGTACTGGCCCGGAGATTGTACAAGAAACAACAGAAAAGATAATTCAGATTCGAGAGAGACTTGAAACTGCTAGAAGTCGACAGAAAAGCTACGCAGATGTTCGACGCAAACCATTGGAATTTCAGGTCGGAGACAAAGTCATGTTGAAAGTCTCGCCTTGGAAGGGCGTGATACGATTTGGAAAACGCGGGAAGTTGAACCCGAGATACATTGGGCCATTCAAGATCCTGGAAAGGATTGGTCCGGTTGCTTACAAGCTTGAACTTCCATCAGAACTTAGCAACGTACACAACACGTTTCATGTTTCGAACCTCAAGAAATGTCTTTCGGACGAGTCTGCCATTATACCATTAGAAGAAATACAACTCGATGACAAGCTTAACTTTGTGGAAGAACCAGTTGAAATAATGGATCGCGAGATCAAACAGTTGAAACAAAGTCGAATTCCGATCGTGAAGGTTCGCTGGAATTCTCGAAGAGGACCCGAGTTTACTTGGGAACGAGAAGACCAAATACGACGCAAGTATCCACAACTTTTCACCGAGCCTATTACCAAGACCAACACTAACTGAATTCAGGGACTGAATTCCTTTTTGGATGGGCGACTGTCACAACCCACAATTTCAGGTCATTTTTCCGAACTTCAACATTCTACTATTCACAAATTACTATTCATCGATTACTATTCATCGTTTTACTATTCATCATTTTTGAGGTCAATTTGACATTCCGAGACACATTCAGAAATTTTACTATTCACTTGACACTATTCATTCCCGAGAGGAAATCACTATTCACGTGCATTACTCATGTCGTCGTAAATTTAGTTTACGAGTGTTCAAATTCGCGTAACCGTATTGGTTCAGGAGCGAATTTATGCATTATTATCAGGGACATTTCATACAGACTAGAAATAGTCTGCACATCATCATTAGGGCACTTGCATGCTATTCCACTCGTAGGATAATTAAATTAATACTTTTGGTACAATTAACGAATTACGTACGTTTATTTTAAATAAACATAATACGCGAACTATAAATGTGTCTAACATGTCCGACACTCCCGACTATTGTCCCAATATATTTTTATACTCATTTTTATAATATAAAAATTATAATATTAATTTACCCGGTATTTTGGAAATTTATTTATTACGTATCGTACGTTTAACTTAATAACGACGGTTTTCACCAAAATTAAACGATAATCACCCAAACTCTCCGTACTTGTACCCGGCATATTTTTACAATTTTTACGACTTTATTACGTCCCGAATAACTTCAATAAAATTTATTTCTAACAAACCCGGTACCCGATTAAACCTAAAACTAACTTTACTACAAAATACTAATCCTAATCTTTTAATTAAACCCAAGGACAAACCCCCCTTTTTCCCTCCTTTTGGACCGGCCAAACCCCCCCCCCCCCCCCCCATGGTCTTCATACATTGCAACTACACCAACCTTATTAATGACTCACCAAACAATTGTCTCCAAGTATAAATTAAACTTTTCATCCATTTTTAATCACAACTCATTTTTACAAGTTCAAGCAAACTATTTTCTCTCTTTTCTCTTAAGTTAGGATCGACCTAGGTGATTCAAGGAGCAAGGAGAACAAATTTTACAAGATCTTGGTATAAACTAGTTCATATAGTCATCCTTGTTGGAGTTTTGAAATAAAAACTCAAGGATTAGTAGGTTTTTATCATCCAAACTCCCTAAACCTTCAAGTAAGTTAACAAACTCATTTTTATGATTTTTACAAGTTATTACCATGTTTATATATATTTCTTACAAGAACTCATGCATATAATGACTTATACCACTTTATTTTGTACATATGTAACTTTGAGCCCTAGAAATGGACACATAAGAAACCCTTGTTAGACCTAGTGGATTGATGATGTTTAAGGACCCATGACACCCTAAGAAGGTGTATGGTAGGTTTAGACTAGCTTTGTGGTGTTTGAAAGTGGTTTGAATGAGGTTAGAACTAGTTTGGAGACTTGAAAATGGTTTTTGAAACATTTGAAATACCTACTGTCCCTATTTTCATTTCGTGGGAAAATCAGTAGATGGTGGCCAAGTTTTGACCAAAGATTTAGAAAATACATTCAAAAACGAAACTTTAGGCGAAAGAACGGATTAAAACAAGCTTATAACGAAGGAGATATGATTTTTGCAAATTTAACGACGAAAACTATTTTTACAAAACTGCTTGCTGTTTGGCAGATTTCAATGAGTAAAAAGAGGTGTTAAACGTAACCTAAAGGAGCCGAGTTATCAAAAATATACTAGTATATACAAAGACGAATCCGTGGACATAAAGAACAAGGAAAACGAGCTTAAAACGACCAAGTTATACCCATTTTAACATCATCAAACTATATATATATATATATATATATATATATATATATATATATATATATATGGACACAAATAAAAATAATAACGTACGTACTAAATGGTATATTTTCTAGAAACGTTACTAATGACTATATTCTTAACAAACGAATACGTACGACCCGAGGGAATATTTATACGACTTAACGACGTTATTTTAAGGTTTTGATACGAGGATTATAATGCTAATTTTTTCGTACGAATTAATATGACAAGTTATATACTTCTCTAAATGGACTTATTTTTCCTAAGTATGGAAACTATTTTACCATGACGATAACTAGTATTTCCAATTTACGAGTGGTATGAGCATCATGTGCATGTGCATTCATTTCATTACGGCTTGATCTTAATTAGATCGCGATTATCCATTTAGGTTGCGGCTAGTGTGCGCGCCTCATTGTCCCGACTACTTTTACCTCATTGCACCATCTTTGTACCATCACTTCGAGGTGAGTTTCATAGCCCCGTTTTAATTCTATATTTTGATTTCAAATCCCACGGGGGAGAATACATTGCATTACTTGTTTTTGTGTACATGCCTAAGTATAAAATTTCATACATTGCTTAAGTTGCCTTATTTACCACGTCTTGACAAGTCCCCTTTATTATCATGGACCGTTAATTTCTAGTACTAAGCGGGAGTGAGTGGATAGATCTATCGAGGGTGACGCCTCCATTCGTGTTTGGGTTGCTCCAAATGGGACGAATGCATTTCATGTCTTTATTATTAGAGTGTCTGGTAAACACTTATTGGGGCCAAGTATCGTCTAGCTTCGGGGTCATGAGCTTAAGAGCCAATGTATATATTTTCCGGACATCCTATTTCTTGACTTAACTTATGGCATATGTACACTAGATTTTTGTTATAAACCTATGATTATTCACCAACTTTATGTTGACCGTTTTCGCAATGTATTTCTCAGGTAACTAAGGCATATTCTCATGGCATGCATGGAGTCATTTTGTGTAACAAGGATGATATGGCTCATTCGGACTTTCTTGCACTTATGTTGAAACGTCGTTTGATTGTACTAAACTTGTTTCCGTAAACTTTTCCAACTTTTGGGACCTATGTCTTTATAACTCTGAATATTTGAATGAATCAAACGACATATTTTTAAAACGACACTTTAGGTCGTTCAATATATCCTGGTTGTGTGCTATGATCCGTTACACCCTCAGGTATTCAATTTCGCTGCCATTCAGGTATTTTGGGGGTGTGACACAATCAAAATAAAATACTAAAAATGAAAATAAACTAAATTATACTAGAGGTGTGAGCAATATATGGGAGAATTGTGTTTACTTAGATTTCACTACTCCCTATATATCTTTTACAGGTTAATTACTTGTTACAGTTGCGTGGATGATGGATTGTATTCCTTAATACCATTCATGGGGTGGCGTACTTATTTCCCCAATCCTATAAGCGCCTACTTCACTCCTATGTCGAGCCGGCTAAGAAGCTCCTAACATGGGATAACTAGAATTTGCTCATGCATTAAATACAACCATTAAAACCTAGTACATATCGGTTCATGTTTCTTAAGACGTTCAAGCATGTTACACAATGAAGATCTGCCAGTTTTCTTAAGCCTAACATTGAAATCATTCTTCCAATACAACTATAAACAAGCAATCAACCTATAATTAACATCTAAGTTTCATTACATCTAAGCAAACACATGAATGATCTAGCATAGCATGTTAAAATCAAGACAAGCATAAGATATATTCAAACAACAAATAGACATATTGAATGAATTGAAAGAGGACTTATCTTAATTGAACATGAAAGGTTTCAAGGGGTGAAAACCCTTGAAAATACTGTTACAAACGACCTAGGGTTATTAGGTTCGACCCTAGTATTCTCCACACAAGTTCCTCTCTTTATGAATGAAAAATAGAAAAGTATATATAGATTTTGTGAGGTGACGGCGTCAAGAACAAATGTCTGACGCCGTCATCTCGCCGCCAAATGATTTTTCGGACTGCCTAGAACTGGGTTTGACGCCGTCACGTGTACTCCTTTTGCAGGCCGTCACAAAAATTACTCTTGACGCCCTTCTCTTGACGCCTTCAGGTTTTCTCTGGGTCGTTCTGGATTTTACCCCTGACGTCGTCACAATTTCCTTCTTGACGCCATCAGGTACTGTTCTCAGCATGGAAAATTAAGTCTTTGCCGTTTTCTTCACTTTTATGCTCCAAAAACGTCCAAAATGCTTCCTTTTCCAGAATTCACTCCCAAAGTACCTAAAATCAAAAAAGGAATGATTTAGGGCAATATTTGATCAAATAAATTCAATTCCGGGCTTAAATGACCCCCTAAAAATGGTTCATTTTTCACCTCATCAAAGTTTCAGTTTCAGTCCCTCATTTTTGGAATTTTACAAAATTGGTCCTTGTGCTTAATTTCCAATACCAACCGGACCCTTTATAACATCATAAACCAAATCCAATCCAACACCTAATCTTCCCATTTCCCAAGCCCAACCATCACCAAAGCCCACACCATACAAAACCCCCAGCCCAATCAAACACCACTAATATATACTCCCTCCCGTTTAATACCTCACACAAGTCAAACACCCCATTTGACTTTCACCCTCCCACCACAACCTGTTTCACTGCAAAAACTCAACAAACACTCTACTTCCCCCTCCTCCACCTCAGCTACCCCATACCATGTTTCCCCCACTCCCACAAACAGCCAAGGTATTTTTATTACATTGAAAGTATCCCAAGTAATCCCACATGCCACTTTAACAAAATTAGCGCCAAATCCATTTTAAAGGGTCAAGATTGAGTCTAAGTTATCTAATGGCTGAGGAATGAAGTGGGATTTATTGAGGGACCCTAGCAAACCCTAATGGACTCCTACAAAAGGGAAGAGAAGCAGCAGAGTACGGGAGTAGTTTTAACTTAGTATTTTTATTAAAATCGTTTTATGTAATTCTCTATTTTCAGTTGTAAATTTCAGTTTCAAAAGTGTAATCCCAAGCTATTTAATGTATTCAAGTTCTAATTAAATAAAAAAACTTCAAATTTCCTTTGGTAAAATAGTTTATGAGAATTTCAATATGAATTTCATTTTTATCAATATGATGTTAGAAGTTGTTGTTCAGTGATTGCATAGGCTTACTTAAGCTTGTCTATAAGCTTTTCTTAGTTTGTGAATCATTTTAGAAGTGTTTTAGGTCAAAACAAAAAAATACAAAAAAAATATGATAAAATAAATAAAAAAATAAAAATTCAGTTTGGAAGAAGAAGGAGCAAAGTAACCTGGTTGTTTTGGATTGCTGTGGGTAATAGAGCTTTGCGGAAAGCTATAGGATGTGTGTTTGATATTTGGTTCATGTTTTTGTGCACTGGATCAATTGTAAGCTCACTTTTCCATTTTATGCTTTTTATTGTATTATTGCTTGTTACTGTTTAATTTTTGTTCCTTTGTGGTTAATTGATGTTTGTAAGTTGTAATATTGCTAGAAATCTCATATTGGCTTATGAGATTCATGTGGTTTAGTCTTTATCCTTCTCACTGTTAAAATAGCTTATATTGGATTCATGAGTTCTAGTCATTGTTATGGGTATTTATGTGTGGATGTCATCATAGTATATCATGTGGTAACCTTAGGAATCAATAATATGGCTTGAATCAGTGTAATCTTTTGAAAATCAAATTTCAGTCCATTTTAAGGGGTGTTTGGCTTAGTGTACATTGCAGAGCTTTAGTTAGTTTCTTGGGTAGATTTTGCTTGTTACATGTTTCATTAGGTCAATTTAGCTCATTCAAACCTTAAAAACTAGTGTTTGTTTGGTAAATAGTCAAAATCGCAATTTTAGCTAAAAATTTTGTTTACTGTTGGATTTTCAAGATCCATAACCATTCAAATCTTTTTATAAGTGTTTAAGATAGCTTAATTTGGTCTCATTATAGCTTTAGGTATCATTTTCAGTAAGTTAAATTAAATCAAACTTCACTTTGGTCAACTTAGTCTCAAATATCAAAAAGTCAAACTTCATTTTGAGCAGGAAAAACCATTTTTTGCAAGAATTATTGTGAATTTTGTGCCTTGTTTCAGGACCTGAGATTTTTAGGAATTATAGCCCCCACCTCATCTTTAGAGTCCCACCTTTATTATATTTTTGTGATTTTTTTGTGTGGGCACTACATCCTCCCAACACAGACCTGCAGGGAGAGGCACCTCCCTTGCACCACCACCACAGTCCCTACAACCACCACTTTGGTGGGTGCTACAGGCCTACTCAGTGGGTCCCACAACCCAATTTTTGGTTCTTTGAACCCCCCACCTGGCCCTCTCTCCATTCCAACCAAGATTTTGAGCTTAAGCTCTGTGGACCCCACTCCTAGACCAGCAGCAACATTGTCCCATTTCTGAGTGGAAAATGGTTTAGCTTTGCTTAGTTTTTGGCTTAAATTGCTTATTCAGGGTTTCTCTTTGGTTTGTATTAGCTTATTTCAACTCATTTAACTTATCCTCACTAGAATTCACTATTGTGGGCCCCTTGCTAGCTTATTTGAAGCTTATAGCTTGACAGTTTGACCAAAGTCAACTATACAAGCAATAAGCACTTGAAGTGCTTATTCACTAGGCCCCACTCATAGGTTTTTCACAAAAGTTGATTGATTTTAGTGTTAAAATAGTTTAGAAAAAGAAAATTCAGCAAAATCAAGTTTTAATTTAAGTGATAGTTTCTATTTAATTTAATTTATCTTTTTAATTTTCCTTTTTAGTAATTTATTAAGTACTTGGCATTTTTATATTTTTCTTAATTTTCTTTTATATTAAAGTATTTTTAAAAATTTTTCCAGAATTTTATATTGTCATTTAGTAATTATTAGATTTAATATTAGTTTTATTAATTATTAATTAATATTTAAGCATTAAATAGCATAATTAGTTTTTATTAAACACACCCTAGTTTTTATAATTTTCCTAGCTTTTATATGTTATAAAATAATTTTAGGAAGTTTTCTAGAACTTCTACTGTTCATCTTCTATTTTTCATAATTTAATTAGTTTAAGTAGTAATTAATTAATAATTAGAATAATAATTAGTAAAATAATTTAAAAATACATAAAATAAACTTTTTATAATTTTTTAGGATACCTGTGATGGTTAATTAGTTTTATAAATTTTTTTCTTAATTATCTAAGTCATTTTGTTATTTTTAATAATTTAAATTAGTTTAATTAGTTAATTAATAAGTAATTAGTAATTAATTAATAATAAATAATTAAATAGTGTAAAAATTAATTTTCTTTTTCTAAAAAGTTTCTTTCATTATTAGGATTGTAAAAACATCAATTTCATATCCGCAGCCTTTTTATTTATTCAGATTCACTTTTTATTACGTACGTCAGTACCCGTTTGTAATTAGAACGTACGTTTTTAGGTTTTAGCTCTTTTCTTCTTAATCTAACTTCACGTAATCAATCACATAGCTTTCCTAAGCTATTTCATTTCATAATTCTCAAATATTTCTCATCATAACCCTTTCCTGTGAAAATCACCCGATCACAAGCACGCTTAAGTACCATCACACCTCGTCGGGACATAACGACCTGGTGATACCCTATATTACCCGGAAGCATTGGTCTAGGTAGTTTGACTATATTGACCACATTTGTGGTTGACTTTAGTTGACTGTTTAGAGCCAATCAGCAACCCGTATGTTTGTTTTTGTGGCTAAACTTATATTTAGGACATCTAATGTTGTCGACTTTTATATTAGCATTAATCACGTTACTTGTTTCTTGCAGGGGCTACATGCTATTTTCACGGGTGAGGATGATACATGGGATGCCTGGCTAAAAATTCCCTCAACTGGATTTTCTGGAACACTTCATTTTCTAGGCATGGGTATGCTCCATCTCAGTCACCAAAGCTAACCCATGTATATTTTTACTGTTTCATGGTTGGCAGATCTTATATTATGCAGCGTTATTAGTGCCTTGGTTTCTTACATTTCCCATATTTTTTTTGCAGAAAGAAACTGTCATTAAACTCAAATGTAAGCCATTTTTTATGTTGTTAACAATTTCATTTTCTAATTCTAACACCATTGTATTTCTTAATTTATATTGCAAGTGACCACTCCAATGGCCATTGAAACTTTGGAAAAACGTACCAGTAATGGAAACAGTGGTAAGGAATAGAACATCCACCTTTGATTTTTTTAGTTTTACATACATGACTAATGTACCGTGTTTTGTATATAAATATAGGAACCTGTTAAAACTATCGGACATACGAAAACGCTTAAGCCACGACAAACCGGTTCTACAGGTTACACCACCAACTACGATACCAAATATTAGTGAACAAAATACTGGACTGAAATTAGTACCAACGAAGCGAAAACATTTGGTCTCTAGTGAAACCTTGCAAAAGCAAGCTAAGGCAGCGAAGAGTCAACGGGTTTTAACTTATGATAGTTGAGAATTTGATTATATACGACATTACAATTTTATATATATTTGCTTCATTTATATACATTCGATTTTTATTGAAATTGAAATACAATTGTATATATATTGACAACAAATTAAATGCTTGATCATCAGTGTCATAATCCTTCTGCAAATTGAGCAACCCAGCACCATTAATAATCTGATTGACAGTATTCCAATATCTTACCACTGGATAATCCTTTTCAGCCAACATATACAAAGTAAGTGGTCCAATTTCCAAAACATGAATCCCAGAATTTTGAAAAAGTCTCCATTTTCTTACTTTATATCCTATTATCTCTGTCCATTCAGAATCTTCCATTGAAGGATCAAACATAAGTTTCAGAGCTCTCCAGAGAACATTATCAGCCATAGACTTAATGTAATCAATTTTCTCCTTTTCATACTTTTTACCATCAAACTTCTTAGCTCCAAACTTTTCCTTATATATCCTCCACAAGTCACAAACATCCTCTCTATCAAAGTAATACAGCATCTATTGAAATCTAAGAAACCTGTGAGTCTTTCCATCAGATCTCTCAACATCATGAAATGTTCCAATTTTAGTATCATATCCTGTAGTTACTTGAATAATAGAATATTTGATTCCTACTGGTGTAGCATCAACTACTTTAGGTTCATCCATCTTAGCAACCATAGTGAGAACCTTCAACTGTTGCTTTAAATGCTCAGAAGGAATATGATCATAATCATTCTTGAACTCATCTCCTTCAGGCTTAGAACTGCTTTCTTCTTCTGTTTTTCTCTTCTTCTTGGCAAAGGATTTATGAACAACACCTTTTCTTTTACCACTTTGACTAGAAGAAGTTGTCTTATCTGCTATACCCTCAAGCTTCTTAACAACATCTGCCTCTTGTACATGCTCTGCTTCATGAACTTTATCAGGTACCAAATTTTTATTCATTTGAGCAATATTTTCTAAGTCTTCAGCACAACCCATAGGATAGAAGGTATCCATTTCTTTCTTAGCTTGTTGATAAAAGTTAAAAACCTCTTCATCAGACTTGGGCTTTAACTGTACCAATTTCCATCCCTTCATATTCTTCATGTATCTTTCTTGCTCTCTTCTTTGTTGCAATGGTGTTGGACCCCTGAGAATCTTTTTCTTTCTTCTAGCAGCAACTTCTTCTTTCTTTTTCTTTGCTGTGAACTCTCTTATCCAAGCTTGAACATCAAAAGTTGGAGTTTCTTGTTCTTCAATTTTAACCATCTTGGAGAGTTCTATATCATCATCTATTCTTATCTTTTCCTCAACCCACTCCTTATACCTCTTCAAATCTTCAGTTTCCTTTTCCTCCTAAATCAACTGTTGCACTTCTTAATCAAGCAATTCTGTTTCTTTCATTGCAACAATTGAATCATGTTCAATTTGTAATTCCTTGGGCCAAAAATGAAAAGGTATCTGAGAGTAATCAATCCCTTTATGAATTATTTTTAGTTCTTTAACCTGCTTACCCTTACCTTTATCAGTAGAAGATGATGAAACAATCTTCTTTTGTTGAGCAGCAGGTTCTCTGATTACAACTCCTTTTTGAGGTATTCTTGGTGTAGATGATGTGATTGTAGTTGTTGGTTGTTGTGGTAGTGATGTATGTTGTGAAGATGATTCTGATGGAACCTCTGTTGTCTTCTTACTTAACAAAACCATAGCCTCAGCAGCAGCATTGTCACTAGACCCAACAGCAGAGTCTTGTGCATCAGCAGAATTGACCTTTTCACTAGCAGCAAGATCACTAAAATCCTTAGCAGTAGAGTCTTGAGCAGCAGCAGAGTCATCAATCCTGTTAGTAATAGCAGCATCATTAAGTTCTTTTGCCACAGAGTCACCCAAAGTCATCAATGTTTCACCCATCAACCCTGTTGCCTTCACTAATTGCTCAGGCTCCAAAGTTTTAAGTTTTTCTACCACTTTTTCTTGAGTAGCAACCACTTCTTCCATTACAACCTCATTCCCTGATTTGTCAGCAATCACAAAATTTTTCACATCCTGAGGACTTTCCACTTCCATGTCACCAACTTCTAGAACCTCCCATGAAACCATTCCAGTATCCATATCTTGAGCACTATCAACTTTCATCAAATTTGCCTCCCCTGAACCCATTTCTTCATTCCTCCCCTGTTTGGAAGCATCCTCTTCCAAATGAACAGAGTGTTCAGGTGAACTTACAACTTGAGAAGTGCCCACTTTCTTCAATCTTTTTAAGGAGGTTGAAGATCTTGATTTCCTTAAGTTCTTGATCTGTTTTTGCAATTTGGTAATGAGTTTGGCTTGACCATCAACAACAGTAGAAAGACCAAGAACTTTATCCTCCAATTTATTACACTTCAACTCCAAATTGGTACAAGTAACCGTCAATTCCTTAATGAGTTTCATACTAGTCTCATCACTTCAACCTGTGTAACCTGGTCCGAGAGGTGAATCATTAACATTGTCATCATGTACAAGATTTTCCATCAATGCATTTGTCTCTGTCCTGTCCTCATCACTTCGACCTGTGTGACCTGGTCC
Source organism: Artemisia argyi (assembly GCA_030686995.1). Classification (NCBI taxonomy): domain Eukaryota; kingdom Viridiplantae; phylum Streptophyta; class Magnoliopsida; order Asterales; family Asteraceae; genus Artemisia; species Artemisia argyi. The sequence continues at coordinate 43,764,237 of CM060700.1, forward strand.
GAGAGGTGAATCTTTGGACATAAACTCAGTATCAAACCTAGTTTGATCATCTGAGCCCCCTATATTTTCCATTTGGCTTGGGTTACCATCATTGGAATTAAATTCAGTAGAATCCTTTTCTCTAGATGTTGCCTTGGTTTGGGTCTTAATGATGTTATCATTGTCTTGCTCTGCTGCTATGCTAGAAGCAGTAGTGACAGCCCTTGCCAACATGTCCCCTTCATCACCTAGGACAGCCTCATCTGGTACAGCCATACTAACACTATCCTGAGGTAGATCAGTGTTCTTTTTGGTTTTCCTACAGGTATAGTGTATTTTGGGTTGTGTAGCAGATGCAGAAAAATTGGGTATGTGATGGGAATCAGTGGGATTTCCTGATTCTTCACCTTGAATATTTTGCACAATTTGCACCATATAAGGTGTAAGAGCTGTATGTATGCCTGAAAAACCTTTACCATGTTTAATCAAGAAAGTAAACGTTTTGGAAACCAATTTAGGAGCATCATAAGTAGCAGTATGTGATCTGAAATGAGTAAGTTGGTTTTCTATAAAGAGCTGGATAAATCTTGGATAAAGTAAATAAGAACCAGACTCTTTAACACTTTTTACAATCCCCTCCAAAATCATATTTGAAAAATTAAATGGATGACCTTTGCTTAGGCATACCATAGCAGAAGCAATAGTAGTACTAAACTCATGCCACCCAGAAGTTTTAGGACTCAAACAATGAAGGAGAATGTGTACCAAAAATTTGTATTGAGGACAAAGGAGAGCTTTTTGAAATTTTAAATTTGTATGTCTTCCCTCATATCCCAAATCATTTAAACCCTGAAAAATAGTAGAATTAGCCAGACACGTGGTCTCTGTTTCATCATCTAAGAGAAGAGTTTCCCTTATAGAAGATTCAGTTACACGAACTTGTTGACCATCTACTATAGCACTAACATATTTTTCCCCATTCCTAGTTTTAGCTTTAGTAGTAAGCCAAAACTGTTTGATGTAGGAAACAAATATTGTAGGATTCACAGTTAATGCATACCTAAGAGAAGTAGCATTCAAGAATTTTACCATGTCTGTGAAACCTTCAGGAACCAACTCTTCATCCAAAATAACAACATTATTGTGCTGCTCTGCCCAGGTACGTGTACAATCCATGAATTAGGGTTTTGAGAAATTGGGGATAATTGACTTTGAGAGTAAGGAAGTGTTAGGGTTTGTGAGAACTTCAATTTGGAGCGTGTAAAAACCAATTGTGAATATTAATTAGGTTTTAAACTGATTTGGAGAAGTTACACATTCCACCCTCACACTTACAACCGTAGCAGCACAACTATATCATCCACATCACTAGCAGCAGAATGAAACAACTAGCAGCATAGTGAGTTTAGCCGGCAGCAGAGTTGACTAATCAAACTTGGTCAAAAAGTCAAAGAATCCTCAACAATAAATGCACTTGATACGCCGTGATCCCTATAAAAACGGACTAAATCTTTCCCTAATTCAACACAATCAAACCCTAATCGCAATCAAAAACGCCAATCACCCAAATCAAATCTCAAGAACAATGAAATCCATTCCCGAAATAATCAACATATCTTCGGATTCATCTTCTGATGATGAAGCACCATTCCAAACTTATGTACCTCTATTCCGTCCTCCCCACAACGGATGTAGGACTAAGGAACAAGCCCGCAAGAGAAAACATGATCTCCCTGTGTTCAAAGATCTGTTGAACTTAAATCAGACCCCAAGCACTTCCAGGGGTAAAGTGGTGATGTCCCCTAGATCTCCATCGTCTTCAGAATCATCAGAAAACCCAGCTTGGATCCCTAACAGACCTCCATCTCTAATGGAACTTGTTTCCCCCTTCATTTGTACTTCTTCTGATGAGGATGAGTCTCAAAACAATCCACCTTCCACTCCAGAAAGACCACAATCTTCAAGGCCAAGATCCAAGCCATCATCCAGGACAAGAAAGGCAAACCCTCCTCTTCCCAAGGAGAGAAAAGTTGTGCTTGGGCTTCCATGCCCTAGACAGTGATGTAATAGGTTGTAGTCTCTTGATTTTATCTTGTCATGTAGAAGTCTTTTGTTGTTTTTGAAGTGATATGTAAATGTACCCTGATCAGTTGTACTCTTTTGATGATTCTGAATGATGAATGCTTACTTTCTGTTTTGATTACTTGCAAATCATCAACTAACATCATTTATAGCTTTTGCCTGCAAAATGTTAGTCCAAACACCACAAAGCATACAAACATATGTACTAGCAGTAGAGTTAAATAGCAGCAGAAACATAGTAACAAGCAGCACAGTACCTTTACACACTTTACAAAAACAAAAAGAGATAAGACTTTCAAAGATTTATCATACCAATATTTACAATTAGAAATTGAAACCTCCCCACATCAAAGTGTTTAGTGAGAAGATCAGTAACATTGTTATCAGTATGAATTTTAACAATTTGAATTAACTTCTTTTCATAGCAATCCCTTATGAAATGATGTCTTATCTCAATATGATTTGTTTTAGAATGAAAAACAGCATTTTTAATTATGCAAAGTGTGTTGTTGTTATCAATATGAATTTTGGTGTTCATAAAATTGTACCCATAATCCAGTACTTGATTTTGCATCCAAAGCACTTGTCCACAGCAACTTGAAGCAGCTACATACTCAGCTTCAGTTGTAGAATTTGCAACCACTATCTGTTTCTTGCATTGACAAGACACCAATCTGTTTCCAAGAAATTGACAACCTCCAGTTGTAGACTTTCTATCCAAGCAAGCACCAGCATAGTCACTGTCTGAATATGCCACCAAATCAAAAGGTGAATCCTTAGGATACCATAGGCCCAATTTGGGTTGATGCCTTAGATACCTAAAAATCCTTTTCGCTGCATTGAGATGTGATTCTTTGGGACATACTTGGAATCTTGCACAGGCATATACAGCAAACATAATATCAGGCCTTGATGATGTAAGATACATTAATGAACCAATCATAGATCTGTACAAGTGAACATCTACTTCTTTTCCATTTTCATCCTTCAACAAAGGTTTGTTGGTATCCATGGTTGTCTTAGTAGGCTTAGCATCTTCAAATCCAAACTTCTTCAAAATGTTATTGACATACTTATCCTGACTAATAAATATACCATCTGTCTTTTGTATAACTTGTAGTCCCAAGAAGAAGTTGAGTTCTCCCATTGAACTCATAGCAAACTTATCCTTCATAAGCTTCTCAAAATCAACACACATAGCTCTGTTTGTAGAACCAAAGATGATGTCATCCACATAGATTTGAACCAGCAAAATATCATCTTTTTGACTTTTGAGAAACAAAGTCTTGTCAATCTTTCCTCTGCTGAACCCATAATCTAACAAATATGTTGACAATGTATCATACCAAGCTCTAGGAGCTTGATGTAAACCATACATTGCTCTATTCACCTTGTAAACTTTGTCAGGATAATCAGGGTCTTCAAAACCAGGTGGTTGAGACACATAAACTTCTTCTGTTATGGTCGCATATAGGAAAGCACTCTTACATCCATCTGATACACCACAATCTTTGTATGAAGCATAAGCCAAGAATAGTCTAATGGCTTCTATTCTTGCCACTGGTGCAAATACTTCATCATAGTCAAGGCCCTCTTGTTATGTGTATCCTTGTGCTACTAACCTAGCTTTATTTCTGATGACTATTCCCCTTTCATCTCTTTTACATCTGAAAACCCATTTAGTGCCAATCACTCTTTTTCCATTTGGCAAATCAACCAAAGTCCATACCTCTTGTAGTTTGAATTGCAGAAGCTCATCTTGCATTGCTTCCACCCAACTTGCTTCTTGTAAGGCTTTGTAAGTGTTCTTGGGTTCAATTTGAGACAGAAAACAGGCAAACAAGCAATTTTGTAGATCTTTGTGACTGTTTCTTTGATGCAGAGATCTTGCAAAGAAACTTTGATGTTGAAGATCTTTGAGCTCTTTAGTCATTTTTCTTGTTTGTACAGATGATTTTGGATCACTGAGAATTTGTTCTTTTGGATGATCCTTGTGAACTCTTGTAGTAGTAGTGGGACTAACAGGAATGTTGACTTCCAAATTAGTAAAATCTACATTAGCTCCAAATAACTTACCATCAAGAGCTTCATCATCTGTGTCATCATAGATATTCTCTAGAGGAGGCATATTTGGATCATCAGGATAGTTTGGATCATCAAAAGATCTATCCTGAGTGTCCAAAGAAGGAAACTGTGATGTAGAAGCAGAGTTAATAGGCTTGGCAGCAGAATTGATTGAAGTAGTAGTTGCTTGTTTTGGTCTAGCAGTAGAGTCTTCTGAGTCAGCAGTAGAGTCTTCTGGCTTTATATGAGAGACATCAACAACCACTTTTGGGGCTTCATTGGGTATCTTTTCTTCATCAATAGGAATTTCAATATCTGCTTCAGCTTCCTGAGGTTTCTCTTGAGTAACAACATCTTCTTGTATATCTTGATCTTTCTTTAAAGGTAAGAAAGTTGGACCAACCTTCAGTTTCTCAATCAAAACAATGTCTTCTTGTGGTTTGTTAGTGTCAACACTAGCAATAACTGGTACATAATTCATTGTTTTAGTAAGAATATCAACATTAAACATCCATTCAGGTCCTTTTCCTTCAACATTAGATGTGTTCTCACTAAACTTGATATGCAAATTCTCCTCCACATGTTTGGTTCTCTTATTATAAACCCTGAAAGCTTTACTATGTACTGAGTAACCAACCAAGTAACCTTCATCAGCTTTCTCTTCAAACTTGTCTAACTGATCCTTAGTATTTAAAATAGTGACATGACATCCAAATGGCTTGAGAAAATCAATCAATGATTTCTTCCCATGAAAAAGCTCATATGGAGTTTTGTTGTGAGGCTTCACTACCTTACTCCTGTTTTGCACAAAACATGCAGTGTTTACAGCTTTAGCCCAAAAAGGTATAGGTAGTTTAGAATCAGATAACACTGTTCTTGCAGCCTCAATAAGTGTCCTGTTTCTTCTCTCTGCAACACCATTCTGTTGTGGAGTTCTTGCAACACTATACTGTCTTAGAATTCCTTTTCCCACACAGAATTGATTCATCACACTATTCTTGAACTCAGTACCATTGTCACATCTGATAATTTTCACTTTGTGGTTGTGCAGGTTTTCAACTCTTGTAATGAATTCCTTATGTATCTCTGGGGTTTCATCTTTAGTGGCTAAGAAGAACACCCAAGTAAACCTACTAAATTCATCTGCGACAACTAGGCAATATGACTTTTTGTTCAAGCTTTTCACAAAAACAGGCCCAAATAAATCCATGTGAAGTAAATGCAAGGGCTCTGTATTTGTGTTCACTGTCTTAGACTTGAATGAAACTCTGTGTTGTTTACCCTTTTGACAAGCAACACAAGTCTCACAATTTTCAAACAACTTTGTGGGCATGCCTCTCACAAGATTTCCTTTCACCAACTTGTTCATTGTCTTGTAGTTTAGGTGCCCAAGTCTTCTATGCCATAATTTGGACTCATCAATAGTGGCTTTTGCAATCAGACAAGTTAAAGCTCTTTTGGGAACAATGTTCTTAATATGGTCACTGTATATATTTCCATTTCTAGGGACCTTCAATAGCACAAATTTATCATCTGGCAACTGAAAATCAGGAGAAAGGATCATACATTCAGTGTCTGTAAAAAGAACAAAATTCCTTTTGTCACACATTTGTGAGACACTAAAGAGGTTAAACTTAAGCCCTTTCACAAGAAACACCTTCTCAAAGTCCAAATTTCATGTTCTTAAAGTTCCTCTACCAATAATCTTTCCACCTTTTGGATCATTCCCAAAAGCAACATAACCACCTTCAAAAGCCTCAAAGTCTTCAAGTTGAGACTCATCTCCTGTCATATGTCCAGAGCATACACTATCAACTATAACCATATCTTTTAGATCATCCAGTAAATTACCCTGCACATGAAAGTGGAGAAATTAGTTTCTTTTGGGGACCCAAGCCATTACTGACTTGGATCTGCCTTGTGCATCAACATAGTTAAATTTCTTTAAATCACTTGATGCACTGCTGTTTTTGGTAACATTGTTTGTAACAGTTGATTTTGGTTTCCAAACCCAACAAGCTGAGGCCTTAACAGCATAAAAATGATTTCCAACAACTGTATTTGATAAAACTTTTGGCCCAGAAGTAGAAAGTTTTGAACTAGCAGCAGATTGCTTACTAGCAGCAAAATGCTTACTCGCAGCAGAGCCAGCAACAGAACCAGTTGTGGTTTTGAAAGCACCATTTGATTTAGCAGCATAAATAGATCTAGTTGCACCAGATCTTAACAACACAGCCCTACGAATCATGTTTCTATTAGGATGATGGTGAGTATTCTTAGTAACGTATTTATGATTCACCCTAGAATATTGATTCCAAACAGGCTTTTTGTGGTCAGGACAACTATTAATCAAATGTTCAAAGCTACCACACTTATAACAAGCCTTTTTCTTTAATTGAAACTCACTACCTAATTTGTTAAAAACTAGGTTATTAAAGTTTCTCTGATTTCCCCTAGGCTTATTATAGACACCATTCAATCTATCTCTAGAAATCTCATTATATTCTACCAATTTCCTAGAGATGCCCTTACCTAACACAGGTCTCACAAACTTCACCTGTTCAATTTTAGGTTCAACTTTGGTAGGAATTTCTTCTTTTTCTACACTTTGTTCTAGTTCATCCTGTTCCTGTTCCTCATCACTAGCTGAATACCAGTCTTCAACAATAGGAGCATCAGGAAATTTTCTACCCTCTACCTTAGGTGTTTCTAAGACACTTGTACTAGATTCACCTACAGGTTTTTCAATGTCTAGCTAACTAATGAAGGACAATTCTTTTCCTGGTGGAGCATAGGCACTCTTAACAGGAGGAGCAACCTCATTGTAACCTATTCCACTTCCTTTCCTCATTATGGTACTCTCAATAGATTTATTAACCAAATCAGAAGCATATTGTTGTTTATTTACTCTTACTATATGTTTTTATTTATCAGTAAGAGCTGCATCTCTATCTCTTTCTGCTTCTTCTAATTTATTCTTAAGAAACTCAATTTCACTGTTTTTCTTAAAAATTTCAACATCTTGTTGGTTAATTCTGTCTACATATTCTAGTTCACACTCTTTTATATACTCTAGTCTTCTTTTAACATTTTGAATACCTACTTTGTAACCTAAGTTATCAAGTTTTAGGTTTTCAATTTCTCTAATTAGACTCTCATTCCTAGACTTAAGTTCTTCTACAGTGTCAGCACATGACTTAAAAGAACACACAGATAAATCAGAATCATTAGATACCTCAGAGTCAGATCTAGAAGATGATGATGCATAGGCCATAAGTGCAAAGTTATGCACTTTAGGCTTGACTTGAGCCACCAGAGAATAGTTTGGTTCTTCATCAGCCAAATCACTCCAATCATACTCTCCCAATCCATCACAAGATACCAATGCAGTAGTGGTATTCTTTGTTTCTTCAGTGGTCTTCTTTGGAGCTTCAACATTCTTCTTTGGAGCTCTACATTCCCTGGCAAAGTGACCCTTCCTGTTGCAGTTATAGCACTCTATCTTTGACTTGTCAAAGCCAACATTTTCTTTAGCCCTGTACTTGACTTCTCTTCCAGTTCTCTTCAAGAATTTTCTTGCCCTTAAGGTCAACATGGCCATTTGCCATTTAAGATCCATTTCTTCAAGATCATCAGGATCAATTTGATCTAAATCTTGATTAATAACATGTGACCTTATACTTGTAGTTAGATCAGCCAAGAATGCACACAAAGCAATATCACTGGTGGAATTCTTATCATTTGAACTAGCAGTAGATACCCCATAAGCAGTAGAGTGAGATTCTTTAGACCCTTTTGACTTTGAAGATACAAAGGCAAGATTTTGTGTACCAGAAGATGAAGTAGATGAAGAAGTCAATTCTGGTTCATACACTCTTAAGTTGTTATAGAGACTTTCCAACTTCATAGTTTCAAAGTCAGGCTTATTCCTCCAAACAACTGTGTGCATACTCCATTCAGGTGCAAGACTTCTAAGGAACTTGAGGTTTACATCTTCTTGTGGAACCACATAGCCAACAAGCTTTAAATGACAGACAAGTTGATTGAGCCTATTGTAAGTGCCATTAATCTTTTCTCCACTTCTAGCAGTAAAGTTCTCAAACTGATGCTTCAACATGTTTTTCCTTGACTTTTTAGTAGCATCATTCCCTCCAAACCTAAATTCAACAGCATCCATCAGGTCTTTTGTGGTCTCACAACTATCAAAATCCAACTGAAATTCATTAGGTATTCCCATTAATAGAATACTATGTGCCTTGATCTCCATCTTTCTTAAAGAGTTCTTTTCAGCAGTCTTGATTGGTATCTCTTTTCCATCAGCACCCTTCTTTGGTAAAGAGTCACCGTTGATGATCACATTACACATGTTAAAGTCAATCATACGAATGTACTGTCTTATTCTCATCTTCCACAGCTCATATTCTCCAGGGTTGAGCATGGGAAATTGGGAACCTTTGAAGCAGTCACCATATGTGTGTTATCACCCATCTTCAGCAATTGATTTGGAACAGAAAACGTGCAAGGAACAGTTTTTTCTTGATTACAACTTCTAGATCACAAGCTCTGATACCACTTGTTGATCCTAGTTGAGCAAACGATCTTATATAGAAGTTGACTTGAGTTTAACACTTAAGCTAAAATGCGGAATATAAAAGCTTAACTTAAGAAGAACAATTCACTATCAACACTTCAATATATTATTAATACGAGCACTCGACAATGCTAGGGTTTTACAACCTTGAAGTGTAAACGAAACTAAAACAATACGTATGTAATCTAACCCTAGGATCCTCCTTTTATGGACCAAGGAATCCTACTAGGTTTACAATACCTTTCTACACAAGATAAGAATATTCTAGATGTATATAATATACACATAATCTATTCTATAATTATCTATTCCATACACATGCTTATCTCTTTAGCAGTAGATTCCACCAGCAGTATTTTCTCATAGCAGCACTTTGAATGACAGCAGCAGAATCTTTAACCTTAGCAGCATTCTCATCATAGCAGCAGTTTCATCAAGCAGCAGTTTCACCAAGCAGTAGAATCCAAAACCCAACAATTGGATTATATATATATATAGACAACGAGAGTGAGACTATTATGCATGATTTGAGAAAAAACGTTTTATCATTATTCAACAATGAGTTTTCCTAAACGTGAGAATAATTTCAAAATGAATTGAGGTTTTCTTTGAGAATATATTTATGCAAAACAAAATATCTCAATTCTTGATTTTGTGCAAAATAGAATCCTAGACTCAGATTTGAGAAGAAAGAAAACTTAAAATTTTATGCTCAGATGGCCGGCCCCCTTAAAGTGAGGCCGGTCCCCTTAATTTTAAGGGGGCCGCCCTTATAAATTAAGGGGTCCGCCCATCTGACAAAGAAAATTTTTCAGAAGATGTTAAGTATTCCAAGAATTTAATCAATTTGCTCCATCATTCCTAATTCTAAACGTAAGTGGTTAAGTAAATCACGCTTAAGAGGCTTAGTGACTATATCGGCAATGTTACCTTCCGAAGCTACCTTCTCTATTGTTATATTTTCTTTTTGAATAATGTCCCTAAGAAAGTGATATCTTGATGTTCCAACAACGTCAAGGTGAAACTCTATATGATGCATGGACTCGTTTCAAGGACTTACTCCAAAAAGTCCCTCATCATGGCATAGATCTTTGGCTCCAAGTCCAAATCTTCTATGACCATATCGATCTCTCCATAAGGCGAACCATTGACCAATTGGCCGGTGGCAAGCTACGTGATCTAAGTGCGGAAGAATCATGGGAACTCATAGAAGATCTAGCTCTCTATGACAACGAAAGTTGGAATGATCCCTGTGATTTGAACAAAATGGTCAAGGCAATATCTTTGCCTTCGAACAATTCTAGCACTCCCGACCATAGGATCATGGAACTTGAGGACTAAGTCGAGTTTCTCATGAAATCCTACGAAGCTCCTAAGCCTTCAAGCCAAGTGAACAAAATCACTTCTTTGTGCAAATTGTGTAATGGTTCTCATGAAACTCATAATTGAATGGAACTTCCAAAACATACTTTTAAGGAATTCACATCGTCACGTGCTGATAAAACAGAGGATAGAGAGCTCGCCACTAATCGAGGTCCTCGAAACTTTGGCGAGGCCTATGATGCATGGAAGGATAAACCAAATTTCAGAGGATACCAAACTCGGAGCGTATCCTTCAATGATTCTCCTCCACTCGCATGGTCCAAGCATTTTCCACCGCAGAACACTCCTAAGCAAAGCTATGAAGATGCCTTGTGAAAGTTCATTCTCTCTCAAGAATTACAGCTTTCCACGCTCGAGACCCGATTTAGACAACAGCAAGCCAATATGAATAACAAGACTTGTAATCTGTTAACCGGTATTAAAGAGCACGCTGTTAGTAAATCGATTTAGGCTGAAGAAGTTAAATCTGTCACCATCATGAATCAGCCAACCTCTCCTGTGAAAATAAAAAGCCCTAGTAAACTCTTTAAACATCTGTCACCAAAGGTGAAGGAAGTTAGGGACCATGCTAACCCCTCGGGACCAATCTACTTTGTAAATACCATCCCCACAATACTTGCTCCTACACCCGACCAAAGTCAACAACCAATTGGGAATGAGGGTCATGGAGTTAAGGTTGAGACCCCAGAGAAAGACCACGAAGTGGCTAAGAGCCTTGCCAACTTATTCGAGGACTCCATCACACAAGAGTCATGCAAATGGGATGAGTCGAAAGAGAGATCAAAAGGGCACACAAAAAATCCATTAATTTTGGGTGAATCTATTATAGAGAAACTTGAGGAAAATACGGTAGATATTACTATAGGGTGTAGTTATAGGATTAAGGAAAGCGACTCTGAAGTTTTTAAGATTTCTTGCACCACTAGGAAGAAGCTCATAACCGATACTTACATAGATCCTAACCTCCCTATAAACGTAATCCCCCTCTCCCTTTACAACGAAGCATTCCCTGAACATATCTCGTATGAAGGACTCGATAACGCCAGGATAATGAAAAGGTTATCAGTTATGATTGGAGGATTCATCTATAACATTGATCTCACCGTGATCAATGACATAAACTATGTCACTAATCTAACATTAACCAACCTCGTCCTTGGGAAACCATTTATTAATGAAACGGGAGTGATCCTTGATGAGGAGGATGGTAGTGCATTATTCACCAATGGCGTCAGGAAAGTGATTTTTTGAAAGGTTAATGAGGAAGTATATGAGTACTGTCTGTCACTAGATTGTAATGCATATGGATCACAGGATGGAAGATCAGAAAGGATAAAGCAGCGTGATCCGAATAACCTCAAAATCCCTTGTATGATTGGTCACAAGTATTTCGATAATGTCTACATTGATGTGCTCCTACCTAAGAATTTTATGTCCCTGTTCCATTATAACAATATTTGCAGATGGGGGATGATTTATAAAGGAGAAAGTGTTGTTGGTAGAGATCATGAAGTCCAGGTATTCATAGGAAATATGGCTTTCACAATAGACTTTACGATCATAGACAACATTGAGGACTATATCGACCCAAGGTTATCGCAAGTTGTTTTCAGAGCGCCCTTTTGTGATATCACTAACTTAATGGTTGACGACCGGAACGGAATCATGACTTTCACAGATGGAATTAGGAGGGTGTCATACCAAACGCCATATAAGATGAAGGACTTCGAAGGAATTGATTGCGACGGATTTGATAAGCTAGGTTCTCAACTTGTTTTATGTGATGAAGATGTTCGGAGAGGATGTAAAAACACCTTTGATTTATCATGTGGATTCTTTAAGGATGTTAGTACACTTGGATCCAAGTATCGGGAAGATGTCTTTGAGTTTGAAGACCCAAAATACCTGCACTATGAAAACGATGAAACCAATGCCGAGGTCACGTAATAACCCATGACCTTGAGTCTAGGTACAAGACTCGTAAATAAAGAAAATCGCTTCTTGGGAGGCAACCCATGTTTTGTGTGTTTTTATTTGTTTGATTTTTATTTGTTTGATGTTATTTGTTTCCGTATGCATGTTTTATTTATATTGTTGGTAGATCATGTTTCAAATTAAATTGTGAAAATGCTTTATTTTGTTGTTTAACTTCGTCTTAACTTCATATAAAGGTATTTTCAAAAGCTAAGTATAAGGGGAAACCCCAAATTTGTTTATAAGAACGAAAATGATCATGATTCGCCACAATATTAAATGAACATGTATATTAGTAATTGTTAGAGTCAAATGCTTGTATCGAGTCATAATGATGTTTTGCAGGATTTTCCAGGAAGTAGGACATAAGTTTTTCCAGAAATTTTCTGGAAACTTAAGATAAAGATTTCTGCAGGTCACTTCTGACGGCATCAGGGTTTAAAACCTGACGGCGTCACGTGTAAAATTCTGGAAATTTTGCGAGTTTTGTTTTTCTAACGGAGTCTTAAAAGTTTTTGTTGATTATTTAGTTTTATAAACTCTAGGAAATCTGCAACCATTCATTCCACAATCATTATATCTTAAATTATTTTCTAGTATTTTTTAGTATATATATAGATTGCCGCCAATTTTACGCGAGGTTGCCTTGATTGTTTTCTCAGGTTTAACAGGTTATATATGACAAGAAGATGATTTATATTTCTGGAAGGGAAGCGTTCAACGTTCATTTTCTTGGAGGAAGATCTAACCTTGTTAATACACTATCCACACCGAACGAATCAGGGGAGTATTTGTTTTCATTCTTTTACCTATTTTACTTTTACATTCTTTAATTGAACATTGGGGACAATGTTTATCCTAAGTGTAAGGGGAGGGTAAATGATGATACCTTATAGGATACAATTGCACTTGAGTTTGTTTGTTCGATGGTAGGTGTGTAATAAAACTAAGAGAAATACTTGTTAGTGTAATTTTAGCTCCAAATTTAAAATTTTTTACAACATTTAGGAGTGAAACTTTAGCCTTAACAAGCGTCTCATGGATAGGAATTGTATGACTAGCACAAAAACCATACCACTCAAAAAATTTCCACCCCAAAATGTGAGGTTCACCTTTAGATCTTTAGGAAAAAGCATTCATTCTTAATGCTTGTGAGTGTACCGGTAGTATTCAGATTCTAGAACTTGTGATAGCGATGCATCCCGAGACTGCTAGTGAGACTACATTCGTGTAGTTAGGATTTACTACATGATAAGAGGCATTAGGATAACCCATGTTTTTACAACTGTGTTTTATATAATTACATTGACTTCATTAGTCAAGTAATTCTCCCGTACCTTAGCGTTGTACTCATTTTTAGTACACGATACCCCTAGTACACCCCTCCGAGCCTATCTTTTCGTTTCTAACTTTAAGCATCTTACTTAAAGGAAGAATTTGTTACAACCCACCCAAATGTGCAACCAGATCGCCTTAGCCTTCCTTGTATGCACTCATCTTTAGTGCATTATTGTTAATTGTTTAAACCCTTAGTTAATTATCTAATTGATTACATGGTTGCTAAGTCGAGTCATATCTTGTACATATTGTTTTGGGACGATTGTGACTCATGGGTAAAGTATTAGTGTTATGGAGTAATGGGGAAGAACATCAAATTATTACCCCCATATGTGCGTTAGTCTTAAAAAGTACTCCAAGTGTTTTGATTATCTTGATTCGAGTCATTAGAGTAGTTTATTGTAAAGTATGTAAAAATTCAAGTGTAAGGGGAATGTGATGTATTATTTTGGATGATAGGGCAAGAGTGTATGCAAAATATATATATATATATATATATATATATATATATATATATATATATATATAGAAAAAATAATAGAAAAAAGAAAAGAGAAAAATATACGGACTACCATCCCGTTTCATTCTATGTTTGTTTTAAGTTTTTGTTATTTTTGATTTATTAGCTTAAGTCGAGTCTAGTCTTGGCTTAGCAATGCCATATTGTACATGTAATTAACCAAGATGATTAACTCGCCACCAGTAAATATTGCCTTTATCCAACAAAACCGTGTTTTCCATATCCCTACACCTAACGTTATAACCCTTTAAAAGACCTCTTTGATAGTTTATCTTAGGTGCTTACGCCAAGTGGTGGAGGTTTCATCCTTTCCCAAGCCCATGGTAATCTATTTGCTATGACAGGTAGTGAGAGATGTTTTCCATTTCCATATTGTGATATATACTTTATTACACCCGAGAGATGTGAGTATCTAAACACTATTTGTGAGGTGCTAGTGTATGACCTCCGTGCTTGTTTTTGGTTTTTAGTGGAAAGATTATTTGTTGTAATTACTTTTATATTAGTGTTAAATGACCCCTAACTTGTATTTTGATTAGAATAAAAGCTCATTTTCTTGAGGACAAGCAAATCTCAAGTGTAAGGGTATTTGATGAGGCGAAAAGTGTACCGCTTTTAAGGGGTCATTTAAGCCCGAATTCGAGATTATTTGATCAAATATTGCCCTAAATTGTTCCTGTTGTCATTTTAGGTACTTTTGGAGAGAAATCTGGAAAAGGAAGCATTTTGGACGTTTTTGGAGCATAAAAGTGAAGAAAACGGCAAAGTCTCAAAATTTCTTGTTGGGAACAGTACCTGACGACGTCAAGGGTTTATACATGACAGCATCAAGAGTGGTAAAAGAGGTGGAAGTGGAAAATACACATGAAGATCCAGAAAGTTTTTAGGCTTATTGGCCTGACGGCGTCACCTAGGTCGTCAGGGTCCAAATACACGTGACGGCCAGAGTTCATTCCTACATAACGGCGTCAGAAGTGGATCTAGGCAATACGAATTTCATCATGACGGCGAGTTGACGGCGTCACAAGCTATAATGTGACGCCGTCAAGGTGTAAAATCTATATATAGTTTTCTAATTTTCATTCATTAAGTGAGGAACTTTGTGTGGGATATTCGGGCATAAACCCTAGACGAATTTTACAGCTTTTTCAAGGGTTTCAACCCCTTGATTCTTCCATGTTCAATTGAAGATAAGTACTTATCCAAATCATTCAATATGTCTATGTGTTGTGTGATTATATCTTACGCTTGTCTTCTCTTTAACATGCTAGGCTAGGTTTTTATTGTGTTTGCTTAGATGTAGTGAAACCTAGATGTTGATTATGGGTTGATTGTTTGTTTATAATTGTTATGGATGATTGTATTCGATGTTAGGCTTAAGAAAACTGGCAGACTTCCATTGGTAACTTGCTTGAACGTCTTAAGAAACATGATCGGAGGTGTACTACGATTTTTGGTTGTATTTAATGTGTAAGAGAATTCTAATGATCCTATGTTAGGAGCTTCTAACGGCTCGACATAGGAGTGAAGTAGGATCTTATAGAGTTAGGGAATATTGTACACGGCTCTACGACTGGTATTAAGGAATATAACCCGTCATCCATGAAATTGTAACAAGCTAATCAACCTGTAAAAGATATCTAGGGAGTAATGAAATCTAAGTAAACACAACTTTTCTCATTATTGTTTCCACCACATTAGTATAATAACTTTGTTTTCATTTTTTTTATTTTATTTTGATTGCATCTGTAGTTAATTGGGTTAGTTGGCTAGCAACTAATTCTGCCCACTCATTCAAAACTCGAGATTTTACTTGCTTTCCATAAAATATAAAAATACAAAAAGAATCATCCCTCACCTCTAGACCTAGTTTAGTAGGCTTTCTAATCCTAGCGACACTATTCCTGAGTTGAACGATCAATCCCCCGGTACTTGTCACTATACTATACTACAACGATCAGGTACACTGCCTGGTGGGGGTTGTAAGCTTCTCGAGATCCCTTGAGAGGTAAAACCTGTTGCGAGGGTGCAATTCCCACGTATCATGAAGAGAAGTCTCGAGTTTGGTGCTAAGGGAGTGGAGTACGGCGAAGAGGTGCTTCATAGCCGAACCACTATAAATCCTCCGTGTCTTGGTTTGATCTTTCCATCCCTATATTTCCTTTCATTACTTTACTTGCATTGTTAATTTTCATTTACATATATTTGTTCATATTGTCCAAGTGTTGAATTCACATAAGATCGAATGAAAGTTTTAAAGTAAACAAAAGTTTTCATAATAAACTAAAAAGACGTAAAACTATTCAACCCCCCTTCTAGTTTTCCACAATAAGGATTTATTTGATACATTTTTTAAGGGGTCATTTAAGCCTAAAATCATGATTTATGATCAAATATTACCTCAAATCGTTTCTTTTTGTATTTAGGTACTTGGGACGAGAATTTGGGAATTTGGAGCTTTTTGGAAGTTTTTAGGCAAAAAAGTAAAGAAAACAACAAAGTCGCGAAAAACCATGTCAGGAAAGAAGACCTGATGGCACCACGTTATGCCTTGTGACGCCGTCAGCCTTTAATCTTGAAGCTAGAAGAATTTACGCATGACGCTTCAGAAACTTTAGAAGATTTTACACCTGACGGCGACAAGTGTAATTGGATGAAGGGCGTTACTTGTTAAAGTTATTAGAGACGGCTCAGAAAGCTTAAAGAATGAAGGCGTCAGACACAACCAGACGGCATCAGAAGTGAAAGAGAGACGGTTTCAGAAGGTCAACTTGCACAAGAAGAAACCCTAAACACGGCGGTCTGACGGCGTCATGATCTATAACATGACGCCGTCAGCTTTGTAAATCTATATATACTTTTCGATTTTTCATTTATTAGTGTGACACTTTGGAGACCTAAACCCTAGATGAATTTTAGAGCTTTTGTAAGGCTTTCACAACCTCTTTTCTTCCATGTTCAATTGAACTTAAGTATTCCTTTAATCATTCAATATGTCTATGTGTTGTTTGATTACATGTTTATCTTTTCATTCTTTTAACAAGCTAGCTTAAGTTACTTAGTGTTTGCTTAGATATAATAAAACCTAGTTATTAGTTATTGTTGCGTTGTCTATTGTTTAGTTGATTGATTCACGTTAGGCTAAGAAAACTGGTTGACTTCCTTTGTGTAACTAGCTTGAACGTCTTAGAAAACATAACCATATGTGCAATATAGGTTTTTCTCATTGTATTTAATGCATGAGTTGATGTTTACGATCCTACGATAGCGTAATTGAGTTACAATTGTAGGTGAAATTGATATTCAAAGAGTTGGGGAATTTAGCACAGCCCCGCGACTGCTATTAAGGAATACAGTGCTTCTACTAAAACAACTGCACTGTGACATTTAACAATTCAATAAAAGATAACTAGGGAGTAATTAAATCTAAGTAAAAACATTTGTCTCATTAAATAAAAAATTTCGCCTACTCTTCTAACCTAAGATTTTTATCTGCTTTCATAAAATAAAAAATTACAAAAAGAATCATCCCTCACCTTTAGGCTTAAATCGTCTTCACTTCAACCTAACGACACTATTCACCTAGAGAACGATCAATCCCCCGGACATACCTATACAACACTAAAACGACCAGGCACACTGCCTGTAGGATTGCAAGCTTCTCAAAATCCCTTAGGAAGTAAAACCTTTTGCGTGACCACAAACCTCGCATCAAGTTTTTGGCACCGCTGCCGAGGAATATTTATTGCTTAGGTTTGATTTCTATTTTTTTAGGTCTAATCACTAGATTCCTATCAAGTTTGATTTTTATTTTCTTTTCATAGCTTTCTTTAGTCTATCTTTTTCTTCGTTTTTTGTTTGTAGTTCTCGTCATTTGCCATCATGGTAAATGACAGCGTCTTCGATCCCCTTGTCCAGCCAAAACCACAACCACAAGATCCACAAAACCACCATGACCCTCCCGAACAACCTAGGGCCCGCGCTTTAGGTGAATACTCCCGACCTAGCCACCAAGGCTTTCGAAACACTATTGAGCTCCCCCAAAGAGCCAATGCGTCTGCCTTGTGATTCGACACCATCCGGTTGGTGCAAAGCAGATGTGCATTCTATGGACTTCGTCCCGAAGATCCATACCAATATCTCAAGGATTTCCTTAAAATAGTTGATTCCATAGACCTTGATTTTTAAACACATGAGACGACACGCTTGTGTCTCTTCCAATTCTCTCTACGTGACCAAGCTAGTCAATGGATTGAGTGTTTAGCCATGGGATCCATCACCTATTGGGATGATCTCACTTCTCGTTTCCTCTCTCAATTTTTCCCACCGGGGAGAACTACCAAGCTAAGGAATGTCATTTTGATGTTACAACAACGTCAAGGTGAAACTTTTTACGAAGCGTGGACTCGTTTCAAGGACTTACTCCAAAAAGTCCCTCATCATAGCATTGATCTTTGGCTCCAAGTCCAAATTTCCTACGACCATGTCAATCAATCCACAAGGCAAACCATTGACCAAGCGGCCGGTGCTAAGCTACCTGACAAAAATGTGGAAGAATCATGGGGAATCATAGAAGATCTTGCTCTCTATGACAACGAATGTTGGAACGAACCCCACGATTTGAGCAAAACGGTCAAGGCAATATCTTTGCCTTCGAATAACTCAAGCATTCCGAACCGTAGGATCATGGAACTTGAAGACCAAGTCAATTTTCTCATGAAAGTTTTATGAAGCTCCAAAACTTTCAAGTTAAGTGAGTGAGATCACTTCTTCATTCGAATATTGTAGTGGTCCCCATGACACTCGTAATTGCATGGAACTCCCCGAACAAGCTTTTGCGGACTACGCATCCTCACGTACCGACGGAGCAGGAGAAAAATGGTTCACTTTCAAACCCAAGCAAAACGCTTATGGTGATTCTTACAACCCGTATTGGAAAAATCACCCAAACTTTAGGTGGAAACAAAACCAAAACCCTTCTCAAAATAATTCTTCCAATCCACCTAATCGTTTCCAACCAAACGGTTCACCTTCGAATCGTACCTTAAAATATAACCCTCCCAACAATTCCAATAGTTCTAACAACTTTGAGGGGTTAATTTCCAATTTTATGGCATCTCAAGAAGCTTGTTTAATCAAGTTTGAAGCCGATTTCAATCAAAAACAGAATGAGATGACCAATAAAATTGAGAATTTAATAAAGGCTCTTAACAACCAAGGAATGATCCCTTCGAGTAAGAACGTTAGAAACACAAGTGGGGGAGGTGATGTTAAGGATCCTTCATCATCCAAACATGTTCACTTTGTTAATGTCGTCACTATTAAACCACCAAATATAAGTAGTGAAGAAGATGAGGGAGATAGAGTAGAGGTGGAAAGTGATCCAAAGGAGGACTTAGGAATGATGATGAGAAAAGAGTGGAAGAAGTTGATGATGACTATTTTGATAAGTTTCCCACGGTGGAGGAATTGGCTTTTCACAAATATTTATTGCATGATCTTTGCCCATTCTTTATAAGAATAATTCCAATCATTGCACATGATAATCCTAGAAACATTAATATACCGTGCAATATAGGACAGGTTCACGTATGGAAAGCTTATATTGACCTTTATTCTCCGAAAAACATCATGACTAGGAAATACTATAATTGGATAATGAAAAAACAGCTTTTACCTAGGCAAGATCCCGAGAATCTTATAAAAAGGACTAATTTCATTGGAAAAGTTAAGGGATTGCATGTGTTTATAGGGAATTTCACTTACGTCACGGACTTCGTAGTAGTGGAAGATATTAGTTCGACAATTGATCCTTGCTTATCTCATGTGCTATTAGGAAAACCATTTTGTGGAGCTTTTTAGAATGACTTATGACCCGACCTTAGGGATAGTTAGGTTCATGTGGGAAACCGATGAGATTGCCTATCAAATGCCATATAAGATTGAAAAATTCCTTCTAATGCCCAATCTTGAAAAGGAACTCAAGCAAGCGGTCTACCATAGGAATGATGAGGATAAGAGAAGAGGAGTAGACTACATGATGAACTTGGTTTTTATAAAGAATGCTTGCAATTAGGTCCGGAATATAAGACCAAGATAGAGGATGACCTTGAGAACGTGACGGGAGATGGAGTCACGTAATAGACGTGACTTTGAGTCTAGCTACAAGACTCGTTAATAAAGAAAAGCGCTTCTATGGAGGCAACCCAGGCTTTTTATTGTTTGCTTGTTTGTTTTTGTTTTTATTTGATTTCATATATATGCTCCATCTTTCTTTGTTTATTATTCATGTCTTACATATTTTGTGAAAATGCTTTATTTTGTTTTTAACTTCGCCTTAATCACATATAAAGGTATTTTGCAAAAAGACAAGTGTAGGGAAGATCATATTTGTTTTTAAGAACGAATTTGACATGAACAATAACAAAGATTGATTTAGTGTGTGTGTGTATATATATATATATATATATATATATATATATATATATATATATATATATATATATATATATATATATATATATATATTAGTGTGTTTGTTTGAGTCAAATGCTTGTATCGAGTCACAATGAACATTTTACAGAATTTCCAAATTTTAAAACTCACATTTTTCCAGAAATCTTCTAGAAACAAAATATAAAAGTTCTGTCAGATCATTCCTGATGGCATCAAGCTTTACAACCTGACAGCTTCAGGTACTCTATCTATACAATTTTCCAGGTTTTGTTTTTCTGCTGGAAATCTTATATTATTGAAAATTTTCAAAACTTTAAATTTCCAGGAATCTGTAAACATTTATCTTGTAAGCATTATATCCTTTTAATTCCTAGAAAGAAAAGTAAGATATATGTGCTCGTTTCCAGGATTTAAACTTTATGTAGATTTTACACCGATTTTATGCGAGGTTTTGTGTTTTATTTTCGTAGTTGTTTACAGGTTATATTGGACAAATCCCGAGACCGCTAATGAGACTACATTCGTGTAGTTAGGATTTACTATATGATAAGATGCATTAGGATAACCAATATTTTAAACTTGTATTATAATTACATTAACTACATCGGTCAAGTAATTCTCCCACACCTTTGCGATGTACTCATTTTCAGTACACTATATCCCTAGTACATCCCTCAGAGCACATCTTTTTCACGGTTCTCATAATATTTTGGTGGATTCCGAAATATTAATGAAGAACATTGTTTACAATCCACCCCCAAATGTATACCCAAATCGCCTTAGCCTACCTTGTATGCACTCATTTTTAGTGCATTATTGTTACATGTTTAAACAATTTTGTGATGATTACATGGTTGCTAAGTTGAGTCATATCTTGTACATACAATTTTGTGATGATTGCGACTCATGGGTAACTATACTAGTCACTAAGAAGTGAAAGGGAAATCACCCCTTATATACGTTAACGTTGAAAGTGCTACAAGTGTTTTAATTTTCTTAATTCGGGTCGTTAATTAGTTATGTAAAAGTTCAAGTGTAAGGAGGATGCAAGATCCCTTTGATGTATTATTTTGGATGGTAGAGTAAGAATGTATGCAAAAGAAAAAAAAGTGAAAAAAAAAACATACGGGCTACCATCCACGTCTTTTATTTATGTTTAAGTCATTATAGTGTCTTGAAAAATACAAAAAGGAGTTATAGTTAGCATAGTTGAGTAGAGTCTTGGCTTAACAATGCATCATTATATATGTAATTGACCAAGACAATTGACTTGCCACCAATAAAAATCCCTTTATCCAACAAACCGTGTTTTCCTTACCCTTGCACTAACATTACAACCCTTTAAAAGACCTCTTTGATAGTTTATCCTAGGTGCTTACACCAAAGTGGTGGAGGTTTGATCCTTTCCCAATCCTATGGTAATCTATGTGCTATGACAGGTAATGAGTGTTATTTTTTCCGTTTCCATATGTGATATATAACTTTATAACACCCGAGAGAAGTGAGAAACCAAACACTTATTATAAGGTGCTAGTATATAATTTCCGTGCTTATTTTAACTAACGTGGAATAATTGTATGTTCTAATTACTTTTATATTATTGTTGAATGACTGCTAACTTGTACTTTGATTAGAATAAAAGCTCATTCGCTTGAAGATAAGCAAATCCCAAGTGTAGGGATATTTGATAAGGATTTATTTGATACCTTTTTAAGGGGTCATTTAAGCCTAAAATCGTGATTATATGATGAAATATTACTTCAAATTGTTTCATTTTGTATTTTAGGTACTTGGGACGAGAATTCTGGAATTTGGAGCTTTTTGGACGTTTTTAGGCGAAAAAGTGAAGAAAACAACAAAGTCGCGAAAAACGTGTCAGGAAAGAAGACCTGATGGTGTCGCGTTATGCCTTGTGACGCCGTTAGCCTTTAATCTTGAAGCTAGAAGAATTTACACATGACGCTTCAGAAACTTTTGGAGATTTTACACCTGACGGCGTCAGGTGTAATTGGATGAAGGGCGTCACTTGTTAAAGTTATTAGAGACGGCTCAGAAAGCTTAAAGAATGACGGTGTCAGTCACAACTTGACGGCGTCAGAAGACAAAGAGAGACGACGTCAGAAGGTTGACTTGCACAAGAAGAAACCCTAAACACAGCGGTCTGACGGCGTCAGGATCCATAACCTGACGCTGTCATCTTTGTAAATCTATATATAGTGTTCGATTTTTCATTCATTAGTGTGACACTTTGGAGACCTAAACCCTAGACGAATTTTACAGCTTTTGTAAGGATTTCACAGCCTCTTTTCTTCCATGTTCAATTGAATTTAAGTATTCTTTAATCATTAAATATGTCTATGTGTTGTTTAATTACATGTTTATATTTTCTTTCTTTTAACATGCTAGCCTAAGTTACTTAGTGTTTGCTTAGATCTAATGAAACCTAGTTATTGATTATTGTTGTGTTGTCTATTGTTTAGTTGATTGATTCAAGTTAGGCTAAGAAAACTGGCTGACTTCCTTTGTTTAACTAGCTTGAACATCTTAGAAAATGTAACCATATGTGCAATATATATTTTTCTCGTTGTATTTAATGCATGAGTTGATGTTTATGATCCTATGATAGCGTAATTGACTTATGATTGTAGGTGAAATTGATATTCATAGAGTTGAGGAATTTAGGACAGCCCCATGACTCGTATTAAGAAATACAAAGCGCTTCAACTAAAACAACTGCACTGTGACATTCAACAATTCAATAAAAGATAACTAAGGAGTAATTAAATCTAAGTAAATACGTTTGTCTCATTATAAGAAGTTCAATACTTTTATTTTCTTATTATTTTAATTTCTGTTTTATAAAAATAGCTTTTGGGTTAGTTGAATAGCAACTAATTCTGTCCACTCTTCTAACCCGAGATTTTTATCTGCTTTCATAAAATAAAAAATTACAAAAAGAATCATCCCTCACCTTTAGGCTTAAATTGTCATACATTTTAACCTAACGACACTATTCCCTAAGAGAACGATCAATCCCCCGGACATACCTATACTACACTATGTTGGATCGATATACTCTGACCAAACTACTTTGTAGCTTGTAAAGGTTTAACAATATTGAGTAAACTCAACACTATTAATATTGAAACATTGTTTTGACCTTGTAAAGTATGCGGAATCTACTAACACAAAGCTTAAGAAGAACTTTTATATTAAACCAAACTTGAACCTACTTTGTTACACAGATTCACTAACAATCCTTAACTATTATCGACTTGTAAAACTTATATCCCTAATACCATCATAAGGCTCCTTATATAGATAACCTTAAGTTGGTTTACATCATCTACTTGAACGACAAGTAATTATCCCTAACTAATTCTAGAATATTCATACAATATTACATATTAATCCTTTAATCAATATTGCAATTAAGTCCTTATACTCTTCGAAGTACTTTGAATGATCTTCAATATGCAGCAGTACTTTGACTTTGATCTTCAAGCAGCACTTTGACACAGCAGTACTTTGAAATGCAGAAGTACCTTAAACTTTATATCCCAACAATCCTCCCCTAACTTGAACTCCACTTGCTTGATTTCAAGTTTCTTTTTTATCTTTGATCTTCAAAATCCTTAATCATTCAGAAAGATTGTTTCTTTATCTCTTTATCTTTTATCTGGCATGTGTCAAAGTACTCTTTATCAGCATCAGTTGATATCTTCTCTGCAATAAACCTCCACAGCTACTCAGCAACATTTTGGTACAATGTTCATCAAATCTTTTAAAGTTTCATACTATTCTCATCACTTCCAGGTATGTAAACTCCTGTGAGAGGTGAATCATTGAAAATTAATGGATTTTGATGTCTCTTTACCAAAGCCATTAACTTTGGAGTAGCCAATGTTTAGGTTTGAACAACCATGGTACATTGATAACCATATGCTTTTTAGCAAATCATCAGCTATCAACGGATTTAAGTAGTCTTTACCAAGAGCCGTTTGCTTTTGGACTAGTTAGTTCTTTGATCTCAACCATGGTGAACTAATTACCATAAATGGATTTTCCACAGCCTTTACCACAAGCCATTTTTCCTTGTGGGCTAGCCAACTCTTCACTTTTACAGATATGGTAAGTTGAAAACCATACAATTTTTAGTAAATTGTCAACTAAAAACGGATTTGATTATCACATCAGAGCCGTACCCTCATGATGAGTCAAACTCTTTCTTGTCTGTTAAACATGGTGAGTTGATTACCATTTGCTGTGTAGTATAAATACTAACACCATGTGTTTCTCTTCAAATCCTTTTATTTACTTCACTTTTAAACATCAAAAACTTTTTATTTTATTTTACAAAGAACTTATATTGGTTTTATGCAACAAGCAGTACTTTGATAAAGTACTGTTTGTCTTTGCAGTACTTTGAAAAAATACTTATTATACAAAACAAATCGTACCAGTACTTTGCAATATTATTCTTCAGATTTAGTCCATCTGATAAATAGCTTAATCACATCCAAAGCTACATCAGATTCATCTTCAAGTTCCATTCCATGATCCAACATTCTGAGCATAATTTCTCTTATCAATAGATATCTTCTCTCAGCAAGCATGTGAATCATGGTACCATCTTCCATCTCAAGTGAATGAACTCCTGATGACTCAAAGAATCTCCATCTTGTAATTTCCCAATTTTCTTGATCATTCCACAGAGTATCAACATTTGTTTCTTCTGTTTCCCAGATGGTTATTAAATCTCCAAGCAAGATTAATCCCACTCCTGATGCTTCAATCTCCTCATAGTATGTTTGCACGTGCATGTATAAATCATAGAGATCTTCTCTGGTAATAAAATGAAGAACATCCCATAACATATTGAATACTGTGAAACTTTCATCTTCTCTGTTGAACATAAGATAGTTCCCTTCTTTTGATTTAACCACGGAGAATGAGATAATCTTTGATTTCTTTCCAGAGTTTTCTGTTTTCTTATTCTCAAAATCAACCACTCTGAAATAGTTTCTCCGTTCATCAATTGTATCTTCATGTATCATCTTAAGTCTCTTTGACAATTGATCATCTTGAACTGCTTTCTTTCTTTTCAATTTACTTTGCTCAGCTTGTTCTTTCCTTACATCTTCTAACTTCTTCTCCTTATCAGCATCCATGGGTACAAAACTTTCCAACTCTTTCTTGATAGACTCTTGTACTTGTTCCCATAGAGCTTTCACTTCTGGATACCTCAATTTTTGTAAATTCTTGTATCCTCT
The DNA here is from genome assembly GCA_030686995.1 of Artemisia argyi. Taxonomy (NCBI): domain Eukaryota; kingdom Viridiplantae; phylum Streptophyta; class Magnoliopsida; order Asterales; family Asteraceae; genus Artemisia; species Artemisia argyi. The sequence continues at coordinate 43,789,897 of CM060700.1, forward strand.
TCCTTTCAAGAAACTAATCATCCAGTTTCTTTCTTGAGCAATTGTCATTGGCTTTCTTGTAATTGGCTTACTTATTTCTTCCAAATACTCTGCATCATACTCAGCTTGTTGCTTCCTAGCAACCTCAGCATCCTCTGCTATCTTTATTTCTCTAAGCTGTGCAAGAGTAAATTTCTTCTTTTTCTTCTTAATATTCTTATACTTCATGATCCCTTTCCCTTTATCTTTAGGATCTAACTCTTTAGATTCAGAAGAAGATTCAGAAACTTGTTGTGCAGGCTCAGAAATATGTTTACCTCCTGAGGGTCTATTCAAATTAATCATAATCTAAGCTATAGTTTCATCATCACTTGTTGTATGCACCTTAACTTCTTCTTGCTGTATAGGATTTGAAGGACCAGCTTTATCTTCAAAATTCTTTGTAGAAGGTCCAGCTGTAGAAGTTCCAACTTCATCAATATTCATAGTAGCAGTACCTTGCTCAGCAGTACCTTGCAGACCAGTACTTTCATCAACAGTACCTTGAACATCAGTACATTGATTTTGAGTGCTTTGAATATTTTGTGCTTCAGCATCTTGCTCAACAACTTCTTCTTGTGCAATATTCATATCTTCTTCAACCTTTTTCTCTGGCACAAAAGTCTTTGGATCTTCTGGATAGTGCCAAATTTGAGCACCATCTGAATATTGAATCTCAACATCATCTCTATTCAAATTATCATCTTGATTCCTCCCCAATTTGATAGATGATGACTTCTTATGCTTCTTCTTGGATTTAGAAGTCTTCTTATATGATTTAGACTTTTGATTCTGAGATTGTTTCTTTTCCTTCACATAAAGCCTAAAATTTTGTACAAGAGGCCATACAAACTTCTTTAACCTTCTGAACTTCTTTCTTAAACTCTTGATTTCTGCAGTCTGATCAGCCATAGCTTTCTTCATCCTCTCCAACTCTCTAGTCAAAGCATAATTATTCAAAGGACCTCCAACTCCCTCATCTCCTCCAGGTGTTTGAAGCCCACCTGTGGGAGTATAATCATTGGGAGAAGGTACTGGAGTATGCTATGAAGTAGTACCTTTTGAAGAAGTACTTTGTGGAGAAGTACCTTCAGCAGAATTAGGATTTTCCAAAGAAGCAGAAACTGAGAGAGTTCTTTCACTTAAATCATCATGCTGAGGTGAAACAATAGGTGGTGTAGGTGTATGGACTGATGCAAAATGCTCAGAAGGATCAGGTTGATCAGCATCATCAGAATTAGCAGAACCACTATTGTCAACATCATCCCTAACAGCATGTGCTACCTCTAACATGTAAGCATTGAGAGGTGTATTTGTACCCGAAAAAATTAACTCCCTTGTGAGACATAAAGGTGAACACCTTAGGTGGCATCGTAATAGTGGGTACATAATCCTGAGGTTTTTTTATCCCATCTAGTGGATTCTCTAAGATAAGCTGAATGAATCTAGGATACATCAGAAAAGGTGATCCAGCCTTAATATGTGTGATCATACCATCAAAGATCATGTAAGAAAAGTTGAAGGATTGATTGGTAATGAGGCCAACTAATGCAGAGGCTATGGCATGCCCAAATTGATCCCAAGCAGTACTCTTTGGACTTAAGCAATGAAGTAAAACATGAATAAGATAGTTCCAGTGAGGACTTACCATTGCTTTCTGAAAAGTAAGCTTGTCCAAAGGTCCTTCATACCCAATATCCCTCAGTGCATCCCAAATATCTTGTTTAGCAAACAAAACAGAGCCTCCTTCATCTTCAAACAACAGAACCTCCCTGATTATTGCTTCAATAACACGAATAGCTCTCCCAGCAACTGTAGCATGAATAACATCCTCTCCATCTTCAATCTCAGCCCTTGCCGTAGCCCAAAACTCCTGTATCCAAGGGCCAATTGTTGGGTTTTGGATTCTGCTGCTGAGTGTAACTACTGCTATGATGAGAATGCTGCTAAGGTTAATGATTCTGCTGCGGTCAAAGTGCTGCTATTGGAAAATACTGCTAGAGGAATCTACTGCTAAAGAGATAAGCATGTATATGGAGTAGATAATTATAGAATAGATTGTGTGTATATTATATACGTCTAGAATATTCTTATCTTGCATAGAAAGACATTGTAAACCTAGTAGGACTCCTTGGCCTATAAAAGGAAGATCCTAGGGTTAGTTTTGAGTACGTATTGTTTTAGTTTCGTTTACACTTCAAGGTTGTAAAACCCTAGCGTTGTTGAGTGCTCGTATTAATAATATATTGAAGTGTTGATAGTTAATTGTTCTTCTTAAGTTAAGCTTTTATATTCCGCATTCTAGCTTAAGTGTTTAATTCAAGTCAACTTCTATATAAGATCGTTTGCTCAACTGGGATCAACAAGTGGTATCAGAGCTTGTGATCTAGAAGTTGTAATCAAGAAAAAAATGTTCCTTGCACGTTTGCTGTTCCAAATCAATTGCTGAAGATGGGTGATGACACACATATGGTGACTGTTTCAAAGGTTCCCATGCTCAACCCTGGAGAATATGAGCTGTGGAAGATGAGAATAAGACAGTACATTCGCATGATTGACTTTAACATGTGGAATGTGATTATCAATGGTGACTCTTTACCAAAGAAGGGCCCTGATGGTAAAGAGATACCAATCAAGACTGCTGAAGAGAATTCTTTAAGAAAGATGGAAATAAAGGCACATAGTATTCTCTTAATGGGAATACCTAATAAATTTCAGTTGGACTTTGATAGTTGTGAGACTGCAAAAGACTTGATGGATGCTGTTGAATTTAGGTTTGGAGGGAATGATGCTACTAAGAAGTCAAAGAAAAACATGTTGAAGCATTAGTTTGAGAACTTTACTGCTGAAAGTGGAGAAAAGATTAATGGCACTTACAACAAGCTTAATCAACTTGTCAGTCATTTAAAGCTTGTTGGCTATGTGGTTCCACAAGAAGATGTAAACCTCAAGTTCCTTAGAAGTCTTGCACCTGAATGGAGTATGCACATAGTTGTTTGGAGGAATAAGCCTGACTTTGAAACTATGAAGCTGGAAAGTCTCTATAACAACTTAAGAGTGTATAAACCAGAGTTGACTTCTTCATCTACCTCACCTTCTGGTACACAAAATCTTGCCTTTGTATCTTCAAAGTCAACAGGGTCTAAAGAATCTCACTCTACTACTTATGGGGTATCTACTACTGATGGATCTGCTGCTAGTTCAAATGATAAGAATTCCACCAGTGATATTGCTTTGTGTGCATTCTTGGCTGATCTAACTACAAGTGTAAGGTCATAGGTTATTAATCAAGATTTGGATCAACTTGATCCTGATGATCTTGAAGAAATGGATCTTAAATGGCAAATGGCCATGTTGACCTTAAGGGCAAGAAAATTCTTGAAGAGAACTGGAAGAGAAGTCAAGTACAGGGCTAAAGAAAATGTTGGCTTTGATAAGTCAAAGATAGAGTGCTACAACTGCAACAGGAAGGGTCACTTTGCCAGAGAATGTAGAGCTCCAAAGAAGAATGCTGAAGCTCCAAAGAAGACCACTGAAGAAACAAAGAATACCACTACTGCATTGGTATCTTGTGATGGATTGGGAGAGTATGATTGGAGTGATTTAGCTGATGAAGAACCAAACTTTTCTTTGGTGGCTCAAGTCAAGCCTAAAGTGCATAACTTTGCACTTATGGCCTATGCATCATCATCTTCTGGATCTGACTCTGAGGTATCTAATGATTCTGATTTATCTGTGTGTTCTTTTAAGTCATGTGCTGACACTGTAGAAGAACTTAAGTCTAGGAATGAGAGTCTAATACAAGTGTCTTAGAAACACCTAAGGTAGAGGGTAGAAAATTTCCTGATACTCCTATTATTGAAGACTGGTATTCAGATAGTGATGAGGAACAGGAACAGGTTGAACTAGAACAAAGTGCAGAAAAGGAAGCAATTCCTACCAAAGTTGAACCTAAAATTGAACAGGTGAAGTTTATGAGACCTGTGTTAGGTAAGGGCATCTCTAGGAAAATTGTAGAATATAATGAGATTTCTAGAGATAGATTGAATGGTTTCTATAATAAGCCTAGAGGAAATCAGAGAAACTTTAATAACCTTGTTTCTAACAAATTAGGTAGTGAGTTTCAATTAAAGAAAAAGGCTTGTTATAAGTGTGGTAGCTTTGAACATTTGATTAATAGTTGTCCTGACCACAAAAAGCCTGTTTGGAATCAATATTCTAGGGTGAATCATAAATATGTTACTAAGAATACTCACCCTCATCTAAATAGAAACATGATTCCTAGGGCTGTGTTGTTAAGATCTGGTGCAACTAGATCTATTTATGCTGCTAAATCAAATGGTGCTTTCAAAACCACAACTGGTTCTGTTGCTGGCTCTACTGCTAGTAAGCACTCTGCTGCTAGTAAGCATTCTGCTGGTAGTAAGCAATCTGCTGCTAGTACAAAACTTTCTACTTCTAGGCCAAAAGTTTTATCAAATACAGTTGTTGGAAATCATTTTTATGCTGTTAAGGCCTCAGCTTGTTGGGTTTGGAAACCAAAATCAACTGTTTCAAACAATGTTTCCAAAAACAGCAGTGCATCAAGTGATTTAAAGAAATTTAACTATGTTGATGCACAAGGCAGATCCAAGTCAGTAATGGCTTGGGTCCCCAAGAGAAACTAATTTCTCTACTTTCATGTGCAGGGTAATCTACTGGATGATCTTAAAGATATGGTTATAGTTGATAGTGGATGCTCTGGACATATGACAGGAGATGAGTCTCAACTTGAAGACTTTGAGGCTTTTGAAGGTGGTTTGATACTGAGTTTATGTCCAAAGATTCACCTCTCGAACCAGGTCACACAGGTCGAAGTGATGAGGACAGGACAGAGACAAATGAATTGACGGAAAATCTTGTACATCATGCCAATGTCAATGATTCACCTCTCGAACCAGGTTACACAGGTCGAAGTGATGAGACTACTATGAAACTCATTCAGGAATTGACGGTTACTTGTACCAATTTGGAGTTGAAGTGTAATTCACTGGAGGATAAAGTTCTTGGTCTTTCTACTGTTGTTGATGGTCAAGCCAAGCTCATCACCAAATTGCAAAAACAGATCAAGAACTTAAGGAAATCAAGATCTTCAACCTCCTTAAAAAGATTGAAGCAAGTGGGCACTTCTCAAGTTGTAAGTTCACCAGAACTCTCTGTTCATTTGGAAGAGGATGCTTCCAAACCGGGGAGGAATGAAGAAATGGGTTCAGGGGAGGCAAATTTGAAGAAAGTTGATAGTGCTCAAGATGTGGATGCTGGTATGGTTTCAGGGGAGGTTCCAGAGGTTGGTGACATGGAAGTGGAAAGTCCTCAGGATGTGGAAAATTTTGTGATTGTTGACAAATCAGGGAATGAGGTTGTAATGGAAGAAGTGATTGCTACTCAAGAAAAAGTGGTGGAAAACCTTAAGACTTTGGATCCTTAGCAATTAGTGAAGGCAACAGGGTTGATGGGTGAAGCTTTAATAACTTTGGGTGATTCTATGGCAAAAGAACTTAATGATGCTGCTATTACTAACAAGATTGATGACTCTGCTGCTGCTCAAGACTCTACTGCTAAGGATTTTGCTGATCCTGCTGCTAGTGGAAAGGTCAATTCTGCTGATGCACAAGACTCTGTTGTTGGGTCTAGTGACAATGTTGCTGCTGAGGCTATGGTTTTGTTAAGTAAGAAGACTACAGAGGTTCCATCTGAATTATCTTCACAATATACATCACTACCAATTCAATCACTACCACAACAACCAACAACCACAATCACATCATCTACACCAAGAATACCTCAAAAAGGAGTTGTAATCAGAGAACCTGCTGCTCAACAAAAGAAGATTGTTTCAACATCTTCTACTGATAAAGGGAAGGGCAAGCAAGTTGAAGAACCAAAAATAATGCATAAAGGGATTGATTACTCTCACATACCTTTTCACCTTTGGTCCAAGGAATTACAAGTTGAACATGATTCAATTGTTGCAATGAAAGAACAAGAATTGTTTGATCAAGAAGAACAACAGTTGATTCCAGAAGAAAAGGAAAGGGTTGAAAAAGAGACTGAAGATTTGAAGAGGTATGAGGAGTGGGTTGAGGAAAAGATAAGAATAGATGCTGATATAGAACTCTCCAAGATGATTAAAATTGAAGAAAAAAAAACTCCAACTTTTGATGTTCAAGCTTGGATAAGAGAGTTCACAGCAAAGAAAAAGAAAGAAGATGTTGCTGCTAGAAGAAAGAAAAAGATTCTCAGGGGTCCAACACCATTGCAACAAAGAAGAGAGCAAGAAAGATACCTGAAGAATATGAAGGGATGGAAATTGGTTCAGTTAAAACCTAAGTCTGATCAAGAGGTTTTTGACTTGTATCAACAAGCTAAGAAAGAAACAGATACCTTCTATCCTATGGGTTGTGCTGAAGACTTAGAACATATTGCTCAAAGGAATAAAAAGTTGGTACGTGATAAAGTTGTTGAAGCAGAGCATGTACAAGAGGCAGATGTTGTTAAGCAGCTTGATGATATAGCAGTTAAGACAACTTCTTCTATTAAAAGTGGTAAAAGAAAAGGTGTTGTTCATAAATCCTTTGCAAAGAAGAAGAGAAAAACAGAAGAAGAAAGCAGTTCTAAGCCTGAAGGTGATGAGTTCAAGAATGATTATGATCATATTCCTTCTGAGCATTTAAAGCAACAGTTGAAGGTTCTTACCATGGTTGCTAAGATGGATGAACCTGAAGTAGCTGATGCTACACCAATAGGAATCAAATATCCTATTATTCAAGTAACTACAGGGTATGATACTAAAATTGGAGCATTTCATGATGTAGAGAGATCTGATAGAAAGACTCACAGGTTTCTTAGATTTCAACAGATGATGTATTACTTTGATAGGGATGATGTTGATGCCTTGTGGAGGATATATAAGGAAAAGTTTGGAGCTAAGAAGTTTGATGGTAAAAAGTATGAAAAGGAGAAAATTGATTACATCAAGACTATGGCTGATAATGTTTTCTGGAGACCTCTGAAACCTATGTTTGATCCTTCAATGGAAGATTCTGAATGGACAGAGATAGTGGGATATAAAGTAAGAAAATGGAGACTTTTTCAAAACTCTGGGATTCATGTTTTGGAAATTGGACCACTTACTTTTTATATGTTGGCTGAAAAGGATTACCCAGTGGTATTGGAATACTGTCAATCAGATGGTTAATGGTGTCGGGTTGCTCAATTTGCAGAAAGATTATGACACTGATGATCAAGCATTTAATTTGTTGTCAAAATATAAGAAGATACTTGGTCAACAGACATCTCAAGATTTGAGTGTTTGGAAGCATCCTCCTGGTGTTTAACTGAGCTTTGAAGAAACCTAATAATTTAGAAATAAATATTAAGTTTAGGGGAGGATTGTTGGGTTTTGGATTCTGCTGCTGAGTGTAACTGCTGCTGTGATGAGAATGCTGCTAAGGTTAATGATTTTGCTGCTGTCAAAGTGTTGCTATGGGAAAATACTGCTTGAGGAATCTACTGCTAAAGAGATAAGCATGTATACGGAGTAGATAATTATAGAATAGATTGTGTGTATATTATATACGTCTAGAATATTCTTATCTTGCATAGAAAGATATTGTAAACCTAGTAGGACTCCTTGGCCTATAAAAGGAAGATCCTAGGGTTAGTTTTGAGTACGTATTGTTTTAGTTTCATTTACACTTCAAGGTTGTAAAACCCTAGCATTGTTGAGTGCTCGTATTAATAATATATTGAAGTGTTGATAGTTAATTGTTCTTCTTAAGTTAAGCTTTTATATTCCGCATTCTAGCTTAAGTGTTTAATTCAAGTCAACTTCTATATAAGATCATTTGCTCAACTAGGATCAACACCAATGATCTCTGGGTTTACTAAGAGTGAGTAGTTGATGGGGGTTCCGGTGAGAAAATCAATAATTCCATGAAAGTCGATATTCCTCTGTGTTTTCTCAAGGTTTGCAATCATGTTGTGTTTGTTGATGGTAGGTCGATGTGCCATTGTGATAGAGATTTGAGAAAAGAGTGGTAATCGTTGACGATGTTGGTGGGTTTGATGAATGAGAATGATGAATGAATACGGGTGTATAAATAAGAAAAAGATATGAGTTATAAAGGGGTAATATACAAAAAATCACGGTTAATTAATTATTTTACCGTTATTTTTGGAAGTGATCTTCCCCATATCTTTCGAAAGTTTGTTACCCGCAAATTTGACCGTTGGAACAGTATTCTAACACGTCAGCGTAGCCTTCATATCACCAAGCAGTACTTTCCATAGAATATGGAGCAGTACTTTCAGTTGTAAACCCAAGCAGTACGTTGACCAAAGTACTTTCCAAGCAAAATATCTTTGTAGTTGACTGTTTGACCAAAATATCTTTGAAAGTCAACCCGAGGTAATTAATATCTTCCCAAATTAATTCCCAAAGCTACCAAGGCAAGTAGAATTCAATGAACTTCATTTACTACCCTTATACCTTTCCTTGCCTATAAAGGTAACTTTTCCACCAACATACTTCATTCATCCATACTTGCAGTATTCCACAAAAACCCTAGTTATAACCATGAGTCACTTCCCATTGATATACATATCTTCTGACTCAGATGGTTCCACAGACTCAGAGATCATCTACTATTCTGACTCTGACTTTGAGGATCCAGGATGGAGTGGATACTTTCCTCCTAATGTGTCATCCTCATCAATGAGTGTAGCAAACTCTACCATTACTGATGCAGCAAGCACTACTAATCCAAAGCCCAAGAAGAAAAAGTTTGTCCCTGGTTCATCTCTGGCTAATGAACTTCCACATGCTTTGACCCAAGCCCTGGAATCAGCAATACAGAATATGAAGTGGCGTGCTCCAAGAAAAGAGAGACCTCCCAAGCAAGTTCTTGGCCTGGTGATGAGTGTCTAAATACTCATCATTTTATACTAATCTGAGCTGCCAAAACATCCAAAAACACTCAAATATGCATCAAAATACTTAAAATATCTTAGAAGTGTGTTTTATATGTTTCAAATGCAAAATATCCAAAAACAGATGAAAAACGTACAAAGTTTGCATAATTGGCACTTTCAGTCCCTCAAGTTTCATAAATTGGCAAAACTAGTCCTTGGTTATTCTAAAAACATGAAAATGTCACCAAAGGTCATTTTTAATCATAAAGTTACATATTTAGTCCTTTGGTGCAAAGTTTCACAAAATTACAAGTTTAGTCCCTGTACTTTGGAAATTGACATAAATGGTCCCTAGGATGTTAAAAACTTTGAGAAATTCAATTTTGGTCCTTGTATTAATAATCTTTTGCAGGAATGGTCCTTGGTGATAAGTTTGGTGAAATTGCATAATTGGTCCCTGAAATTTGGCAGTTTGGCAAAAATAGTCCCCGGATATTTAAAAAGTGAAATATATCAAAAATACCCGTGTACTATTCAATTATGGCAAAATAGGTCCTTATGATTACATATGGGAATTTACAATTTCAGTCCCTATAATTTTCCCAAATTACAAAATTGGTCCCTATGTTACATAAACCAAACGGACCTAATGTTATTATTATAAACCCAAGTCCAATCCAAACCAAACAAATACAAACTACCCAAGCCCACCATTTTTAATTACCCAAGCCCAAAATCCAGCCCACACCCCGTTATAAATATTACCAGGGTCAACGCCCAGGTCAAACACCCCCTTCCCTCCCAAACCATACTACCACCACTATAGCATCAATACCACCATGGTATCTCCACCTCAGCTTAACCCCACTTGCCTACCCACTCTCCTCCACCTCCACAACCCTCCAAAACCCTAAAAACTCTCTCCACGCAATCTACAGTAACCAAACCTGACAGTTTGACCCTTTGGCGCCAAGTTACCAATTTGAATGGCTAGGATCAATCAGACCACATCAAGGGCTGAGGATTGGTGGGAAAGTCTCACAAAGCTGCAAGGAACACATATGATATCTATAAAGAGAGAATGAAGCAGCAGAGATGAATTATTAGAGTAGAATTAGGAGTAGCTTAATTAAATAAATCGTTCTAGTGTAATTTTAAGTTCTAGTGTAATTCTAAGTCTTCCAGCATTGTAATAAGTTAATTAAGTGTTTCCTTAAACTTTTTCATCCATTAATTTCAAGGTTCAGTTAATATCTCTGTTTATGCAATTTACTCTTATTTCAAAAAAATCACCAAAAGTCTCTTTGATGTTTCTAGTTGTTACTCTGGATATATAAAGCTAACTTAATCTTTGACAAAGCTTAATTAAGCTCTTATATACCTTAATCATCTGTTTAGCTTATAAAAGAAGAAAATACCAAATAAATCAATAAAATAGAAAATAAATTAGAAATTAGTGAAAAAGAAAGAATGGAAGCTGAAGCAAGATGAAAATTGGAAGGTTTCTTGTTTAGAACCTTTTGGGGGGTATTAGGTTGGTTACTTGTTCCTTGTTTCATCACATCTCAGTGGATACCATTTGTAAGTGATAATTCTATTTTGAGCTTTTTACTTGGATAATGCTTGTTACTGTTTGATTAGTGTTCTTAAGTGTTTATTGGATACTTGTTATTGATAATATAGTTTAAACTCAGTCACTTGTTCTTTGGAATTCACTTGTTCTTATAATTGAAATCATACAGTGTAAAGTACTCACTTGACAAATCAGTATTATATGCTTGTATTGTGGATGTTCTAGGTTCATTTGATCTTCTATAACCATAATATTAGTTTTGGAATCAGTCGCATGATCTTATACAATCATTTGTAGTGAAAATCAAAAATCAGTCATTATAAGGTAGTGTTTGGCTCAAGGTTGTTGCCTGAGTTTCAGTTGATAAAAGTTGTTATTGTTTGTTCCTATAAGTTTCACTAGGTTAGTATAATTTAATTGGGTCATAAAAACCATATGTCTTTACTTAAAAAGTCAAAATCACCCTTTACAATCCATAAGCAGTTAACTGTTTGGGATTGACACTCCCAAATCAGCCATACTTGCTTATCTTTTGTTGTAATTGGATAAATTAGTCTTAGTATATCACATAACATCATAATCAGTAGTTAAATTAGAATCAAAGTTCATAATAGTCAAACTAGTTCAGTTTCATCAGAAAGTCAATTTTGCACATCTCAGATTTTTACAAAACTTCAAGCAATTGTTTTGAATTTTGTGTTTCTTTTCAAGGCTTGAAACTTGTTCCTAATTGTAGCCTACTAGCTCATCTTTGAGATCCCATCTTTGTTATATTTTTAAGATTTTTGTTGTGGGTCCCATAGACCTCCAAAGTAGGTTGCAGGGAAGAAAGCTCCCCTGCTCCATCAGACTCAGGCCACCACCACTACTTAGTGGTGGTTTTGTGACCACCTCAGTGGGCCCCACACCATAATCTTAGGTTCTCCCAACACCCCTCCTACCAGGGAGTATTTATTGACCCATAGTTTGACCTGTGCACCACTGGGACCCAGCTTGAATCAGCTTGGAAAGTTGTCCCATAATCCGTCTCAGTCCACAATAAGCAAGTGCTTATTGTGGCTTATTGGCTTATCTTGTGGACCCAAAGTGATTTTTCCAGCATAATTAAGTACAAATAACTTATTTGTATCAGACTTATCCAAGGTGGACCCCACATAAGCTCTTTTGAGCTTATTTCTTTAGTTGGTCAACAAAGGTCAACTGTGGTAGCATTAAGCTTCCACAGTGCTTAATAATAAGTTATAAAATATTTTTTTTTTACAAAAGTTATCTATTTTTAGGTATAATATAGTTTTGTAAAAGAAAATTCCAGAAAAATCAATATAAAAATAAGTGATAGTTTCTATTTAATTTAATTTAATTTTAATTTTCATTTTTAGATTTTTATTAAGTAAGTTGTGTTTTTATATTTTTATTAATTTCCTCTTATATTAAAGTATTTTTAATAAATTTCTCAGATTTTTATTTTTTGTCTTTTAGTATTAATTATAATTTAAATTAGTTTTATTAATAATTAATCAATAATTAAGTTATAAATAGCATAATTAATTTTTAGAAAGCAACACCTAGTTTTTATGTTTTTCCTAGCTTTTATAAGTTATAAAATAGTTATATAAATTTTTTCATAATTTTCTAAGTCAATTTAGTATTATTTGTAATTTAAAATAGTTTAATTAGTTTAATTAATATAAATAGTTTTTAATTAATAGAAAATCCATAAAAAGACAAAAACATTTATTTTTATTTTTTATACTTTCTTCAAGTTCTATTTTAAGTTTAGAAATTATTTTTGCAAATTTTTAGTTTAATTTGTAGTGTTTATAATTTTTAGTTTGATTTAACTTAGTTTTAATTAAAAAGTTAAATAGTTTTTAATTAAATAATTAATAATAAATAATAAAATAATCTAAAAAATAGTTTTCTTTTTAATTTAATTTTATTTTAAGTTTAAGTTTATAGAATTTTCATTTTTAGCCCCTGTAGTTTATTTTTCTTAAAACTCACTTTTTTCTCAGTACGCAATCGCGTCTGATTTTAATTTGGTGTACGTTTAAACGTTTTAGATATCTAGGTTTACGTAACAACTCTTATAGTTTATTTAAGTCATTTTATTTTATAAAACCCTAGTTACACATACACACACACACTTATTCATATCCCTGTTCATAATCACTAATCACAGATTCGTTTTTAATAAAACATCACATACCTCGTTGGGACATTACGACCCGGGGAAACACTGTATTCCATGGAAGCATTTGTTTCAAACGTTTGACTTGGTTGACCATCACCTGGTAAACTAGGTTGACTGTTTGAGGCGAATCAAAATTTGGCGCCGCTGCCGGGGAGGTTGTGCGCTTATTTTAAACGATTTTGCGTATTAGTGAATCTGGATATACATCCATTGTATATTTACCATCTTTTATCCATATTTTTATAAAACAAAACACAAAAATATTCACCTTTACACCCCTACCTATTTGATTCTTCATTTCTCACCCCCTAAACCCTTTGATTCTTTCTATGTCTTATTCTCACCCTCTTGTTTGTCAATGGTGTGGTTGTCCTTATAATGGTGGTAATTGCCCCAGTTGTGGCATGGTAGAGTCAGGAAATGGGTCTGTCTATAACCAGAATCCCTATTCCTACCCTGACATGACTGATTCATTCCACCAGCTTCCACACCATGAGACTCAGCAGTTTTACTGTTGTGAGTACTGTGGTGGTTCACACTACAGTTCTGATTGTCAATCGGGAAACACGCTTGTCTATGAGCAAGTTCCTGATAACAATTATGGCTTAAACACGTACGACTCAAAGCCACATCAGTTCAACTGTTGTGAGTATTGTGGAGGTCCTCACTACGGCTCTGATTGTCAAACTAGGAATCAGTTTGCCAATGAACAGGTTCCTTGTAACAATCATGAATTTGGTTTTAACCAGCCTTCACAGTACACAAACCCTCAACCACTTCCTCAGGACGAGTTAGCTAAAGCTGAATTGATAAAAATGATTTTGGCTCAAAGTCAAGTCAACAAAACCATTCAAGATGGAATAAACACTCTTACGGATCTAATTCTTAAGAAACAAAAACCTCTTGTTAACTCATTACATCTTGAGGATATAAGTGACGAGGATGAACCAATTGAAGACAAAAACTCAAATGACCCTTCAGATATCTTAATAATGGGGGACAAGCAATTCAAAGTAACTCCTCTTAAGGAAATAACTAACCTTGTTCCAATCCCAAAGTTATCTAAGAAACCTTTTGATTCAACTTCAGTTGAAGCTACTTCAGTAGAAATACAGGGAGAAATGAATATAACTGAATCACCAGCAGTAGAAATAATGGAACTTGTAGAATCCATTACTGCTAGTCCTTCTCATCTCCCTGAATCTACTGCTATCACACCCGAGGTTCCCACTCACTCTCTGAGCATGGGGGACGAGCATCTTGACACAATTCCTGCAAAGGAATCTGACGAATTCATAAAGTCTAGTGTTGAGAACCTTGTCTCAATCCCAAGTGAGTCACAGGGAATTCTTGATCATCTGTGTGATATCCATCCCCCTCTTGTCTTTCCAAATGATCATATTGAGATGTTCTCTGATTCTGATGAGAACTATTCTTTATCTTGTGGAGACATAAGTTATGTGGGGGAATTACCTTCTGAGCTTTTCAAGTCAGAAGAAGAGAATGAGGAAGAAATAATCCAAGACGAAGCTCTTCGTCTTACTTTACTAAATGCTAATCTTCTCATTTCTAGAATCGAGGCTTTTAATGAAGAGCCTATTTCATCTCCTATCCCCGTCAAGGATAGTGAGATTTTGATCAATGATTCTATTTCGGAATTGCAAACGTTCCATTTTGATCTTTCGGGAGAGAAGATAAGTGGTATCACCACTTCTCATTCTTATAATTCTCTTCCCGTTTATGAATCATTTACTATTGAGGAGTTCCCCAATGAACTCACTCAAATCAATTCCGAATACGAATCATTCACCTTTGAGGAGTTCTCCGGTGAACTCACTCATATCATATCTCCTCTGGAGTATGATAATTTCTATTTTGATCTAGACATACCCATAATATGTCTTGATCAAACGAGCTTAAAAGAGGAGATTCATGAAACAATGAATTCTCCTATTGAAGATGAGGAGTTAATCATGATTTTCATCATGACTTTCTTTCTTTTCTTCATATATCATGTTCCCTATCCTGTTCTTCACTCTTTCGGGAGTGAGGATATAATCTTTGACCCCGGCATTCTCATTTATAAATTATGAGCCGGGTACTTATCTTATCGGAGTGGAACTTTCACGTCCTTCAAATGTTTATCCAAATATCTTGAATGAAAGTCCGATGCAGATTGTCTCTTCCACATCATGCTTCCCCATGGACAAATGAATTCGGGGTCGAGTCAAGCTAGCGACTCGGTAAATAAAAACAGTAGCATTTACTTAGGGTTTTCACCCTAAGTGTGGGGGAAATACTAACCCACATGTTGTATATATATATATATCCTCAAAAAAAAATGTATGTACATAAACTTAAATAAAGGCTATGGAGTATTTTCCTTCTTACGTTCTAAGTGTTGGTTTAACACCCGGTACTTTGAATATTGAGGACAATATTCAGTTCTAAGTGTGGGGGAGATTCGTTATTCTAACGAATTTAAACACATGTTCCATCAAGAACCCCCATTTTAGCCAAAAATTTAAAATTTTTTCTCACTTAGAACGCAATAAATGGTTATCAATCCGCCATGTCTAACCCACATAAGGATTGGCTAATCCAGGAGCAAACGGTTCTTGGTAAAGATAACTCAAACCCGTTTATGGCTTGCAATTTGCCTAAAATTGTATGGTTCCTCAACTCCCCATATCCCATAAAGCGAATGAGTTGGCTAGCCCGCAAGATTATGGCTTGTGGTAAAGGCCGTGGAAAAACCATAATTGGTAATCAGCTCACCAAGATGTTGACAATTCCATCAAGAGTTGGCTAGTCCAGAAGCAAACGGCTTTTGGTAAAGACTAATCAAATCCGTTGACAGCTGGTGGTTTGCTCAAAATCACACGGTTATCAGGTGTGCCACAGTTCTTACATCTGGCTACTCCAGAAGTGATGGCTTTTGGTAAAGAGTTTTTCAAATCCATTAAGTTTTTCTCAAAAGATTGCTAGGGACTAGCAATAGTTTAGTGTGGGGGATTGATGAGTGTCTAAATACTCATCATTTTATACTAATCTGAGCTGCCAAAACATCCAAAAACACTCAAATATGCATCAAAATACTTAAAATATCTTAGAAGTGTGTTTTATATGTTTCAAATGCAAAATATGCAAAAACAGATGAAAAACGTACAAAGTTTGCATAATTGGCAGTTTCAGTCCCTCAAGTTTCATAAATTGGCAAAACTAGTCCCTGGTTATTCTAAAAACATGAAAATGTCACCAAAGGTCATTTTTAATCATAAAGTTACATATTTAGTCCTTTGGTGCAAAGTTTCACAAAATTACAAGTTTAGTCCCTGTACTTTGGAAATTGACATAAATGGTCCCTAGGATGTTAAAAACTTTGAGAAATTCAATTTTGGTCCTTGTATTAATAATCTTTTGCAGGAATGGTCCTTGGTGATAAGTTTGGTGAAATTGCATAATTGGTCCCTGAAGTTTGGCAGTTTGGCAAAAATAGTCCCCGGATATTTAAAAAGTGAAATATATCAAAAATACCCGTGTACTATTCAATTATGGCAAAATAGGTCCTTATGATTACATATGGGAATTTACAATTTCAGTCCCTATAATTATCCCAAATTACAAAATTGGTCCCTATGTTACATAAACCAAACGGACCTAATGTTATTATTATAAACCCAAGTCCAATCCAAACCAAACAAATACAAACTACCCAAGCCCACCCTTTTTAATTACCCAAGCCCAAAATCCAGCCCACACCCCGTTATAAATATTACCAGGGTCAACGCCCAGGTAAAACACCCCTTTCCCTCCCAAACCATACCACCACCACTGTAGCATCAATACCACCATGGTATCTCCACCTCAGCTCAACCCCACTTGCCTACCCACTCTCCTCCACCTCCACAACCCTCCAAAACCCTAAAAACTCTCTCCACGCAATCTACAGTAACCAAACCTGACAGTTTGACCCTTTGGCGCCAAGTTACCAATTTGAATTGCTAGGATCAATCAGACCACATCAAGGGCTGAGGATTGGTGGGAAAGTCTCACAAAGCTGCAAGGAACACATATGATATCTATAAAGAGAGAATGAAGCAGCAGAGATGAATTATTAGAGTAGAATTAGGAGTAGCTTAATTAAATAAATCGTTCTAGTGTAATTTTAAGTTCTAGTGTAATTTTAAGTCTTCCAGCATTGTAATAAGTTAATTAAGTGTTTCCTTAAACTTTTTCATCCATTAATTTCAAGGTTCAGTTGATATCTCTGTTTATGCAATTTACTCTTATTTCAAAAAAATCACCAAAAGTCTCTTTGATGTTTCTAGTTGTTACTCTGGATATATAAAGCTAACTTAAGCTTTGACAAAGCTTAATTAAGCTCTTATATACCTTAATCATCTGTTTAGCTTATAAAAGAAGAAAATACCAAATAAATCAATAAAATAGAAAATAAATTAGAAATTAGTGAAAAAGAAAGAATGGAAGCTAAAGCAAGATGAAAATTGGAAGGTTTCTGGTTTAGAACCTTTTGGGAGGTATTAGGTTGGTTACTTGTTCCTTGTTTCATCACATCTCAGTGGATACCATTTGTAAGTGATAATTCTATTTTGAGCTTTTTACTTGGATAATGCTTGTTACTGTTTGATTAGTGTTCTTAAGTGTTTATTGGATACTTGTTATTGATAATATAGTTTAAACTCAGTCACTTGTTCTTTGGAATTCACTTGTTCTTATAATTGAAATCATACAGTGTAAAGTACTCACTTGACAAATCAGTATTATATGCTTGTATTGTGGATGTTCTAGGTTCATTTGATCTTCTATAACCATAATATTAGTTTTGGAATCAGTCTCATGATCTTATACAATCATTTGTAGTGAAAATCAAAAATCAGTCATCATAAGGTAGTGTTTGGCTCAAGGTTGTTGCCTGAGTTTCAGTTGATAAAAGTTGTTATTGTTTGTTCCTATAAGTTTCACTAGGTTAGTATAATTTAATTGGTTCATAAAAACCATAGGTCTTTACTTAAAAAGTCAAAATCACCCTTTACAATCCATAAGCAGTTAACTGTTTGGGATTGACACTCCCAAATCAGCCATACTTGCTTATCTTTTGTTGTAATTGGATAAATTAGTCTTAGTATATCACATAACATCATAATCAGTAGTTAAATTAGAATCAAAGTTCATAATAGTCAAACTAGTTCAGTTTCATCAAAAAGTCAATTTTGCACATCTCAGATTTTTACAAAACTTCAAGCAATTGTTTTGAATTTTGTGTTTCTTTTCAAGGCTTGAAACTTGTTCCTAATTGTAGCCTACTAGCTCATCTTTGAGATCCCATCTTTGTTATATTTTTAAGATTTTTGTTGTGGGTCCCACAGACATCCAAAGTAGGTTGCAGGGAAGAAAGCTCCCCTGCTCCATCAGACTCAGGCCACCACCACTACTTAGTGGTGGTTTTGTGACCACCTCAGTGGGCCCCACACCATAATCTTAGGTTCTCCTAACCCCCCTCCTACCAGGGAGTATTTATTGACCCATAGTTTGACCTGTGCACCACTGGGACCCACCTTAAATCAGCTTGGAAAGTTGTCCCATAATCTGTCTCAGTCCACAATAAGCAAGTGCTTATTGTGGCTTATTGGCTTATCTTGTGGACCCAAAGTGATTTTTCCAGCTTAATTAAGTACAAATAACTTATTTGTATCAGACTTATCCAAGGTGGACCCCACATAAGCTCTTTTGAGCTTATTTCTTTAGTTGGTCAACAAAGGTCAACTGTGGTAGCATTAAGCTTCCACAGTGCTTAATAATAAGTTATAAAATATTTATTTTTACAAAAGTTATCTAATTTTAGATATAATATAGTTTTGTAAAAGAAAATTCCAGAAAAATCAATATAAAAATAAGTGATAGTTTCTATTTAATTTAATTTAATTTTAATTTTCATTTTTAGATTTTTATTAAGTAAGTTGTGTTTTTATATTTTTATTAATTTCCTATTATATTAAAGTATTTTTAATAAATTTCTCAGATTTTTATTTTTTGTCTTTTAGTATTAATTCTAATTTAAATTAGTTTTATTAATAATTAATCAATAATTAAGTTATAAATAGCATAATTAATTTTTATAAAGCAACACCTAGTTTTTATATTTTTCCTAGCTTTTATAAGTTATAAAATAGTTTTATAAATTTTTTTCATAATTTTCTAAGTCAATTTAGTATTATTTGTAATTTAAAATAGTTTAATTAGTTTAATTAATATAAATAGTTTTTAATTAATAGAAAATTCATAAAAAGACAAAAACATTTATTTTTATTTTTTATACTTTCGTCAAGTTCTATTTTAAGTTTAGAAATTATTTTTGCCAATTTTTAGTTTAATTTGTAGTGTTTATAATTTTTAGTTTGATTTAACTTAGTTTTAATTAAAAAGTTAAATAGTTTTTAATTAAATAATTAATAATAAATAATAAAATAATCTAAAAAATAGTTTTCTTTTTAATTTAATTTTATTTTAAGTTTAAGTTTATAGAATTTTCATTTTTAGCCCCTGTAGTTTATTTTTCTTAAAACTCACTTTTTTCTCAGTACGCAATCGCGTCTGATTTTAATTTGGTGTACGTTTAAACGTTTTAGATATCTAGGTTTACGTAACAACTCTTATAGTTTATTTAAGTCATTTTATTTTATAAAACCCTAGTTACACACACACACACTTATTCATATCCCTGTTCATAATCACTAATCACAGATTCGTTTTTAATAAAACGTCGCATACCTCGTTGGGACATTACGACCCGGGGAAACACTGTATTCCACGGAAGCATTTGTTTCAAATGTTTGACTTGGTTGACCATCACCTGGTAAACTAGGTTGACTGTTTGAGGCGAATCACCTGGCTTGCCCAAGGAAGCAAGCTTCTTTTGATGACAAAAAAAGACTGCTCAAAAGGGAAAGCAGAGCTATGAGGGCAAAGGAAAAAGGCCAATGGAGTAGGTGTGTTGGGTAGGATAAGTAGGTTGTGTCATGGTAGATGTCTGTGTGTCTTGTGAAACTGTTGAATGTAACCCCTTTTTGAATAATAATGAATAAAGTTCTTTTCTTTTGAATGATACATGTAGTCTCCCCTTAACTAATGACTAACTACTAATGCCTCCCCTCAATAATAGCTTAATTATTAATCATACCAATACTCACAACTAAAAAAGTAAATCTTGAAACATCAAAGCCCTTTGTGAGTAGGTCTGCTACATTATCATCAGTATGGACTTTAACCACATTGATAAGCCTATGCTCATAGCAGTCTCTAATAAAATGATGCCTAATCTGAATGTGCTTGGTTTTGGAATGATAGACTGGATTCTTCACAATACAAATGGTACTCTCATTATCAATGTTGATAGGAGTATTCTTGAAGTTGAATCCATAATCCAAAAGCTGATTTTGCAACCAAAGTACTTGTGCACAACAACTTGCAGCGGCTACATACTCTGCTTCTGTGGAAGATGTTGCTGCAATTGTTTGCTTTTTGCATTGCCATGAGACTAATCTACTTCCAAGGTACTGACACCCTCCAGTTGTGGATCTTCTGTCATAGTTATCTCCAGCATAATCACTATCTTAAAAGGCTTGTAGATGAAAAGGGGACTCCCTAGGATACCATAATCCTAGCTTAGGTTGTTGCCTAAGGTATCTAAAATTCCTTTTGACAGCATTCAAGTGTGATACCTTGGGGTGAACTTGATGTCTTGCACATAAACACACAGCAAAAGTAGTGTCTGGCCTAGATGCAGTTAAATACATGAGACATCCAATCATAGACCTGTATAATTTGACATCAACTTCTTCTCCTTCTTCATCTTTTCCCAAAGGCTTATTAGTATCCACAGGTGTAGATGTTGGCTTGACAGTTGTGAAATTGAATCTCTAAAGAATATCTGCAACATACTTATCTTGACTTATAAATATTCCACTACTTGATTGTTGCACTTGAAGTCCCAAGAAGAATGTTAATTCTCCCATTGAACTCATCTGAAATTCTTTTTGCATAAGATCTTCAAATTCCTTCACCATAGATTGCTTAGTAGCACCAAAAATAATATCATCTACATAAACTTGGACAAGCATGATATCCTTCTTATCTCTTTTGATGAACAAAGTCTTGTCAATAGCTCCTCTCCTATAACCATGCTGTAATAAGAAATTTGAGAGTCTTTCATACCATGCTCTTGGAGCTTGATGAAGGCCATACAGAGCCTTGATAACCTTGTAGACTTTGTTTGGGTGTGCAGGATCTTCAAAACCAGGAGGCTATTTGACATAAACTTCTTCTGTGATAGTGCCATATAGAAAAGCACTTTTAACATCCATTTCGTATACAGGAAATCCCATATAAGATGCAAAAGCCAAAAATAGCCTTATGGCTTCAATCCTTGCCACAGGAGCAAAGACTTCATCATAGTCTACTCCTTCTTCCTATCTATATCCTTGAGCCACTAACCTTGCTTTATTCTTAATAACATTCCCTCTTTCATTTCTTTTTACCCTGAAGACCCATTTTGTTCCAATCAGTCTCTTACCATCAGGTAAATCACATAATACCCATACTTCCTGAAGTTTAAACTGTAATAGTTCTTCTTGCATAGCTTCAACCCAACTCTCCTTAGCTAATGCTTGTTTTATATTCTTAGGTTCTTCTTGAGACAGAAAACAAGCAAATAAACACAATTTCTGATCCTTGTGATTCACCCTGTTTTGCTTGTAAATAAAGCTAAGTAAAGAAGTATGTTGTTGAGACATATTCTTAGCTTTAGTTCGTGTGAGCACTCCTGAAGCTGAGGGTCCAATTATCTTGCTGACAGGATGATCTTTGTGAATTCTTAGAGTAGGAGTTGGTGAGACTTCAAGATTATCTTCCAAATTAGTGAGATCAGGATCTTCATTAGAATCTGAGAAAATGCCTTCTTGATCCAATTCATCATCAGTGTCTTCTAAGGCAGGCTTGTTTGGATCATTCAAATCATCAGTATCTTCTAAGGCAAGCATGTTTGGATCATTCATATCATCAGTATTTATCCAATTTGAAGTATTTAAAGGTTGAAAAGTACTTTCAAATGGATCAGCAGTACTTTGGGGCAAAGTACTGTCAGTGCCTTTAGCCTTCTTCTTTTCTGCTTCATAAGCTCTCCTTTGATCATCTTCATAGGACTTAGCCATTGTTTCTTGAATAAGCATCCTACTAAGTTCATCTTGGATGGCTTGGTCTTCATCAGATACTGTGGTCTTTGGTGGAGCAGTACTTTGAGGATCAACAGTACTTTGAGGTTCATCAGTACTTTGAGGCTCAGAAGTACTTTTCTTCTCATCATTGACTTTATCATTAGACTTATCTTCAGATCTTAAATTAACATCGTGAACAATGTACTGTGTTTCTTCTTCAGTGAGAGCAACTTGATTTTCTTCCCTAACAGGTACATAGTTCATGGATGAAGACATTAAATCAAGATCAAACATCCAATCAGGACCTTTACCTTTATGATTGTCTTGCTCTTCTAGAAATTCAACATGAAGACATTCTTGAACCTTCTTTGTAGCCCTGTTGTACACTCTGAATCCTTTGCTATTGGTACAATATCCTAATAAGTATCCTTCATCTGATTTCCCATCAAATTTTCCCAAAATTATCAGCAGTGTTCAAAATAGTCAGGGGACATCCAAAAGGTTTCATAAACTTGATGCTAGGTTTCTTTCCCATGAGTAACTCATAAGGTGTCTTGATTTGAGGTTTTGTCACTGATACTCTGTTCAACACATAACAAGCAGCACTTATAGCTTCAGCCTAGAATGGAACAGGTAATTGGGAGTCTGCAAGCATTGTCCTTGCTGCTTCTATTAGAGTTCTATTCTTTCTTTCTGCAACTCCATTTTGCTGAGGAGTTCTGGCAATACTGAATTCTCTTTTAATTCCTTTCTTGGCACAAAAGTCATCCATTAGCTGATTCTTGAACTCAGTCCCATTATCACATCTAATGCCTCTAACCTTGAGTCTTAACTGATTTTCAAGTGCTATTATAATATCATGAATAACATCAAAAGTTTCATCCTTGAAACATAAGAAAAAGACCCAACTAAATCTGCTACAGTCATCTGCCACAACCAAACAGTATTTTTTCTTGTTCAAACTAACAACTGAAATAGGTCCAAACAGATCCATAAGCAGCAATTCCAAAGGCTCTCTAATGGTTTTCTCTTCAATCTTCTTACAGGAAGCCTTGTACTGTTTACCCTTTTTGCAAGCAAGACATGAGTGATCATTCTTGAATGTTTCAGAAGGTAAACCTCTAACTAAATTTCCTTTGACCAGCTTTTTTATATTCTTGAAATTCACATGTCCTAATCTTCTGTGCCATTGATGTGCTTCCTCCATTGTTGCCCTTGCATTCAAGCATGTTGCTCTTTCAGCAGAATTGATGTTCTTCAAGTCTATGCTATACACATCATTAGTTCTTGGTGCTCTCAGCATCACCAAGTTTCTATCTTCTAACTTAAAATCAGGAGAAAGTATAAGACATTCTGTGTCAAAGAATAACACAGGATACTTCTTATCACAAATCTGAGAGACTGACAAAAGATTGAATTTAAGCTCCTTCACATATCTAACATTCTCAAAATCAATGTTTCCAGCCTTGATAGTTCCTTTGCCAGTGATTCTTCCTCCATCAGGATCATTCCCAAATGCAACTTTTCCTCCAAAATAAGCTTTAAAATCTTACAAGAGCTCCTTTTCTCCTGTCATACTCCCAGAACAACCACTATCAACAATAAGATGATCTTTAAGCTCCTCTTCTGGGTTGCCCTGCATACACATGAAAAAGGTTAGTTTCTTTTAGGAACCCAAGCCATTACTGACTTGTGTTCCCCTTGTGGAGTGACATACTCAAATTCTTTGAGTATGTAATCACCACTTTCTTTAAAAACATGATCAAGAATTAATGTTTTTGTTTCCAAAACTTTTGGTTCATTCTTATCAATTTTCCCTTTTTCACCCTTAGCCTCTGAAAGTACTGGTTCTTCCCCAGTAGTACTTTCTTTCTTAACCCATTTAGTTGTAACTTTTGGAGTTGGGTTATGTGTTCTAGCATCTTTTCTTGTGTTGTAAAGCCTTCTAGGTTTGTAGTAATTGAATCTCCTAGGTCTTACACTTGAGTTTCTGCTAGCAGCACCTTGGTTAGGGGACTTTCTATCAGTACTTTGAGAAGGTACTGTGGGTTTGGAGAATGATCTTTTCTGATGAGGGTACCTATAGTCTTTTAAGAAATTACTATGGTTAACCCTATTTGTGTAATTCCAAACTGGTTTGTTATCCCTTGGCTTATTCTCTCTGTGACTTTGATTTGTAGATCTGGTCTTTGGGTATTTGCTTAAGTATTCTGAATGATAATCACAGTCCTTAATCAAGTGATGAGGACTATAACATACATAACAGACCTTTGGACCAATATTCCCAAATCCCTTTCCAAAAGATTTTCTAAAATTAGCAGTATTTTGAAATTATTTTCTTAGAGGTACTGCTGAGTGATCAGCAGTACTTTGAGAAGTGTTTGAAGGTACTGCTTGTTTTGAAAACTTTTTCTCATCAACCCTAGGTGCTTCAACAGATCCTCCTAAAGTCTCAGGATTTGATTGACCTTTAAGCTTTTTCCTAAACTCTAGGTTATCTACCCCATAACAAGAAACATCTTTCCTAGGTGGTTGAAAACTACCTGGGGGATTAGGAACTGCATTGTATCCTTTGTCATTCTTATATTCAGGAGGTGATGGACTAGGGGATTCCTCATCACTAGAAGTGTTTTCATCCAAACTTATGAATTCTTCATCACTAGTTGAGGTATCTACTGTAAGATTTAGTTCCTTACTCTTAAATGGAATACCTTCTGTGCTATCATTATCATAACCTAGGCCAGTTTTAATGTTTGTTGTTCTTTGTTTTTTAACAAATTGAACATGTGACAGACCTGATTCATTCCAAACAGCAAGTTTTTCTAACAACTTATCTCTCTCATTAGTAACTTTCTCTAGTTCAGACACCTTACATCCTAGTTTCCATTCACTCAACTTTACTTGGTACTCTTGTTGCATATATCTTTCAGCCCATGCTACTTCATTGTTTTCATGAGTTATTATTTTGGCTTCCATTGACTCTAAAGTCAATTGGTAGCCAGTTATCTTAGACCTAGCTCTTTGAAATTTATCTCTTTCAGCTACATATTCACTAAGTAACTTTTGATACATATTATTGCACTTAGAGCATACCTCAAAGATAGTGGATGAACTTGGTGAAGTAGCTACCATAGCAAGCTAAACAGGATCTTCTTCAAACTCCATGCTCCAATCAAAGCTTCCTAGACCATCTCTTGACTCCAAAGCAGCATATCCAGGCTCTTCATCAAAAGCTGTGCTCCAATCTTCCAATGCAACCATTGAGTATGAACGTCTTTTCTTTTAGTCTTAGGCTGTCCAATCATCTTGTTTGCTTGATACTTTGCAAATTTGCATTCCCTTGCAAAGTGACCAGTCCTTTGACAATTGAAGCACTCAATTTTGGACTTATCAAATGTTATTCCCTGCTTAACTGTGAAATTAATGCCTCTTCCTGTCTTACTCATAAACTTCTTGATTCTTGCAGTGATCATGGCAACTTGCCATCTGATATCAATCTCTTCCATAGCATCATCATCTATTTGCAAGACATCCTCTTGATAGGTTACATGTAAAGATGCTTGTTGAGCAAAGAATGAACATAGAACATCATCTGAGGTGGGAGTGTTTGATGGTGATGAAGTAGTAGTGACCAAAGTTGTACATGGTAGTGAAGTTTCAATCACAGTACTTTGGACAGGATAAGCAGTACCTTTATTGGAAGTACTGCTTCTGTTTTCAGAAGATACAAAAGCAATGTTTTGGGTTTTCTGATGTGTGCTTGAACCTGTAGTACCATTCATCTCATGCTCATACACCTTCAGATTGTTGTAGAGATCATCAAAGTCCATTGTGTCCAAACCTGGTTGTCCTCTGATCATAGTAGCAACTACATGCCATGCGGATGGTAAGCTTCTCAAGAACTTCAAGTTAGCATCTTCAACTGATGCCTCAGCTCCATATAGTTCTAGCATACTTAGAAGATTTTGGAATCTTTCATAAGCAGAATCAAGACCTTCTCTTTCACCAACAGTGAAAGTTTCAAATTGTTGCTTCAACAGGTTCCTGTGCATCTTCTTGGAAGCATCATTACCTCCAAATTTTTTCCTAATTGCAGCCCATAGTTGTTTTGCATCCTGAGCATCATGAAACTTCAATAGGTATCCATCAGGAATAGCAGACAGTAATATGTTGAGAGCTTTGTCTTGATTTCTCTTTGTCGCAGCTGGGATGGTTGGTTTAGGTGGTTTAGGTTGTCTTGGGAACTCTACTGGTTCTTCAAGTACCATATTGCCATTGACAATCACATCCCATAAAGCATGGTCTGTGATGGCAATGTACTGCCTCATCTTCATGGCCCATAAGTCATATTCTCCCTTCTTGACAATAGGAATTCTAACAGCAGTGATGGATGGAGCAGGTGCAGCCTCTGTCGACATCTTGAAGGGTTTGTAGTAAAATCGGTTTAAGAGATTATCTTCTTAATCAGAGTTTCCAACACAAGCTCTGATACCACTTGTTGGATCGATATACTCTGACCAAACTACTTTGTAGCTTGTAAAGGTTTAACAATATTGAGTAAACTCAACACTATTAATATTGAAACACTGTTTTGACCTTGTAAAGTATGTGGAATCTACTAACACAAAGCTTAAGAAGAACTTTTATATTAAACCAAACTTGAACCTGCTTTGTTACACAGATTCACTAACAATCCCTAACTATTATCGACTTGTAAAACTTATATCCCTAATACCATCACACTACTAGAATATTGAACAACAGCGACGAAAAGTAGCGACCGAATTAATCTGTCACAGAAAAATGGTTCATAGTGATGGATTAAGCATAGATTAACTACGAAATTAGCGTTGTTAAATTTTGGTAATTCCCTCTAAATATTTTTGTTTGTCCCGCCTAAGTGTTTCACCAAAAATTTTCATTCTCCCTCCATTTCCATTATCCCTCCAATAGGGTATTTCCTCATTTTCACTTTATTCACCAACAGTTATACTTTCATCTCATTTTATATTTACCCCATTTAGTCTCCATCGCTAAATACAAACCATTCATATTCAACTATAGATCCCCATCCTCCTAAACCACGGTCCACAACTCCAGGTCATTCAACACCAATTTCAAGTCCACTAGTTTACAAATCAGGTATTTTAATGTAGAATATCTTCAATTCTATAACTAATTTGAGGTGTACATGTGTCAATTTCTTATTTTGGTGATTTTTGAATTTAGGGTTCATGTGAACCCGGATCTTTATAACCTTATAACGTTTTATCTGATACAACTGATGCTTATTACATGTATATTTCACGCATTAATTCTCATTCCATGCTTAATTTGGAATATTACATGTATTCGTTATACGACTTGTGATAAATTATTTGGTTATGGTAAAAAAGTAAATAAAAGTGGCCTTTTAACCAAAAGGGAAAACGGTGAAACTTAATTTGGGGCTGTTTGAGTTACTTAAAGGCTGTTATGTCACTTAAGGTTGCGCATTTGGGGCTATTTAAGTAACTAGGGGCTGTTTTAGTCATGGGTTTTTTATATGTATGTTCATGTTTGTGCTTGGTCCGAAATCACTCCACCTCTGCCAACCCTTCGTATACTGCCCGTCGCAACAGATTCGTTGTCTAGGCTGTAAGTTGTTTATTAGGTTTCGAATTCAATATAATATGTGGTGACATCATTGACATGTTTTTTTTTTAACTTGTTGATGTTTAAAAGTTTGTGAAGTGAATGTTTGATCTGTATTCTAGTTGTATTTGGATAACATAAGGTAAAATGAAGGAGATACTCGCACATCGACTTAGCAGTAAGTGTTGAAATACTTAATGTCAGGTTTCAAGTCATGGTTGAAATATTAATCATAATTATTGGCATTTAGTGTAAATCATAGCATTTTGGTAAGCATGCTTGTGTTAAAAAAAAAAAAAAAACATGTACAGGAACAGGTGCACACAATTGCATTGGCACCTGTTGGAGCTCCTCGTGCCAACATACCCTTCTGGTGGTCTAGTGCACATTACAACATTATTTCTTGGCAGTAAAGGGCCCAAAACATGGACTTATCTTGAATAAATGGTTGATTTACTTAGTTGAATAAATTGTTGAGTTGGCCCTAGAGACTAGAGTAAATATCATTCGTAGTTTCTCTTTGACGAGTAGCTTTGTTTCTTCATTTGGTGTTAGACTTATTATAGGCTTAAAGATGTTGTGCTAGACTGATTCATTTGGTGTCAGTAGGGTCGGGTTGACCCGACCTGAATCGATAAGGGTTATTGGGTCGGGTTTAATCGGGTGACAAAAGCTTATCGGATTAGTTTGACCCGAACCTGATAACCTGATATTATTATCGGGTTGGGTTAGGGTTGATTTATTTATCTTATCATGTTATCGGGTCAACCCGATAAGACCCGAAAAATATTATATAACCAAAAGTCCAAAACTAATACCTAAAAATGTCTCGACCCATTAACTAAGCGTTACTTTCAAGCTAAAAGTCATTATATTATTGCTACAATAGTTGTAAAAATAAGTTTGTTTGGTGTTTTTTTAATGTGTGCTGGCATTTACATAAAAACAAACATTATTTGTTCTTCTATCTATTGTATTGTTAATGCAATGCAATTGGTCCACAAAATCTACATTTATGTACTATTAGTTAAACTATAATGTATGGTACACCATTAAAACAAATGTTAAATAATGTCTTCATTTATAATTGCATATTTAGGTGTATTTTATGCTTACTGTCGTTTTATGCTAGCATGCAACCCGATAACCCGATTCCTTATAGGGTCGGGTTGCGGGTTAGATTTTCTTGATCAAAATTCGAATAAACCCGACCCGATAATACCCCTACTCATAAATTGTAATGCATGCCTGTTAGAATTGCTTATGAATGAGCTGTTTATATAAGGGTGTTTGGGATTGCTTATTGGAACTTCTTATGTTATCTTAAAATATATCAATGTTACCACATAAAAATTGGTGATCGAGTTTTGGTTTCTTTACCGCATTGGTATATATAGATACATCATTATGCTGTTTCCTGAAGCTGTCACTAGAAGAGTCTAAGGATACGTTGCATTATGTGTTTGTGACACGCCGCAAAAGGTAAGAATATTGGTACCGGATATGACCTCCCTAGTATTAACAGTCAAGTGTCTACTTGTATTGTCCTACAACTGCACCAAAGTGGTTTTTGAATGGACAGATTGATGTTGTTTAATCGACTTTGTTATTTGATAGTTAATGGTGTGGTTGAAGTGATAAGGTTTCGTATTGTAACGGGTCGTTTTTGTTGAAGCCATGTGTATTGTAATATTAGTGTATTTGTTACGATTGAACAAACGAAAGTTATGCTTCATGGTGAAAATCTGGATTTTATTAAATTATTTATTTATTTTTTTTTTAAAAAAAATTATTTATATTTATTTTGAAAACTATTAATAAGATCGGTTCCTAGGGATTAACATTTTTCTTATATTGTTTATGGTATTTCTTATCAACTCTTACTTATGATACTTGCTGCAGGAAAAGGAAACAGGTGGCCTGGTTAGTTTTCAAGTTCTTTTTAAGATACACACTCACAAAATGTGTGTACATTAAGCTGAAGGCACACAAGCTAGGGGTATGTCTCTATATCTTATTGGAATTAAATGCAATGTTTTGATTAGCTCTTATTGCTAGGCTGCCGTTTAGTTGTTTGTTGAGCTCTTGTTGGTTATTTTTACTACTGTTTGATTATTTGATTTGCTTGATTACGCTGTTTGACTGTTCACACGGCTGTTTTTGGTTGTCTTTAGTTGTAGTTGGGCTGTTTTCATAGCATTTTAAATAATCCTTATATTTATCTGTAACAGAATGCATACAAGGAGAATTTTTTGGCAAAGCATGCCTTGGATAAGACTAATCATCCAGCAGGCGATATGGATCTTTGGAGTGAGTGTACCAGATGGAAAATAAAGGGGAGAAAATTTAGTATTAGTTCGTTATCCTTGAATCCCCATTATGTGGTGACGGGTATGCCTTCCACTCGATCTTCCTGCAATCCTCATCCTCATCGTTGGGGTTCAACATCCATGAGTGAGGTTTGTAACTTCTAATAACTGTTAAGTAAATGAGTTGGTTTAGGTAGAAAATAAGTCATATTGAGTAAATGGGTTGGTTTAGGTTGTTTGTACGTTTAGGATATTTTTAAATTGTAGGTAATTCGGTTGGAAGAAAAGATGGAGCTACAAAAACAAGAGCATGTTACTCAGAAAGCGCTAAAAGGAACGAATTCGAGGATTGTGAAGCAGCAACAAATATACGAGAGGAGGATCATCGTGAAAGGCAACATAACCTTAGAGAGTTCAAAAGATTATGCTTGGAGATCATCACATCCCCCTTCTACCTAGTAACCCTAAGTCTTTGTAGTAGGATATCGGATATTAGCATCCTAGACATTTTGTTATCTTGAAGTTGTAATTTGAATGTTTGATCGATATTTTACTGATTTTAGTTTGAATTTGAATGAATGTATTATTCAAAATTTGGATCCTTATGTAAATTATTCTCCTATCTACACAACAATTGTAAGTAGTTATTGTGGTATGTGTGTCATTAATATTTACCGTTAGAAATAAAAGTTTAGCTATATGAAGTTTGTCGCTAAGCCGTCACTTGATGGTCGAATCAAATTTAATTTAGGTAATTTTAAAAAGGCTCTAGTGAGTGGCTGGAGACCGAAAATCTGTCGCCGAAACTCTAAAACATCTGTCACAAAACTTGTCACTAAAATTTTGCGAGGCCCTTTTTTGTGACGGAATATATTTAACACAATTCCGTCATTGAAGGGCTTTAGTGACAAAATAGCGATGCAAACTTTCGTTGCTGATGCTTGATTTTCTAGTAGTGTCATAAGGCTCCTTATATAGATAACTTTAAGTCGGTTTACATCATCTACTTGAACGATAAGTAATTATCCCTAACTAATTCTAGAATATTCATACAATATTACATATTAATCCTTTAATCAATATTGCAATTAAGTCCTTATACTCTTCGAAGTACTTTGAATGATCTTCAATATGCAGCAGTACTTTGACTTTGATCTTCAAGCAGCACTTTGACACAGCAGTACTTTGAAATGCAGAAGTACCTAAAACTTTATATCCCAACACACTACAACGACCAGGTACACTGCATAGAGGATTACAAGCTTATCAAGATCCCTTGAGAAGTAAAACCTTTTCCGTAGCCGTAGTCCTCGCATCAAATGGCGTCAGCTTATGCTTGTGACGCTGTCAGCTCGCCGTCGTTGATTAGGGTATCTTCCACCGACTTGATGTGACGTCGTCGGGCTATAGGTTGTGACGACGTCTGCGTTAGCATGTGACTCCGTCACCTTGGCCTTTTCTACACACTGTGCCCTCACAAAGTGATTTTATTTTTCACTTTTTGGGCACTTCTGGTAACCATGTGAGAGTTGCCGGTCACAGACTTAAACTTTGTCTTTTTCATCCGTTCTTCGTCAAAATGAGCCTAAAACTTGTACGATTCCAACAAATGTATTCCACAATACCTAAAATCGAAAAGAAAGGATTTAGGGCAATAAATGATACAATATGTATTAAATTAACGGGTAAATGACCCTTAAAACCATGTGATTTTGAACCTCATCAACCAACAAGAAAAAGAATTGGTTCAAGAAATGTTTGGGCCTCTGATGCGTGGGAATCGCAACAGGCTTTACCTCTCGAGGGATCTCGAGAAGCTTACAACCCCCACCAGGCAGTGTACCTGATCGTTGTAGTATAGTATAGTGACAAGTACCGGGGGATTGATCGTTCAGCTTAGGAATAGTGTCGCTAGGATTAGAAAGCCTAAATTACTAGTTCTAAAGGTGAGGGATGATTATTTTTGTGTTTTTATATTTTTTTGAAAGCAATTAAAATTCTCGGGTTTTGGAAGAGTGGGCGGAATTAGTTGCTATTCAACTAACCCAAAACTAAGATGCAATCAAAATAAAATACTAAAAATAAAAATAAACTAATTAAACTAAGGTTGTGAGCAGTAATTGAAGAAAATGTGTTTACTTAGATTTCACTACTCCCTAGATATCTTTTACACGTTAATTACTTGTTATAATTGCATGGATGACGGATTGTATTCCTTAATACCATTCATGGGGTGACATACATAACTCCCCAATTCTATGAGCTCTTATCTCCTCCTACACCATGCCCAGCACAACTATAGGGATTGTAAACAGTGGCTCATGCATTAAATACAACCAATAAAGACCTAGTACGCCTCGGTTCATGTTTCTTAAGACGTTCAAGCATGTTACCATTTGGAGATCTGCCAGTTTTCTTAAGCCTAACATATAAAATCATTCATCCAAGACAAGAATAAACAAGTAATCAACACATAATCAATATCTAGGTTTCATTAGATCTAAGCAAACACAAAAGAGATCTAGCCTAGCATAATGGAATTAAGATAAGAACATGATATAGACAACCAACACATAGACATATTGATTGAATTAGAAGAACACTTATCTCAATTACAATGCAAGGTATCAAGGGTTT
Source organism: Artemisia argyi (assembly GCA_030686995.1). Taxonomy (NCBI): domain Eukaryota; kingdom Viridiplantae; phylum Streptophyta; class Magnoliopsida; order Asterales; family Asteraceae; genus Artemisia; species Artemisia argyi. Next base: position 43,822,447 of record CM060700.1, read on the forward strand.
GGAACCCTTGAAAAACCTGTAAAAGTTGCACCAAAATCGTCTTTAGGGTTTCTCCAAAACTTCTCCTCTTTTTTAATGTGAAAAACTAGAAAACTATATATAGGAAAATCGGGGTGACGGCGTCAGGAACAAAGGTGTGACGCCGTCATCTCGCCGCCAAATACTTCCTCGGACGGCCTTGATCTACTTCTGACGCCCTGTGTGACGCCGTCATGAGCTACGGATTTTAATTCTTGGGGTTTGACGCCGTCATGGGTTAACTCTTGACGCCTTCATGTACTGTTCCAGCATGGAAAATTGAAACTTTGCCGTTTTCTTCACTTTTATGCTCCGAAAACGTCCAAAATGGCTTCTTTTCCAGAATTCACTCTCCAAGTACCTAAAATCACAAAAGGAACGATTTAGGGCAATATTTGATCAAATAAAGTTGGACTCGGGCTTAAATGACCCCCTAAAAACGGATCATTTTTCGCCTCATCAGCCTCAATAGGAATGATTGATTCATGAACAAAGATTAAATTGGACTTCCAATCAGAGATATTGGTCATTGAATTTTTGGAAAACTTGGGAATGGAAGAGCCAATTATTTTCTAAAACATAAGGTAGTCTCTAGCAGGGTATACAACACACAAAGACCTATAAAGATCCACCGTAACCTCTCCATCATAAGCCTTACAAGCAACGGCAAAATACGTGAGACGAGCGGCTCCAAAGGTTCATCAACGACAAAATACATTAAAATGACCGAGCACATCAAGATAGAATTTACTGAAAGGCAAACGCAAATAGCCAATGGTGAAAAAAGTGAGATAAAGGGTGATGAAGCCAGCCGTAGCCTCTAAAGCCGTCTGGTCAGCTGTTGGGAGAGTCAGACTATAACAAAGTGGAATCTCATAACCATTAATGAAGGTTTGGAATTCTTCCTTGGAGACAGAGCAGGGAATATTCTTCAGATTACGTTTCTACATGGCCAAAGAAATGAGATGCAAAGAGAAGAAGGCAAACCTGTTGAATGGAGAAATCATTGGGAAAAGATGATAACTGATGAAAGTGAAAGTGAGAGAAACGGTTGTGGAGAGGGTAAAAAATGGTAAAATAATAAGGCTTGGACTATTTACACCTTGAGCTTGATGGATCTAGGTCGTGCACGTGCCCCATGAAAGAAAAAAACCACCATGTGTTGGTGGGTACGTGAAACATACGTGGTTGACAAAAACGGTAAAAGCAATCAAGTACAATTTGGAAAAGATAAACTGTCAAGCACCGAAAAGACATTTGCATATGTCTCGCCGAAAGACAATGGAGGACAAAGGAGAATCAAATGCATTATGCTACAAAATAGCATAACACATGAGGCTGGGTGTTGATGTTCTACCCCAGCTACGATATGAGCCTAGCCTCTGAGCAGTCCTCAAATAGCGCTCAATGTGATCATTGGTGTAAAGCCTATTAGGCTACAGTAAAAGAAATCCACCAATACACGAGAATCCTATCTCATGGAACCTTACCCTTCGAGGAGCTTGAGCCTCCGAAGAGTCTTAGGCTGCAAATTAAAAGACAAACACAGAATATTGCGTGGGCCCTACCTCGGGTGACCGGTTTCTAATATTCCTGCGTCCAAGGACAGTTCCAAATGGGCACAATTCTGACAAACTAGGGAAGGACATCGCAACCTATGCTCGGAGTCTTCCTATTGGCCAACGGGAATATGCTCCATTTGAACCTATCCGGCTAAGACATGTGACATGACCTATAACTTCATAGGACTTGCATATAAATACTAAAATCAACATTTCTCAGGTATATTCTCTCTCATACACACGTTATCTCTCTAAAGTCTAAACATATCTTATTCACAATCCGACGACTTATTTTACGTCAAAGCTGGTTCGCAAGGTCTACCCGACATCTAAACTAACATAGCATTTTTTTTTTTTTTTTTTTTTTTGTCTTATTTCAAGTTATAGCAAGCTTTTTAAAAATATCCAAACTATCATTCACGTAGGTTCTGATCAAATGCATCCTATGATTTTTTCTAGATAATGTAAAAAGTAAAATTGTCAATTAATATTATAAACACAACATCTTTTAAAAGTTAGGTTGAAACTAACGGTGGAAACAAGCTATCAATATATACAATTCTCAACGACATTTTATATTCATAACATAAGTTTTATCATTTATTTAAACAACCGAGGGAAAATAGACAAGACTACAAGAGTTAAGTGTCGGTTAACTAGTTAAAGTGTTCAAAAGGAGCTTTTTCTTCTTTTTGTTTAATGTAGATACAACATATTGTAAAGATAATCACCAGGTGTGGTAAGCTGTACCATAGCTATTTTGCAACTTAATAAACTAGAATTACAATCACTAAAGAGAAATATTGATAGAATATTGTAGATTGGAAACATTCATAAGCGTAGGCTCCTCGGAAATGATTCGGTAAAAGCTCAAAAATTGTCGAGCTTAAACAAGCTCAAGCCAGCCCAAACTCAAGACTTGTTTGGAGCTCAACTAATAAACAAGTTCGAGCCAAGCTTCATATATAAAGCTCGATTAAGCTCACGAGTCTAGACACATTATAAGTGTTTGCAACTATATATGTTTAGGCTTCCTTTACGTATAAATATTAGGGGTAGCTATCGAGTCGTGTCCGTGTTAACCTATTCGGTTCACGAAGTTAATCATGTCAAGAAACTCAACACTAACCCAAATCTGCATAACACGTGTAACCCGTTTAAGTAAATAGGTCAAACAATGAATAAGGAATGTGGTTTTTTGATTTAATTACTTTAAATGCAAAACTGATATAATAATCTAAAATATGATAAAAATAACATACAAATAACTATACGATAATTTTCTGACGTCAATTTCAATGATACGTGAGGTATAATCGCAATTTGGCCATGTTAAGTACATAACAAAATACATTTAATCCACATCCAACATAAAAACCAGATTATATATTTTATTTTTAGAGTCGTATATACTTAAACGGGTTCACGGATTGTCTGTTTAATACTTATGCAACCCAAACACAACCCGCTTATTAAACGGGTTAGACGGGTTGACTTGGTTTTGACTCAAACATGTTTATCCTCAACTCAAACCTTTTAATTTCATGTCTGGTTCGTGTCATTTATCGTGTCGTGTCAAAAATTGACACCCTTAATAAATATATATTGACTTATTCGTACCGTATATAAATGAGCTTGAATTGGATAAACGAGCTCAAGGAAGTGTACTAAACAAATCAAATTTGAATCAATCTATATCTCGTTCAAGCCGATCATCGAAGCTGAACTCGAGCCCAACTCAAATATAAAAAAAAATAAATAAATAAAAAAAAATAAATAAATAAAAAATAAAAAATAAAAAATCTAAGCTCTAGCTAGAAGCGTAAGATCCGAAATGAGACCGACTCGAACTTTGTAAATATAAGCAAAACAAGCTCAAGCTAAGTTTGTAAAGTTGGGTGTAACAGGGAGGTCTTAAACTAGTCCATCACTCGGTCTCACTTGGTCTAGACTAGTTCTAGCTGTTACACCACCCTATAGGAGATGCGTCTCATATGAACAAAATGGAGAAGTTATGATCGACTTGTGTTGTATATATGTTTGCGTGTGTGGTTTATGAAATAGTTTATTATTATTATTATTATTATTATTATTATTATTATTATTATTATTATGGATTGTCTAACCAATGCCCTAAGGGGGTGGTAATGTTGTCTAATCATGCCTGAACCTTAATTGTAATTAGCCAATAGAATTAAGCCAACTAATTTCATGCCTAATGATGCCTAAGTCCATATTTTTAGTGGCAATATTGCCTAACCATGCCTAAACTTTTTTTTTTTTTTTTTTTTTTTTTTTTTTTTTTTTAATAATTATATTTAACAATTTAATTAAAAACATCAAATTCCATTAATAATTCAAATAAAAGTTACATAATACTTTAGGAAAATAAAAACAAAACAAAAATTAAAAATAGGAAATCACTAGTCATCGAGGTATGGTAAGTCTTGCGCCGCTACGTGCTCCGTAAGATCATATTGAAGATGGTTATGAATATCTTCGTCCAGTAACTCTTCTAGCACACTATCGTCATAAACTGGCGTAACCGGCTGATCCATTATATGAACCGGTGATATTGCCACACCATCGTCTTTTAAAATCATATTGCCCAATAGAATACACGTATAAACAATTTGTCGAATCTTTGCGACGGTCATAGGTCGTAGAGGACGACTGAGAATAAACCATTTTCCCTTCAAACGACCAAAAGCTCGTTCGACATCCTTTCTTGCAGACTCTTGTAGTTTCTTAAACTTCTTTTCCTTCGGGTCAGTGGGATATGGATATGCTTTAACAAGAGTTGAATATTTAGGATATAGTCCATCGGCAAGATAATATCCACGTTTGTAGAGACGTCCACGTAAATAAAAAGAACTGTTTGGCCCCGTTTCATTTCGCTCGGTAACATATAATGGAGACTGATTCAAAACATTGATATCGTTGTTTGAGCCGGGCGGACAAAAAAACGAATGCCAAATCCACAAATCATATGAAGCCGTCGCTTCAAGCATAATAGTTGGGTATTGGTGATCACCTCTCTTATATTGGCCTTTCAAATATTTAGGACAATTTCGCCAAGTGAAATGTGTACAATTAATGCTACCAAGCATTCCAGGAATGTGATGTTTTTCTTCATGTACCTCGAATAACCGAGCAATGTCATGGGTTGTCGGCATACGTAAGAACTCTCGGCCGTATAACTTTATAATCGCATCACAAAATTTATCAAGACATTCACCTAGAAAAAACAAAATATTATTTTATAAAAAAATAACGAAAAAAAATAACAAAATATTATTTTATATTAAAAATATATATTAAAAAAAAGCATAATAATAACGAAATATTATTATACAAAAAAACATTTTTAAAAAAAATTAATAACGAATAAAAATAATAAATAACAAATAAAAAAAATTACTAACGAATAAAAAAAATAATAATAACCTGAAGTTCTTCGTGCCATGTTTAAATAGTCATCGAATCTATCCGGAGGTTCACCCGTTGCGAGTTGCCGTATTGCCGATGTGCATTTTTGTAACGGCATGAAAATAGTCATTCATTAAATTTTCTAAAGCTTTATCACGAAAACGTTTTACATAACCACGGATGAAGGTAGAGCTTGTCGTGTCTTCAAGAGCTTCGTACACGGCTAAAAAGGTTTCGATTGTACTACCGGATAACCATTCTTCGGATGAGTCGGGGGGAATAATTATCTCGTTTGAGGATGAACCCGATGATGACATGCTTATTAGAATGTAAATTGTATGTGTGATTTGATGTTAGTTTAGATGTGAAAATAAAAAGGAAAATGGTTAGTATTTAAAGATTTTTTTTCTTTTTTTTTTTTTTTTTTTTTGGAAAAAGTATCAAACTGTACAAATTTTAAATGCTTGCAACGGTCACAAATTTAATACAAGGCTCCACACCGAATCGGTAAACAATACCGTGTGATACGCCGATTTGCCCACACCGATCGACTGGCATTGTATTGTCGATTCATGCCGATCCACCCCGACCCAATACCGAACACGTTGCCAGTGCCCTAAGGGCATTGGTTAAGAAGGCATGAACAATCATAAATAGGTTCAAGGACCGACACATAAAGTACACTTTTTTAATTAAAAAATATTTTTTTAGTCCTTTTTTGTGGGTCCATACCCTTCTTAACACAATCCCTTATTATTATTATTATTATTATTATATTGTTTTAGTTATAGCCTATGTCTCTTTGTTACACTAAATAAATTACAAAATTATTTTAAAAATAAAAAACTGACCGTGAAGATATGGGTGCTCTCTTGACGGTAAACTACTACATCCGGTGACCTATGTGAAGTCAACAAAATAATCAAGAATCTATTTTTTTTATGGCATGGGTTATAAAAACGGTGGCTAGTTTTTTAGTAAAACGGGGTCTACCCCTTGTAGGGGTACTTTTTGTTTTTTTTTTTTTTTTTAAAAAAAACTTTTGCAATTTTGTCGGTTTTTTTTTTTTTTTTTTTTTTTTTTTTTTTTTTTTTGTTTTGTGTTTAAATAGAAAAGATTTTGTATGTATAATAATGTATTTATATGTATAATGTTTTGTGTATTTGTGTTTAATAATGTTTTGTATATGTATAATGTTTGTATAATAGCACGTTAAATATTATCACATTAAATAACTGCAACAACAACTGTTAATATTAAATTAAACGACAACGTTATACATATTATTTAAAAACAACAACATCTACGACATATGAAGATCATTCATTTCATTTAAAAGATCATGGAGCCGGGAACTTGACTGACAAGCGTGATCCTCAGGATTCCTTGTCATTTCTAACTCCATCTCCAGCGCCTTTATTCTTGCCTTCAACAACTTGTTCTCATTATCTTTAGCAACGCAGTTTGAGCACTGCGTTGAATAAGAGGCTTGATTAAAATACTCTTCTTCAAATTCATCTTTCCACTTGAAGTATCGACACCCATAGTCTTTTGTACCTGGCTGTTACATGTTAAGAAAATAATAAGAAATGTATTTTTAACAGACAATTACTTACATAACTAAGCAAACATATGATTATTTACCACTGAAAGAGGACATGCATAAAACGGTCGCCCACGACTACCATCTTGCCAGGATTTCCGTTCTATAATAAATCCTCTATCACATCGACACCAGAAAGGATTTCTTCGGCCCACCTGACAAAATAATTTGCATAATCAATCAATAATGTTATTTACTAATTTAAATAAATATTTAATCATTTACTATATAATACAAACAGTTATTTACAACATAAATCAATAATTATTTACAATGTTTTACAAATACAAAAATTACAAAGAATACCTACCTCCCCTTGTGACTTCCTGCAGTTTGGGAATCTTACTTTTGCTTTTGGTACTTGGCTTGTGAACATTGTGAGGAATCTGTGCACTTGGGCAATCTAACTTGGTTGCAATCTGGTATTGTGCAATCTGTGCACAAGGTTTCACTACCTACCTCCCCTTGTGACTTCCTGCAGTTTGAGAATCTTACTATTGCTTTTGATACTTGGCTTGTGAACATTGTGAGAATTGTGAAACATGTGTTGTGCATTCTGTGCATTTGGGCAATCTAACTTGGTTGCAATCTGGTATTGTGCAATCTGCACTTGGATAAAAAAAGGCGATGACGATTGGTTTTATAACCGAAAGGATGTCAAAGTGATATTTTTATCACTTTGCAACCTTCATATCTGAGCCTAACACTTTTTTATCACTTGTGCAAATGGTTTTCTAAATCGACGATGATGATTACGTGTTAATCTGAGCCTTTGTGCAATCTGCTTGTGTGCTTATGCACTTGCACAAAAACTGCTTGTGTGTAATACTGCTTGTGTTCTAAATCGGCGATGATGATTGTTAATCTGAGCCTGTGTGCAATCTGCTTGTATGCTAAACGCAAGTGTGCAATCTGCTTGTGTGTTTATGCACTTGGACAAAAACTGCTTGTGTGCTTATGCACTTGATGCACTTGGATAAAAACTGGTTGTGTGCAATACTGCTTGTGTGTTTATGCACTTAGACAGAATTTAACAAAAAAATACCCCATAAAAAAGTCGTAAAAAGTATTGTGACAACAAAATAAAAACAGAAAAAAAAAAAAAAAAAAAAAAAAAAAAAAAAAAATTGAAACAAGGACATGAACAGTAGCAGTAGGTAGGGAGGGTAAGGGGTAGACCCCGTTAATATAGTATGACCCTTTTTTATTTATTATCGTACAGTTTGCATAAAACGAGGAGCAGTCCTATAACCAAGCATTTGTCGACATGCACGTGTACGATGTGGCCCTTAAAACAGTAGACAACGTCAGCATCAACAGTATCATTCAACCAATCACAATTAGGCATCGTTTTCCACAATACTACTTTGGTTTTCCAAACCTCCAAATCTGGTCTGCAATACCACCATACCCTTAAATATCACAAACCACAAGTCCACAAATTTTCTTTTTTAGTAACATTATCTCATTACTCCGTATATCTTTCTGTGTTTTAGATACTACAGTATTCTTTTCTTTCTATAAAAAGGAAAAACATTATTGCAATTTGTGGCACCTTGCTTATCGACAAATTATTTACTTGATCTTAAGAAACTATCTACATTGTTTATTATGGAAAGTACTTGTAACTAAATGTAATTACTTGTGATCCTATAATATGAAACAGATATTTTAAGTCTGGGTAACAATGGTTATCGACTTATTTGATGATTAATCTATGGATTCAATTCACAACACATAGACACAAGCAAAGTAAAGTTTTTTTTCTTTTATTAAATTGCCGTAACTACTTTAGAGTTGTTTGCACATATAAGAAATTAAACTTGATACTTCACATATTTTTAGCATGATAGTTGCAAACCTTTTGCCACTAAACCAACACGAATTGTTAGATGTTTGTTTTGCCACTAAACCATGCAAACATGAATTGTTAGATATTTTAAAATTAAATGTTAATAACTCGTTGAGTGTTTTACACATTAAAACACCACGCCTCAATCGATTACATTAGCAGTGCCTAAACATTGAGCCACTCAAAGGCTGGTATGTAAATAACTCCTTAATAATCATTTACAGATATTTCAGTTATAAGGTTATACAAAGTTTTTGAATAATGAAAGTTAGTTTATACCAAAAAAAATTTTATAAGTTGACTAGCATGGTATCTATGCGGTGCGGCGGCGTATACAATGCAATTAAAATTTTCGACGAGAAATGTTTTTCAATTCTATATTTTATGTTACAATAACTTTACGGATAGCGACAATTTTAGTTTTGGATAATTTTAAGAAATAACAAGTTAACACATATAAAAACTATAGATTATCTACGTGATATTGGTAACTAGTATATTATGGAGGTATGAGATTAAAGTAGCTGACAATGGCCCATAATCACAAGTTATTTTTAAATAAAAACCTCATATCGAATTTTAAAAATCACTTACATCATGTTAAAAAAAAATTAATTCTCTAAAAATGCACCTTATAAGTTTTTTTGGCACTTATTTCAATTATTAACAATGTTTATTATATTTATCTCACACAGGTAGAAGATACAAGCAAAAGAGTATTTCTAAAGATAAAGAAAACCTAAGGGTGCGTTTAGTTGGAGGAAAACACCCTTGTTTTTACAAAATATTTTGTGAAAAACAAGGAAAACAGAGATCGCGTTCAAATTAGCGTTTTTCAACAAAATGTTTTGCAAAACACATAATCCCCTATTTCCTAACTTAACAAGAAAAATTATAAAACAAAATAAAGTTGATTTTCTTGTTTTCCTTTGTAACCCACGACCCTCCTTCCCCTTTTTTCAAATATATATATATATATATATATATATATATATATATATATATATATATATATATATATATATATATATATATATATATATATAAACATCAACTAAACGCGTTTTCTATATTTTTAAGTATTTTGTGGAGATAAATTTCCCTTCCAAGTTTTACAAAACTAGAGATAGAAAACAAAAGAATTTTTTCTCCAACTAAACACACCCTAAATGTTTAAGAAATCATGTGGATAACTTTAAAGAATATAATAATTATTATATAAATATATGTAATAAATGTTTATTATTATTATATAAATATATGTAATAAATATTAAGAATTATAAAGATAAAGAAAACCGAAATGCATCTTTGCTTTGAAAAAATCATTTCATTTTTATAAAACACAGTTTTAAGTTTTTACAGTACATTTTACCAAAAAATTATAAAAAGTTCATTTTGAAACTCTATTGATTTAATAATATTTTTACATTGAAAATGAGGGTATACTTTGTGTTATATCGGATTGTATAATAAGACTAATAACTTGTGTTTTTCATTTATGGGGTGTTTTGATCATGTAAATTAATTAGACGTTGACCAGTCAATTTTTTTTATATGTGTTGGTGTATTATTTGCTTGTACATAGTGCTTAGGGCCTGTTTGTTTAGTTTTATCATTAAGTCCTGTTAAGTTAAAGTCTGTCTGGATATATGTTAAATGAATAAAAGGTTGTTTGTTTTGTGTGCTATATAAAGTGTCTGAATTAGAAGAAAAAAAAATATTGTTATACCCTTTTGTTTAAAGTGAGTGTTGAATTAGAGGTTAAAAAGTGAGAGGGTAAATATGTAAAAGTAGAATAAATGTGATGACTTAATATAGAGATCCTCACTCTCATGGCCTTTTCTAAAAGGTCATTCATTTAAATTAAGCACCAAACAAACACTCAATTAATGACTTAATAAATTTACTTATTTATAAATTAAAACTTTTTAATTTATTATCAAACACTACCTTAGTGATTTGTAATTGATTAAAATTTATTATGAAAATTTAAAAAAATTTAGAGAATATCTAAAATTTAGAGAGAATATTTAAAGAGAATAACGCTAAGTTCTCAACATTAAATTCAAAAATATGCATGACAACTTTTTTTGAATGTATTTTTTTTAATCTTAAAATTAATAATTCCTAAAAATTCATCTGCAAACTTTACTATATGAGACAATATATGACAACTTCTTTTTATTATCGTGATAGTTCATAGTTGATGGAAATGAATGATAAAAAATGTTGACATTATTATTATTATTATTATTATTATTATTATTATTATTACTACTACAGATTCATCTCATTCTTGCTCTCGATCCCGCTTCTATTCTTGATTATATTTTAATACGAATATCACAACTATAACTTTTTGACGCTATAAAATCTCGTTGTTATACATGAGTAATCACCAAATTGCAATTAATATGTGGAGTAGAATGGATTTAAATGGAAAGGGTTTATATAGAGCATTTATGTGAGTAGTTGATATAATAAGTAAGAATTCAACTTCCCATACTTAGTGAAATATTCTTCCTCCACACCAACAAACAACAACTGCTGCACCTGGTGGCTGTTGGTACTACTTTTTTGCATTTTCTTAGCCGAGTCAATGGGCCGCGGATGTGTGACGTTGAAGCGGATTGAGAATAAGATCAATCGGCAAGTCACCTTCTCGAAAAGGAGGTCGGGATTGTTGAAGAAAGCTCATGAGATCTCGGTTCTTTGTGATGCTGATGTTGGACTTATCGTGTTCTCGACCAAAGGAAAGCTTTGCGAGTACGCGACGGATGCATCGTAAGATCTCGATCTTTCTATTTCTTATACTACTTCTTTTCATATAAGTTTATGGTTGATTTATGTATTGGGGTTTTATTTTGTGCATCTTTTTGAACGACATTTTTTTTTTCTTCTTCTTTTAAACTGCTAGCAAAGTTGCTAGTACAAATACATCAGGTACAGTGTTACAATTTATGAGAACAAGTGGTTTTTGGACCGCAGATAAATCAAAACATGTGTTAATTAATTTTAGCATGTAGAAGTAATTAACTACGTGATAGTTATCTCATGATAATCAACAATTCATCATCATGTAAATGTATTCGGGGTTATGAATAAAGTCAATTTTGCACAGTTTTACTAATTGAGCCGATTTGAAGAGAGACTTTAGCATAAAATTACTAACATAATTGTTCTGGAATGTGTTTTGGGATTAGTAATTAAAACAGTATATATATTTGCTATCTGATTATTTTGGAGATAATATTTTAGTTTTTAATAAGCAACTTAAAACTGTTTATAAGTTTATACCAAGCATAACAATGGGAGGCATGTACAAATTTACATGTGGAAGAAGCAAATTCATTTATTCATGCAAAAGAAACTGTGATTCTATGTAATTACTTTCTTAATGTAAAATATTTGATTTAATTTTTAAAATCGATATGGTATAATGATCATTTTCAATCGATAAATGAGTCAATCTATTTAATCTTTCTTATAAGATTTTCGATCTTAAATTAGTTTTAATTAACTTTAGTTTTGAAAAACTTCTGGTTAACAATATATTATACGCAGTATAAGCATTAAGGAAAGAATTTAGATTTCTAATATAATTAAGTATATAAATCCATATAGAATTTTTTACATGTGTAATTTCTCTCAAAACTCTTAGTTTCAAAAATAAATCTATTTTGTTAAGAACAATTGTTATGGTTTAAAGAACTTTCAAGGTTAAGACAACTATCTTTTAGCTTGGATTATCAAGTGAATTTAAATCTTAATGCTAAATATAAAACTAAAGATAACTTAATACACTCTAAATTGGTCAAGTATATAACATTTAAGTGATGATATGGTTTGATCTACAATTATAATAAATAATCAGTAAACCTCTTTTTTAATTTTTATAGTTTCTTTGTCAACATTATCATCATATTTTCTATTTCTATCAATAATTTGTATTTATTCAAATTTTAGTTCTACATTCATTTCTTTAGCAGTTTCTTTGACGGAAAGCATTCGTGATCTTGAAGAAATAAATAAGACCTTCTAGTTCTTTTTTTTTAGAAGGGCAGACCTTCTAGTTCTTTAATATCATCATTATTACAAATATCTTTGTTTGTAAACTTCTACTAACGGAATTGATTACAAATAACAAGTCATACCAAATAACCATTCTTTATAATAATAATAATAATAATAATAATAATAATAATAATAATCCAAACTACCTAGCTTTTTTAGCTAGAGTCTTTTAATCGCGTTTTGCTTTAGGCTTGATATATATATCTTATTGCTTTTACACTTTTTATGCGACTTTCCCTACGTGTTTGTACTTTGTACTAATGGTTTAAGGGTGGTGGCAGTTATGATTACATACCTCACCACCTATCAATAATATTATTCCACCTTATTCATATTTTTTCATACCTCACCATACTTTTTAGTGGCAATCATGATCCCATATCTCACCTTATTTTATTTTTTTATTCCACCAATAATATCTTCCCAGCTGTCCAATAATATCTTCCCAACGTTTGAATTTTGTCCATGCCGTCTAGACAAAGATTGGCGTTGCTTCCATACCGCAGAGGTGGCAATGGTGTTGCCGTGCGGTTCCCATACCGAGACCATTGCCACCACCCTAAGAGTTAAATTTGAATATGACTGTATAGGACTTTCCGTCTTTTAGGGGACTAAAGAAAATAAAGTACATGTACGTTCTACTACACCAATAATCTCATAGGCTTTTAAACAAGAATTAATCATGTCACATATTACGAAATCTAAATTATGACAACTACATGGCGATAGAAATATCTAGGATTAATATTTAAAAGTCGTTTATGTACCCCAAGATGTTTTCAACAAGTTGTAGGCTTAAAAACTAGAAATAAAAGAGGCCAAACTTTTCAGTTGTGTAATTTGTATTAGCTAATTGAGGCCTTATATAATTGGATCTTTAACGACGACGATAAAAAAACATGAGAGACTATATCTTTATATATATACAAGGTCTTAGAAAATCAAAGGACTTAAAAAGTTGAAGGCCTAAAGCCCTAACCTTATTTTGTTCTGGTTTTCGATCCTGACTTTTCTTTGGTCCAGAAAATAGTACTAGTACTACAATTTTAATTCAGGTTTTGCATCTTTTCAAAATTAAGTATTTTTGTTGTCCAAAATGTTTCTTATTTTATACCATTTCCATTCCTAACAAGGGTGTCTAACTCTAAAAATCATTTACGAACCATTGGATTAATATGCATCTAATCAAGTCTTCAAACCTGATATTACTGGATTTAACATATAATTCATCAATACAATATTTGATTGTATTTTTCTCTTGCTTTGTTAGCTTAATTAGTTTTCAAATAACTTTTTATCTGTTATAAGAAAAAAGCTCGTAGACTTTTACGTCTAGCTTTAATTTTTTGAACGGAAATTTCATTAAGAAACTAACAAGATGCTAGAAAAGTTACAATTAAATTATACAAGAAGAAATTGGATCAACAATCCATTGAATCCGTTTGGGAAGCAATTTTTTACTTCTATGAATAATCCAAGAATAAAAATAAATTTTTATTTCCACCAAAAGGGCGTCCTTCCTTGGCGGTTTTAGATCAAAACAAATACGATTTCTATACCTCCAAAGGATCCAAAAGGTTGTTTGTATCACCGCATTGAAACACAATTTTGTGTTTGTTGTCTTGGTGTCGTTGTATCCACTAGCACCTTGTTTTCATTTCTTTTCTTTTCTTTTTTTTCTTTTTCTTTAATAATAGAATATTTTCTTAAAAACCCTAATGTACATATTTGATTTTGCACTATGTATCAAATAATTTATATTTTCTTCATTCAAAATCTTGTATTCTTTTGGGGGGAAAATTAGTCATGGATCCTACAAGAAGAATCTAATACTAACTCTTTTTGTTTTTTGCTTAGACAAATGAGATCACAAACTTTATGGATGGATGGTTATGATGAAATAAGTTGGTAAAATTTCTTATCCAATTGTAGAAAAGCAGTGAAACCCGCCTTTCTGTGTCATAGTACATAAATAATACTTGTATATAATTAATAGATATTTACTATTAACTTTAACTTTAATCTGTCCTAGAATTGTGATTAATAATAATAAAGCATGCGTTTCTCATCACACTGCTGTTTTAACTTATAGTGCCTGCTTTTGATGATGTTTATGTAGTACAAGATGATGCTATATTCACACTAAATATCTGATATAAGATGGTCTGTCTGTTATTCATTTAACAAGTTTCTAGGCGTTTGAGACAATTTACATCTACACACTTTTTCCATGAACTAGACGAGTGCCCGTGCATAGCAACGGGATATTATAGCGACAAATAGTTTAACCGGTTGATATGTTTTGAAACCCGGTTCGACCCGGGTGGTTCAACCGGTTGAACCGTTCCGGTCGAAAAGTTGGTTGATTTAAACCGGGTCAATTTGCTAGGTTGGGTCGTAAAATGGGTCAAATTAAACCAATCCAACCCGTCGGGTTTGAAGCGTCCCGGGTCAACCCGGTTTGTGATTTGTATTAATTGTTTTAATTGGTTGTATTTAATTTGGTAGATATGTTTTGAAACCCGGTTCGACCCGGGTGGTTCAACCGGTTAAACCGTTCCGGTCAAAAATTTGGTCGATTTAAACCGGGTCAACTTGCTAGGTTGGGTCGAAAACGGGTCAAATTAAACCGGTTCAACCCGTTGGGTTTGAAGCGTCCCGGGTCAACCCGGTTTGTGATTTGTATTAATTGTTTTAATTGGTTGTATAATGTGTATAAATCATTGTACTTTTAAGTAATGAGGTGTTTTAATAAGAGTATTAATTACATTTCATAATTTCCTTTAATAAGTTTTTTCAACATTTCACATTCCTTGACTTTTCACTTTTCCACTTTGATCATTTTTGCTTTATAGGTAGTATAGATATATTCGTTTTGTTATACTTAAATTTAATAGAGTTTAAATATTTGACTCACCGTTTAAACTCAAATGTTTATCTAAATTTAATTGGTAAGGAAACATTCATTTAGTTCTCGTGTACAGTATTAGTCTCTAACGTTCTGGGATGCTATATAATTAGGTATTTGAGACAAATTATTTGTACCTACTCTTTCCATTTAGATTTAAGTTGTGATAAGACGGAGATAACAATAACGAAAATGAATCAGTAATAAAATTGCAAACGAATAAGATAACAACCTCAATTTGGACGATACGTCAACTCTCTTGAATAATGGTTTAATTTCACGAAGAATATCAAGCTTTTAACTTAGAATCTAAACTTAATAACAATATATACCAATCCCAATCTGTTGATACATGAATGATGCTCATCTCCCTACTCCATAGCAGTATGTTACATCCTACTGCGAGTCTGCATGTCCAATTTTGCTATCTTGATTGTGTAGTAGATGAAATACATCTATGGCCTATTAGTATACAAAAAACTTCAAACCCATGAGGTAAAACTTTAGATTGCATAGCAACTATATCCTCATATGAATAATCAAATTACCTGATATGAATTTAGACATCTTGTATGTAATTTTAGACATCTTGAATGATCAAATCTGGTTTTAGACATCTTGAATGATCAAAAACGACTCTTCTTGTCTTGTTAATCATATCCTGATATGAATTTTAGACATTTTGAATGATCAAATCCGGTTTTTGTCCCTATATATACATCTTGTATGTAATTTTAGACATATACGTCTTATAGTAAATCAATTTACCTTATTTGAATGATGAGTGACCGACATGTGTATGAATATAAGTATCGTATAGATATTTTTTTGTTCAAATGTTTAACACATAAGAAAACAGTCATCGAATTGAAATATTAAATGCAATCACATGTTTTTACAAGTAAACTAATCATATCTCCGTCTCAAAGTTACCGTCTCCTGACCAAAAATACACATTTTACTAAAAGTAAGACTATTACACTCTTCAACCACTCACATATAATCCCACCCACTAAACTCTCTTTTGATTTGTTGAGATTGAAATTGAACAATTATTTTGAAACATTATTAAAAAAAAAAAAAAAAAAAAAAAAAAAAAAACAAAAAACAAAAAAAAAACTGGATAACAATTTTGAGTAAAAGTGATTATTGTATCTAAAAAAGAATATACAATTTGGACATGGGACTCAACTACTCAAGGTTGTTGACAATATGGGGCCCTAAGTCTAGGGCATCAAATAATTTCTTTTGTTTGATTCTAGACATTCATTTATATTTCTTTGGGACAAGTTTAAAGCAGATTAATAATATTTAATACTTTTATGATCATTCGCGAGTTAACTACAGTATAGTTCGTTTGGTTACACTTGCTGGTTTTCTTTAATATTTTAAGAATTTAAAAGTGCCATAGGTGTGATGCAGAATCTAATTATATATCCTAATATATAAAGCTTTAAGTTCATTGTCCCATATTGGTCACTATATATATCAGGTTATCAGCAATTCAAATACAGTAAATGTTTCTCTAAAATTTGTCCAACATGGATTGGTATGTAAGAGTCTACTTTTTTGTTGATGGGGCTGCATAGGAAGAGGATGTAAAAATAGATGGAGAACTCATCACCCTCGCGATTATGATTGCTATCACTGTAACAGTCAAATATGGAAATCACTGCATGAGGTGAGGGAAGTCAAGCAAAGCAGGGTATGGTAGAATTTCAGGAAATATGAAGTGTAAAATCTACCGGTTTAACAAGTCACTTCTAATTACTAGTTGTGTTACGCAATCAACTCTTGGGTGATATGTCACTACAATAGAATAACATGAAACAATATACCCTTAAACGTTTCCTCTATTTAATTTACCGAAGCTAATTACATTGACTTTACAAAGAGTAAAACAATGATAAATTAAGCCAAGGACCCTACAACAATGTCGACTAAATATCCCTGTACTAGTAGTCCTAGTTAAAGTCGGTTTTTACAAATTATCTGAATACTTGATGCCAAAGTATTACCCTTTTACATGACTTATTTATTCCTAACATCGACCAAGTTACATAATACTGCTTAAGGTATTAAATAATACTAAGGGGGCGTTTGGTTGGAGCAATTTAGAATTCCGGAATTTTAAATTCTAGAAAATTAAAATTCTTGAGAATTTAGAATTCCGGAATTTAAAAAACCTCCGCATGTTTGGTTGACAGAAATTTATAAATATATATTTTTTTAATATAAATTTCATAAATATTCTCTTTAAAAGTTTATAAAAAAAGTAATAAAAAAATTATAAAACCTTTATAAAAAAAGTTATAAAAAATTTATAAAAAAATCTATAAAAAAGTTTATAAAAAATTTATAAAATTTTTAAAAAAAAAGATAATAAAAATTTATAAAAAAATTATAAAAATTTTAGAAAAAAGTTTATTAAAAATTTATAAAAAAGTGTATAAAAAAACATTTTAAAAAATTTATAAAAAAAGTTTATAAAAATTTATAAAAAAATTATAAAAAAGTTTATAAAAATTTATAAAAATTTTATAAAAAAGTTTAAAAAAATTAATAAAAAAATTTATAAAACAAAAAGTTTATAAAAATTCTATTTAAAAGTTTATAAAAAAACGATAAGAAAAAAAGTTTATAAAAAATATTTGAAGTAAATTAAATTTTCTCACTTTTTGGAGACATTCTAATTTCCTCATTTTAAAGAATTTTAATTTGCTTTGTCATTTACATTCCCCCTTCTCTAATGAACCAAACATGGTAATTGAGAGAATTTTAATTTCAAATTCCCCCAAATTCCATCAATTTGCTCCAACCAAACACCCCCTAATATTACTAACAATTTCTACCTTATTAGTAATACCAATTAGTCAATTCCGATACTAAGCATGCTTGAACCTCGGCCTAGGATCCACCTTAGTCATGACACCATCCTTCTTCTTTGTATCGACAAAATTATCTTCAGCATCATGTTGAGCTGGCACTCCAATGTGAGCCCACCTTTATACATACAAAGGTGTAACCTCCCCTAACCTTTTTTTTTTTTCCAAGCGTCTTATCTTCAACATCATGTTGAGCTTCGAATGTCAGGCCAATGTGTTATAATCTAGTCTTAAATTTATAATACCGAAATAACCTGTTGGGAGAAATCCAACAAACCAGTTTCTAGAACGGAACCACGAATCAAGAACTACTCCAACAAGACTTCGACAAAGGGTTATGATCCTTTAATGCCGAGTGGTACCAACACACACACGAGATATTTACACTCAAGCGTTTATTAAACACGAGCAAGAAAAGAAGGTACAAATAAAACCTCACCCCTTCATCCCTATTTATAGAGAATGAGGGGGGAGAAACCTAATCCTTGGTGAACAAGGAATCTACAATTGAGGAGGTTAGGAACTTTCCTAATACATGACTAATCTCCTTAAGTTTGAACTGAAATACAATTAACCCCCTAAACTTATATCCTAACTACACACTAATATTCTAACAATTTCCACCTTAGTGGTAATAGTTAGCCTTCTTTGATACGCAGCAGCTTCAACCAGTGCCGGAACCTCGGACCGGGGACCGCCTTCATCAAGGCACCAGTAGCAATACCCGCTACTAACCTTAGCTCAAATCCTAACTCTGTAGAGAGTCCCTTTAGCCATGTATCCTCCTTCAATTCTCCAGCAAGTGTCATATACTCCGCTTCAGTTGTTAACAAAGTCATCATGTGTTGCAACATAGCTTCCCAGCTCACCGCACATTCCTGTATCATAAATCCGTACATTGTGATTGATCTACCCATGATGTAGTCAGAATCCACAAAAGCATGTACGTTCGCCTATAATCCACGATCAAACCTTTCCAACATTCCCACATCTGTAGATGCTATGTCAGGTCTCATGCAGACAACTTGATACTTATGACTTCCAACTGCATATATACATGAACCCTTACTCTTCTTTTCTTCATCACGATTCCTTGACAGACTACCCTCTAACGACAGCGTAGAGTGTCCCCCCAACATTATCGGAACCGACATCCCGTTGGAAAACCTGAATAGTGACACCCTCAGAGTATTACCACTCTGAGTCCTGAAGATCTTCATACCAAGTATGTTTTCCTTTTCTTCATCCAACAAACCCTTGGTAACCCAGATTTCAGCCTTGCTTTCCCAAGTAAACCCCATATAATCTATATAGAAGAATAGATATATGAACATACCCAGTGCATACTTCCAGTAATATATTTTACTATGGTCACTGGTTCGCCTGAAACCATTGCTGAGCAAACACATACTAAACTGAGTATCCATATCTTCTTTCATTACAGCCATCCACTTGGAAATTACCTCACAAGAAACGGCATCCATGAAAGTCAATGACTCATGTGCATATTCTTCTATCACTGCAGCAACTCCTAAAGTAGCCATATTACTTTCACCTCTATACCTTTCAGCAGCATTACCCTCTACACCATCTTGACCAGGTGCTCCGGTATTCATAATGTCTGCCCCGACCTTTGCACCAAGATGCACCTGCTTATTTACCAAGCAATTTGTGTTTGTCTTTCCTTCAAGTTGTTTAACCTCCAACTTTCTTTGAGCCACTGCAGCATGATCGTTACTCTCCCGAATTACCTCAGCTTCACGATTTTCCTGAGCTCCCTGCAGTTCCACCTCAAACCAAACACGCTTTTGAACATGTACGCCATGGACTCTTGTTTTAACACCAAGACCAAGTTGCTTGAACCTAACTTGTTTTGAACCTCCATGTTTTTGTACAGTATTCCCATCGAGCTTTTCGAGGTTTAACCTAGTATTCATACTA